>OY986438.1:96422670-96892670 GCA_963920525.1 Dichetophora obliterata
TTATCATTATCATTATCATTATCATTATCATTATCATTATCATTATCATTATCATTATCATTATCATTATCATTATCATTATCATTATCATTATCATTATCATTATCATTATCATTATCATTATCATTATCATTATCATTATCATTATCATTATCATTATCATTATCATTATCATTATCATTATCATTATCATTATCATTATCATTATCATTATCATTATCATTATCATTATCATTATCATTATCATTATCATTATCATTATCATTATCATTATCATTATCATTATCATTATCATTATCATTATCATTATCATTATCATTATCATTATCATTATCATTATCATTATCATTATCATTATCATTATCATTATCATTATCATTATCATTATCATTATCATTATCATTATCATTATCATTATCATTATCATTATCATTATCATTATCATTATCATTATCATTATCATTATCATTATCATTATCATTATCATTATCATTATCATTATCATTATCATTATCATTATCATTATCATTATCATTATCATTATCATTATCATTGTGTAATCTGTCAAATCACTTGCAAGTTACATCTTTGCACCCTCTTGATAATATTCCCAGATAGTTCAAGAATTAAAATCATAAAATGTAATATCACTCTAGAACAGGGGTGCGCACATGTATACATATACATTTTAATGGTTGTGTTGTAAACAGTGTCGCCACAAAAAAAAAATCAAAATTACATAAAGCTTTCCGAAAATTACAAAATTCTGATCAAATGTTTTTATGTGATTTTTTTTCTAATTAAAAGAATATAAGAAAAACAATAAAAAACAAATTATTTCAGTGATTCTCAAAAATTTTAAGTAACATTACGAGTACATAAAAATATCTCAAATTACATCACATCAGCTCAAAAATTCTTTTACACTGCAATTTATTCCTTCCAAAAATTAGGGAAGCTATTTCTTGAATTCTTAAAATTCTTTAATATACTAAATTTCATAGATGGACACTTTGCAGTACCAGTAAATAAATTTTTACTGATAATGAAATTCAATTTGCATTACCAGTAAAATTTTACTGGTTACTGGAAAAAAATTGCAGTACAAATAAATGTTTACTGATTACTGGAAAAAAAATTTCAGTACAAATAAATTTTTACTGATTACTGAAAAAAATGCAGTATTAATAAATTTTTACTGATTACTTGATTTACATGAAAAAATTACAGTGAAATTACTAATTACTTGCTGAAAAAAATGGCAGTTAAAATAATAATTTTTGACTGATTTCTAAAAACTGAACTCTCTACCCACTTATCCATGCAGGCACATAAAAAACGCATCAATAAACAAATATAAAAACCTTCTGTGGTTGCGGTTGCTTAAAGCTGAAGTGATTTTTCTCAAAAGTAAAAATGAGTCGTTTGGAGTCTGCGAGCTTTAGGTATTTATCTAAAGTAAGCAGAAAGATGCAACAAGATTTGCTTAAAAAGTTTGAAAAGTATTTCCTGATGCAGCCTGTAGCTTGGGATGCTGTTATTGCAGCTATATGTGTTCCTGACATAAAATTGCGTTTTTAAAAAGATCTTTTAGAAACAGCAACAGCACAAACAGAAGAAGAAGTGAAGAAAATGTTCAACTTTTATGTGGTGAAGTATGACAAAATAGCCGATGCCGAATTTTGTGTTCCTCTTCAAACACCGCAAAAATGATTTCTTGATTTCGGGGATAATGGTAAAGACTTACACTTAATTTTGCATTACATATTTGCATTAATGTATGTATTTGTATATCTACTCCAATAGATGCTAGCGTACAGTGTGTTTCCAATGACTCGGGAAATTATCTCCAAGAAACAATTTTATACCTCGTCGAACGAGACACAACGACAAATTGTCTCAGAAATCATCCAGCAATAAAAAAGTTTTTCTGAAATATAATCGGCATTTGTAGTCTAGTGGAGAGTGCGCTAGGCTGTCAACTCAGAGGTCCCTGGGTTGAATCCGGGTTCGGGCATGGTTCTTTTCACTTTATTTGTTCTTTCCTACATTTAAGAATTATGGAAAACTAAAAATCCACAGCTTAATTGTGGAAAATGTGGAATTAAAGGAGAAGAACACAACTAAGATCTGAAAATTGCTTGCCGAGGTTAAGGCATAACACTAGCCTCAATTAAAAGCAATCCAAATTCTCTTTCACGGTTTTTTCGCTTAATCAATAATTCACGTATGGTTCCAATCAATTCCTCTAAATAATCTATCCCTTTCCTTTCAAGTCAATGACCAAACCTTGTTTGTATAAGGCGCATGCCTTGGTTCTTTGATCTTTAAAAAAAAAAATTTAAAAAAAAATAAAAATAATACCCCATTACCCTCATCGGCACCTGTAGAACGGCTATTTTCATTCGCTGGGAGTGTGATTCGTTCCAGAAAGCAAATTCAGCGATGATAATTTTGAAATGCTAGTTTTAAGAGAAGCTAACAGCGTATAGCTTTTTTATAAGTATATACATGTGCATACATTTTATTCAGTACTATTTTTACCGCAATTTTTTTCCAGCAATCAGTAAAATTTTATTTTTACTGCAATTTTTCAATCAGTAAAAATTTACTGGAAATGCAAACTACATTTCATTATCAGTAAAATTTTACTGATTGCTGCTACTTGAATATATACAGCAGTGTGTCCATGTATGCTGAATTTTTACTGAAACATTGGAAAATGTAAGCATTAAAAGGAATCTTATGACGACGCTAAGGTTAGAAAGCAGTTCCTACCCAATAGGATTTCTTAGACTAAAAAATTTTTTTAAGAAGATTCCATATAGGATTGTGGTTCTAAATCTAATGACTTGTGATTCAAAAAAACGTGTTCCAGCCACTCTTAGTCCAAATCTTGTAAGCTTATTGATAAAATCTGAACGTAAATATTTTCAGCGATCTGATTTTAAATGATTGCGCAAAACCCAGTATCACAATATCTTAAACTTTGTATACGTTATCAGAAAAATCAAAACTTTAATTTTTATTTTGGGAGCAACTTCAATTTAAGAGTTTCGACATGTATTAATAATTTCATTACGGTCATTTAAATATATTTCTCCAAGACTTCTTGAGCTAAAATGCCGAGATAAAAGTCAAAGATAAGATATATCTCTAAAATCTAATATTTTATTTTTGTAATTTATTTAATTTGATAAAATGGTTTTTAAATTTTTAGTATTTCTTGATTTCAAATTGTAACAGAAATGCTCGTTGTGATTGAAAAATTTAAAATGTAAATATTTAAAAGAATGCTTAGAACATACGACATAAATTTTAAATAAATTTTCGTAACTTTATCAAATAAATGTTCAAGGTTTTTTACGTTGTTTTGTCATGACAGATATATCTTTGATTCATTTCTTGTTGGGGCTTATATTTATTTTACTCTTATTTTTGTAACCGAAAATAAAAGCACTATGAAAACACTATCATAAATACCACCAACATTTAGACAACCAGAGGCCGAATTACAGCATCCGTGATCGAGCAAAATTGTACAAGATTGATAGGCACTTGTCTCGTCGTGCTCTTCGTAATTTTGTTCGATCACGGATGCTGTAATTCGGCCACAGATAAAAATCAATAGTTTTGGTCTATATCGAGTGTACCTTCAGATTCGAATATCCTTCACACAGGACACTGTTGGTTAAAATCGAGAGTAGCATCGTATTTGGCAAAATATTTTTATGACATAGCGCTCAAACAGACACTTTCAAAAATATTGCTTAAAAACTCACTATTGACGCAAAATGAAAATTTATGATATTATTGGTAGAATATAATGACCTACAAATATATTCTTAATAATGTTCAGTCTACCAATTAATTGTCGCGATGTCATTGCAAAATTTCAAAAGGCTCTCCTGAAAAATAATAAATTTGGAGTTGTGACTTGTCTTGCACGAATTGAGCGATAGTAGTTTTTCTTACAAAAATCAATGCAATTTGAGATCGTTATTTTTTACTGTTGTTCTTAAAAAACAAGTTGTTCCTTGCGAGAGAGGAAGACATCATTATTTTTCCTAAATTTTTTTGAATGATCTTGAAAACCCCATGCAGCTTTTGAGACCTCTTAGAATACGATATTAATTTTTCGATATGCCCTAATGAACATGTTATCATAAATAACACTGTACAATATATCGCTAATTTCATGCAAGATTGTCACAACTCAAAGTTTAGTACTTTTCAGGAGAGCCTTAGGAAATTTTGAAATGACATCACGACCATTAATTGTAAAGGTAGGCTAAAAATTGTTAAAAATATTAATAGTCCATTATATTTTCAAGCAATATTTTTGTAAGTGTCTGTTTGTGTTGTGACATTATTACTACAAAAAAACCATTTTAAAAAATGTTTCATTGAGTTGAGTTGTGACGACTTTGCTACAATATGATAACCAGGGAAGACAGAAATATGCACGAAAAAATCTAAAATAAGTATGCTAATATGCTCTAAAAAATGGCAAAATATACCATCAAATAAGCACGAAAAATGTCGAAGTCGGAGTTTTATTATTAAAAATTTTATTCAATAGTTCATAAAAAAAAAAAAAAACAAAACAATAGCCCTTTCAAGGCGTAAAAGTAAATATTTCAGTTTAAATAAATTATAATTTTAATTATAAAGTAAAAATTTAATTCTATTTTAATCATTTAATGAATATTTTGTTTGGTAGCTCGAAGCCAATGCCAAAAGTCTCCTTCCGGACGAAGTCCATTATTTTATATCAGCGATTACACTGAACAATTAAATGCATTTTTATATTATCAAAAAGAAATTTTCTACGATTTTCAGCCAACAATGTTTTGTATTGTGAGAAAGACCGCTCGACATCGCAGGATGTAGTTGGGCACCATTTAAAATAAGGGACTTCGTTCGGAAGGAGACTTTCGGCGTATGGATCCATTGTCTGTGAGTTTTTAAACAAAATATTTTTTATACATATATAATATCAAAGAAATTACAATGTTGCCAGATGTGAAGGAAGTATCAAAATTTGCCCGATTACAAGCTAAAATCTGTTCGAAAAGTTAAAAATATGTAAAAATATGCACAAATAAGCACAATCGTTATAAATATGCAAAATTATTAACAAAACGTCCAAATATGCAAAAGCATATATTATATGCATTTGCATATAATGTCTTCCCTGATGATAACATACTTTTGAGCTAGAGAGATGTCACGTTTTGAGTTGGTACT
Organism: Dichetophora obliterata; assembly: GCA_963920525.1. Taxonomy (NCBI): domain Eukaryota; kingdom Metazoa; phylum Arthropoda; class Insecta; order Diptera; family Sciomyzidae; genus Dichetophora; species Dichetophora obliterata. Next base: position 96,427,921 of record OY986438.1, read on the forward strand.
TTATTACCATGGCAGAATAACCAGGTAGATGCAATTCGGAGAGCAAAATCGAGAGAGCAAAACATTGGCTTAACTATAATGTCACTATTGACAATTTGTGTTTTTTCGTTCAGCCATAGGGATGTATAATTTACTTGTAACCGTATAAATCAATTGAGTACCCAGATTTTATGTATGAACATGTAAAAAAACTAAAAAAAAATCTTAAAAATTTCATAAAATGAGCCGTGTTTTAAGATATAATACATAATTAATTGTAGTTTGGCCTTAAATGAAGCAAACGAAAGTTTACTTTTAATATAATTTTCATTCAACTGCTTATTACGATTGTTCAGTAACCAAGCTATTAGTGTAGCTATGTACGGCTGATTTAAACTGTCAAAATATATTTTTACAAGTGAAATTGCTGTTGGAAAACATAAAATTTATTTAATGAAATCGACGACTGTTTGCTAATTTTATAGTGCTGGAACGGAAGCTTACAATTAATGAACTGTTTTCGAACTATCGCGATGGGAGGAAGTTATAGACAGTACAGAAAAATCCATTGTCAAAACTGAATAAATAAGTAAGTAAAAATTGATAACATTTTCAATCCAGCTCATTTTGACGTTATAATTACGCCTTTGCTGAAAAAATATGCAGAAATTTAAAATAAATTTTGATATAAATAGAAAGAGTTAACAACAAAAAAGTGAAGAAATTGCTAAAAGTCAAAACGACACAAGTATCTGAAAATCGTCAATCAACAGCAAATTGGTTTGGAACTCACTCAAATTGAAGATATGATAACAATGCATATTTCTGTATATTTAACTCAAAAAACCCAAATTTTGAGTTGTGATGGTCTTGCACGAAATGAGCGATATCGTTTTAAAAATGTTGTTTCTTAAATATATCTTTTATTTAATGATCATTTTTAATTGAAAAGGTATTGGTGAAAAGGTATTGAAACCTTCTTAGTTACCTACAAATAAGTGTAGTTAGAAATATATCCGTAAGATAACGTTTTTCTACATTTTTTAAAAGTTTTGTAATTTTTGAAACTTAGAAGTCAGATTTGACAGTTAAAATGTCTTTTTTACTTAAAGTTAGATTAGACTGTTTAGTTTCAACATTTAGCACATTGTATATACGAACTGGTTAGTTTAAATAGTCAAATTTCGATTTGTCGGACGAAACCTTTAAAAATCCTGTAAATTATTATGAAAAAAAAATGGCGGCCAATTCGCCGAACAAACATTGCAACAATTATGCTTCTCCATGAACTTCAATAATAAAAAAATCTTTTTCGAAAAAACTCTGTTTTGGCATCATGCCAATTATAATGTACAATTTTTAGTATTAATATAAATTTTCTTTTATTAGAAGCGCCTAATTTAATACCAAAGTATATATGATTTATATATTAATGGAATAACTTACAAAGTATTACAGATAGAAACCAATTTGAAACGGTTTTTAAAAGCTTTTCAATTAGTTAACTAATATTTGTTAAAGTTTTTGGGTATTTTTAACCATGGAATAACTAATAGCAGCTTAAATAATAAAAACATATTTCTTATTTATTTTTTTTTCTTTTTGAGCTCATTTTGCAAAAAACAGTACTAATTTTTTTATTTTTTCTGATGCAGTAACTTGTTAATTTTAATAACCGCCTAACTGGGTATATCAAAAACGCAAACTAATGACAAGCAACACACGAGAAGCAGTAGAGTTTTGTATAGAGAAAAGCATTGCTTCTCGTGTCTTACCTTTCGTAGGTTTGAGCTTTTAATATGCAAAATAAAGCAGTTAATCTCTAAAGAATTCTCAGCAATATTTCATTACGAGGCTTTATCGTTAAGCAAAGAGTAGGAGCGAATGAATTATTTTATGAAAACGTACACTCAAAAAGTACTTACCACTTAACACGGCAACAGCAACGTTTCTCCTCACATAATGTTTTTTAGACATAAAACCCTAGTAAAGAAATGTGTGCATTTCTTTTTGTTTTTCTTATATTTAATTTTTTTAAATTTTTTTAAAAAATAAGATTCACACCAAGGATGGGAAATGACGTTTACGAAATTGTACTCACACAATTGTACCACACCAAAAAAAGAATTTAATTTTTGGCATCAAATTGTACTATTTTTTTTTTCCATGAATTATGAAACTTTTTGTATATATTTAATTATTCGTTTTAAATAAAAAATACTAACAAAAATGGATTAAAAATTCAACATAGTTAAATAAATATAGTACTGTACATCCAGTCTTTAAAATTTAATCAAGAAAATATGCGTCTTCCTCTTCTTCAACAGAAATAGCATTTTTAATTTGTATGTTGTAGCAATATTGTTCAGTAGCTTTAACAAATTTTTTGTTATAATTAAAAAAGAAACTGAATCGCCAAAGCAGACGATTTCTGCAACTTGTTTTATAAAATTTTGAATAGAAAATATTTTTTGCTGAAGAATATGAAATTCATAAAACCCCCCTATGAAATTCTGTAAGTGTTGGAAAAAAGTGGTTCATTGAATTAATTTTTAATAGCATTTTCACTTTTGATTGATATTATTTTCTATTTCACCACAAAATAAAATTAGTACTAAAAACTTTTTGTGTGTTTCAGGTACGAATGTTTTTGAGGTGTCAATTTCTTGGAAATTTTAAGCAACTTGCATGTTCCTATAGAAAAAGAAAATTTTCTAATAAAATACATCTAAGCCAAGAACGTTACTTACCACAAAGGTATGCAATTACCGAATTGCAATAATATAACTGAAAATTATTGCATGGCAGATTATTTACCTTAAACATTTAAGTCCTTAAATGTCAAATCTGAGTACCTTAGTATGTTTGCCGATGACAAAAAAGGTCAAAAATCTGGGGTAAAGATATATAACTTCTCGATTTACACCGGGTATATCAGCTAGTTAACAAATAAATAAATAATAACATGGTTTATTTTTTTTTAAATATTTTAATTTATTTTATAATTTTTTTGTTAAAATTTTTTGCGATATTTTTGTTGTAGTTGTTTTTGTTGTTGTAGTAGTTGTAGTTGATGTTGTTGATTTGTTTTAATCGATCTTCACGAATGATTAAGTATTATTTGAAGCTAAAGTATTTGTATCTATGTAAGTGTATGTGTGTTGGTAGTTGTTGTTTCTATGTTTAAATGTTTAGGCATATGTATGTGTTTGAGTGTGTGTGTGTGTGTGTGTGTGTTATATGAGTAGTTTTATAATAATTTTTTATTCAGTTCCACAGATTTTTCGGAAAATTTACATTTTTCATTATAACAATTTTTGCTATAATTTTGCACGAGAATCATTTTGCATTTTGTTGCATAGTTTTGAAGATAATAGATTGGTTAAAAAAATTTCGGGAAAGTTTAAATGTGTTAGAAAACGAAAACTTCCTACAACTTGGAAGCATTGGATGGTTCTGAAAATTGAAAGTATAGAAGAGTATTTATAGAAGTAAACAGTTAAAACTAAAAATTTAAACATTAGTTGAGGAAAAAAAACTTAGAAATGTTTGTGATTTTATCGAATTGTCCTCAATTATTGGATAACTGCGCTATATGCATATATATATATGTACTTGAAATTTTGAGGTCTTTTTTGAAATATATAACGCTTATATATTTAGCAACGAGATGCAACAATTTTCTTAGCTTTTGTTTTTTAATTTTGCTTTGTTTTTTTTTATTATGTCTTGTGTCAAAATTACAGTTTGCTTGTATAGTTGTAGTTGTTGAATTAGGTTATTTTTACACTTTTTAATGGCTTTAGTTTTTTGCTTATGTTTTTATGTTATATTAAAAATAAAAATATACAGTAAGAAATGTTTGTGTTTTTTTTCATTTTAATTTTAATATTTGTTTTTATTTATTTAAATATATATTATTTTATTTTCTATATTCATATATATATATCTATATATTCAATAATTTTTAAACTGAACATAAAATCTAATACATTATCTTAGATGTACATACATACATATAAATGTTCAGTTATACACAGATGCATACACATTTATGCATATATATGTATGCATACATAAACTATTTTACATACAAATAAAATAAATATTTTTTGTCTAAATGTAGTGTTTAATATTAAAGTTTTTTATATTTATATAATTTTTAACTATTTTATGCTTAACTTAGTGCTTTTTTAATTACATATGTAGAACTGTTACAATTACATGTTTGTATGTATATTAATGTATTAATTTAATGTATTTAAATTTTAGTATTTTTTTTTTGTTTTCTGTAGCATTTTAACATTAATATTAATAGTTATTTTAAACAGTTACAAAACCATTCAAATTAATACATTTAGTTTTTTAAGCTTTCATTGACTGTTGCAGTTAAATTTTGTGTTGATTTAGTAAATTTTTTGCTGGTATTTGCTGCTGTTTTCTTTTTTTTTCCTCATGTTTTTTTCACTGATAAAAATCAGTTGACCATGTTTTTTGTTAAAGTAAGTTTTTTCTTCCGTTTTATATGATATACAAAAAATATTTTTATATCTTTTCTATTTTGTTTGTTATATTTACATTTTTTTTTTCATAAGTTTTTCATAGATAAAAATTGCTATATTTAAGTTTATAAAAAAGTCCATAATACAAAAAACATTGATATAACGATAATATTTTTTTAAGTGTAGCTGAATTCTAGATTTTGTTTTTTTTTTTGTGTTGATGCAGTGTAAAAGTTTCGAGCTATGCGAATAGCTAGAAAACTTGCTTTCTTTACTGCATTTCGGATAAACCTGATGTCGAAAACATTGCCTATTAAAATTTTCCGATATTTTTCTTTTTTTATCGCAAAGTTTGCTAATTTCCCTATCATCTACTTTGCTGCTTTGATTAATTTTTCACAATAAATATCTTTTAGTTCTTGCTGTTGTTTTTGTTCTTCTGGTTAGTTTAAGTTTTTAATCTATGACATTTATTTCTAACGCTACTGGTTAAATTCATATGTACGCGAAACGTCATAAATTAATGGAAAAATAATGGAATTACGCATAAAGTAAAAAATTAAATGTCAAATGCACGCGTATCGCAATGCTCGTCGCTTTTAATAATTAAATGTGACTTAGAGAATGAACGTTGTTAAAAAGAAAAAAAACTTTTTCAGATTAATTTTAAGATTGAAAATAAAAATAAATTTAAATGTTATGTAACAAAAAAAAAAAAAAATTAAAACTCCAATGAAATTTCCGATTTATTTGTAATATAGAACATTATTTCAATTCGATTGGATTTAAAAGAGCCTCGTTTATTGGAATAAGTCACAAGATTATGAAATTTCAAAAATTTCATTTTTAAAAATCTTCAATTTTAGATACTTAAGTATTTTGATACTTTATTTTTAAAAAAGTTGTACTTTAAAATATTTTAATTTTGAAAAATTTCAACGGAAAAATACATAAAGTCGATCTGAATTTTAAATAAATAAAAAGTCAGATATTTTTCCATTTATATCTATTCTTACAATTAAAAAAAACCTTTCAATTTTAGGTCTAAGACCTTTCAATTTTGTTTAAAATTTCAAATATTGAAATCGATAATTGTAAATAATTTATTTTGAAAAAGTTGGGATTAATAAGTGGTCAATTGCAAGAAATGTTCAATAAAATTTATATACAACTTTGTTAAATTTAAATTCTGTAAATTTTCAATTTCGAAAACTTCAGATTTTAGAAACTGTTGTATATTTGATTTCGTAAAATGCCTTTGAAATAAAATGTGTCAATTTGAATTTTCAAATATATAAAATAAGATTGTGATCATTTTAAGGGATTTTAAATGTTTCAGTTCTGAAAATGTTTGTAAAAATTAAACTTTAACAAATTTTGATTTCGGAAAGAATTAATTTCGAAAATTACTCATCGACAAAAATGTTTTCATATATTTCAAAGGTCTAACAAAAAACTCGTTTATAACCATTGGCATGGAAAGCACCTATTGTCAACCTGTTCAAATATGTGTCTGTAAAAAAGATTGAAATTCTATATCATATAATATCGAAAAATTATTAAAAACCCAATTTTTATATGATTTAATTGTCTGATGTCGCGTTTAAAATCTTGCTGTTATTTTCTCATTAAGCACGAAGAATAACGATTCCAAAATATAGTATGATGCGAAATTAATTAAATTTTCGAAATTAATTATTTTCAAAAAAATTTCGTTTTATAAAAATTGGATTTTTCAATAAGTTTCAATTCGAAAAACTTCCCTTAACAAAAATTTCAAAATTAAAAAGCTTCAACTATAGAACCATTTCGATTTGAAAATGTCGAAAATTTCAAGACATAAACTGTATTCGAAATACTTCAGAATAATTGTTTCACATAAATTTTGAAAACAAACCGTACTTCGATTTTTTAATGTAACTGGATTTGAATCATGGCAGAATTACCCAAGTAGCATTAACAGCTATTATAGAAAGCATGAACTGTCAAGAAATATACTCAAAGAGAGAGTGCTTTCAATCGGCCATTGTCAATAAATGAAAACATAACCAATGTTAAAAATGTTGAAATCACGCCGCAGGCATCAATCCTCCACTGCAGTGCACTGGTGATGAGTTTTCTTTTGAGGCGCTAAATATAAATTCTATTTAGATCACGGACTGAGCTTTTCGCACAAATTACACACGATTTTTATACAATTTTCGTGATTTTGTTCATGACTGTTCGCGTATAGATAGTTTTTGATAATTATCATAAATTATCAGCTTTTGGCGTTCGCGTACGAAAAAACTTGCAAAATAAGATAAATTGAGAGCGAAAAGTGACAGTTGACTTGGAGGGAAGTTGCAAATTCCTGCTGGAAAAATGTTTACTGTTGAGAATTCGCAAGCTAGAAAACAGCTGATTTAAGACAGTTGCAATTAGAACAATCAAACTAATTTATCAAAATTATTTGAGAGAGAATTGCGTGTTACTCTCTTGCAAGTTGCTGCTGGATATTTTTCACTGGAGAAGTGCGCGAACAGACCTAATGATTATTTTCGACACTAGCTTTAATTTTTGCTTTCTTTCACTAACAGCTGTTTTTGACAGACTATGTTTTCCTTTTGAAGAAAAAATAAGCAGTTGTCAATGCTACCTGGATAATTCTGCCATGGATTTGAATTATTGATTTATCAAATACTGAAATATTCAATTGTCAAATATTGTAAAATTTTCGAAATTTTTTGTAAAGAAGGCTCGAAATCGCTTAATCGAATCGAAAGCAAAGCGGTTAAATTTTTCAAACGCAATAAAATGAAAACTCAAAGATCAATAAATAAAGAAAAATAAACAAAAACACTTTTATAATAACATTTCTAAAATTTAATAATTATCTGTTGCAGTCTTTGGTTAAATATTTTTGTTTTTGTATTATTAAATCTCTACCTTTTACTTTTTATAGCTATGTGTAGTTTTGAGTTCAAGAAAAATTAATTCATATTTTTGCTCTTGAATTTTATATAAGAAAATATTTTGGATTCTTGATCGATATTTTGATTTCTCTACTCTACCGCTAACGTAACTCTTTACTAGTGTTGGAAACTACCGAGTGATTTCGGCAATCGTTAATTAGTAACTGAATGATTTTAACTATCGAATGATTTGTTTAACTTGTGCATTCAATCATAGAATTTTAACTTAGTGTTGGTAACAATCACTCAGGTTAACTGAACTAATTGATCACTGTTTTTTAGCACTTAGAAGCTGGCGATAAGTGTTAATTATCGAATATTTTTTTATAATTTTTCAAAACTTATCCAGTTATTAAATATTATAATTTTAACTACTAAGTTAATTATAATATAAGTACAACTTTGAATGCTTAAAAATTTCTTAAGTTTGCAGCCAGAAATGTCAAAGAACTCTAATTTCCGCAAAAATTCAGATACTGAATGACTTTTTTTGATGGTAAAGTTTGCGTAGTGATTCACTTAATGAGTAATAGCTTGATAGTTGAGCTTTTGTGGAATTTTATCTATGATCTATTGTAAAACTATCAGCGAGTGAGTTGTGAAACAGCTTTGGAATAAAGGCGCATTCACCAACAACCTTCAGCAAGTTTTGCAAGTTTTTTATATATAAAGGGTATGAGCTTTATCTCTCTCCACACTCATTGAGAGAGTAACAAAAACTCTCTTTGACTTGATTAACTTCATTTCAATTTTTTTGCTGAATCTTTTTGCACAGAACTGCAAGAATGCACAGTGCGAAATTTTAACAATCTAGTTGGACAAAAAGAAAAAAAAAGTTCTCAAAAATCGTTTGTTTTCACATATATTCTATAAATACGAAATGGTGAAAAAAGAGAAAAACAAACCTCGTTCTAGTGTATCTCAATTGAAAGGAATTTTTCACATCAAAGTTTTGATGATTTCCACATTGTTTGGAGTGTCTCTTTAAATAATTTCATTGTAAGTAAATACGCAAGTGTAGAAATTTTAAAAAGTGGAAAGCAATTTTTGTTGCAACAAACTGACACAAAACGTTTACCTTTAAATGTTTTACTTTAAGAACAGTGCAGCATAAAACATGTGAGAATATTTTGGAGAGTTTGTTTTTTACTTTGAAAAATAAAGGAAGAAACAAAAAGTGTATTGTCCAAATTTGTTTTTTTACTAGACTATCGACCAAGTCATGGCAGGCACGAGGCCAACAGAAGAAGGAAAATGTTGCTAAAAAAAAAACTTCTCTAACTGTAGGGAATCGGGCATGGAAAGGCTCAAAACTTTATCGTTTCTTACGATAATTTGAGTTAAGCTGTTATGACTTAAATAAATGTGATCACAGAAATATGTTTCTATATGAATTTTATTTAATATTGCAACCTTTAAGATACATACCTTTATAGAAATAGTTTTGTCCACCTAGATTCTTAAAATTTCGCACTGTAGAATGGAGTTTCTGGAGTGGAAACTGGAATATTTTATTTTTTGAAGCTTAAAAAAAAGCATTACGTCTGGCAATATTGAATGTGACAAAGCACAACAGAAACCTTGCTGAAAGTCTAAAATTTAAGTGAAACGACCTGTGGCACATTCCTGCAGAGAGAGCAAGAAAGCAATCTTAAAAAACTTGAAACGCTCGCGTGATCAGTGAATCCACCTTAAATGAAAACAAATAAGCTATCGAAATAGTCGATAGTTCTCATCACTAGTCGTTACACTACCGTTCGTTAAACTACAATCGTCAAATAATGATAGGCTATGGCTATGTTCAGACGACAATCAAATGATTGAAGTTCATCTCTTTTTTGTTCTCTTTTACTCTCTTTGACTGATAAAAGGGGCTCATACAATACTACTTGTTGTCACGCCTGGTGTGATGTCTGAATAAATGTAAATTTAGCTTTGCGGCCAAATGATCACACATGCTGTCAAACCTCATTAAGCTAAACAATTTTGTATGGACATCATGTGGAAGTTTTCATTATGTTCAAAGTTGATTTTCGCTCTCGCATAGTTAATTTTTTTAGCTAGAAAAAAAAAACAGAAAATTTGGATTCGATCAATTATTTGGTTGTCGTCTGAATATAGCCATAGAATTTCATGCTTTTCATGGAGAATGTTTAAAGCAGATCTTTCGTTTTGCAGCTCTCTTTCTAGCGCTCTCTCAAACTGTGTCGAAGTTTTCACGAAAAAATTAAAACACCGCATTAAAGAGAGCGTGCGGGGTGTAGAACAGAGAGAGAGAGAGAGAGAGAGAAAACTCTCAGTAGTTTCGTTTTTACTGTATTTTTTAGTTTTTAAATAATATTTTTCAAAATATTACCTCTTTTCTTTTTTAGGTTCTAAATATTTTCAGCCTACATGTTTTAAGAAATTTGTTATTTTTGCGTCCCTAAATATTCACGTACTACATACATACATATATACGTTATTTTATAGCTGGTTACATATACAGACAGACAATTAGATACACACATGTTTTTTCTCATTTGCCTGTTTTTGTATCCTATAGCGTGTATACACAGTACAACACAATCAATTCACTGTGAAAGTGGGTGTGGTCAACCAGTTAAATGGCCTCTCAGTACTCGGGACTCGAATCCAGCAACCGCTTCTCAGGCGTCAGATCGCACTTGCGCAGTATTCTGCTTGCCGCACTGCACTCGCTATGATGCCGCTGGTGGTGATGATGATGATGTGTTGCGCCACCACCACTCGCTGACTTTGTCGCACCCATCGAGATGCCGCCATTTTGGGCATTGTTACTGCCAATGCCGCCGCTGCCGTTAATGCTGAGTGGCACAATTGGCAGCATGCTGGATGTTGAGCCGATCTGTTGACAGCGACAACCTTGGCCAGCATAACGCCCATAGCATTTTTCGCAGATGGCTGCGCAGCCGCGCATGGGCCAGTAACACCAGAGACAGGGCAGCACAAGTGACAAAGCGCCCAGCCAGCCCCAACGCTGCGTTCGCTTGTGCGGCAGACAAGAACAGGGATCGTCGACGCAAAGCGTTGTGGCACCATCGTCGCAGTCCATCTCATGGTCCTTGGCGCAGTGGTAGAAAAGTGCTTTGACGCAGCAGAGACACGACGCATAGTCGATGATTGTCTCGGCGCTGCAAAGACAGGTCTTGTTGCAGACCCACGTCTGCGGTAACTGGCGCGGACTTTGGCACTGCTCGCAGCGGCAACGTTCGCAGCGCGGACATGTGATGGGATTGAGCGCTGCCACATCGCTACCACCGATGATGATGGACGCGCCATTCGCGATGCTGCTGCTGTGACTAACGCCGCTCGGTGGCGTTGAGATGCCGCCGATGTGATGCAGGTCGAGGATGTCGTCGTTGAAGGCGGGGTGTTGATGATGCGGGTCTTTTGTGAATGTGCTGCTGCTGGTGTTAGTTGTGGCGGCGGGTTGCTTGGTAATGATGGGCTGGGTGATGGGTAGCGTGTTAAGCGCATGCGGCCGCGCTGGTGGTTGCGGTGGTTGCAGGGCGCTACTCGCTGTTGGCAGTTTGCCAGGTGTCGCCAACGTCCCCGTCCCCGTCCCCGTTGCTGTTGCCGTCGACGCTGCAGACGTCTTGTGGCTATTCGAATGTAAGAATGCGTCCACGCGGTCACAGCCGCTTCGCGCTCCATCAAGCGTTGTCGTCGTCGTTGCTGTTGCGGTGGTCGCTGAACCCGCAGTTCCCACTCGACTTGAATGTTGCTGATGGTTTTGTTGCTGCTGCTGTTGCTGCTGCTGTTGCTGTCGACTCTGGCTTTGCTGCAGCAGCAGGCTGTGTTGAGTCGTCGTTTGGCCTTGGATATTTTGGCCCGCTGGATGCTGTGTACGTGACGCATGCTGTAGCTGCTGCGCCGTACGGAACGGGGTGTCGACATACTCGTTAGTGAGTCGTTCGGACTCGGGTCTCGGTGCTGCCAGGGTGACGGGCGAGACTGGAACTGGTTCTTGGCTATGTAGGAAGCTGCCGCTCAAGATGTTGCCGTTAACAAGTGTTAGTAGCGGCACGCCGACAGCTGTTGTAGTTGTTGCGACGTTTGTTCTTGTTGCTAAAGGTGACGCTGGCGTTGGCGGGGGTGGTCGTCGGCGAGCGAAGCTGTTGCTGCTGGTGAAGTTAGATGACGACGACGAAATTTGACTCAAGTTGCTGTTGTTGCGACTGAGATTTGTTGTAGTTGTTGTAGTAGTTGACTGGTGTGGCTGATGCTGATGCTGATGATGATGATGTTGATGCAAACGCAAAAGCGGTGTTGTAAGCAGATGATGATGTTGCGTAGCGGCTTGTGCAGTGCTGTTGTTGTTGATACTAGTGTTGCTGCCGCGTAAATTCGTCGTTGAATTAATACTATGTAAATGTTGCTGACTCTGACTGCTGCTGCTGCTAATTATGTCGTTGCCGTTGTTGTTATTATTATTATTTGTACATTGCAGTGTTGCTGTTGCTGTTGCCGGCGTCGTCGTCGTCGTCGCTGCTAACGATGATTCACTCATCATCGCTGGTTCTTGTGCCTTTGGTCGATGCACACGAGGTAATAGCTTAGGGGGCCGAGGAGGCGCCAAAGGATCGCCGCCATTTCTGCGATCCATGAATCGTTAAAATCTTGTTGTATGGAACCTCAATGTCCTCGGAGCATTAGCCGGGACCTTCAGTTGCCATCCTCTTCATTAAATTAAAAAATTGCTCAAATGTTGTGGGCGGTTGGTAAGGATATGGTTGATGGAAATGTTGTTGTTGCTGATGGCGTTACGATTTCGGATCGCCTTCTGTGAAAGAAAGGAAAATCAAGGTAAACAAAAAAATTAGTGTCAATCGTAAAAACTTAAATCACACTAAATCTATTTGGGGAAAACAAAACAAATGAGCACTTTTGATACAGTTGAAATATTGGAAAAAAATATTATTGCTAGATTTTGAAAGCACCAAGTAATTTGTATAAAATAAAAAAGCCCCATACGGTTTATTGTAAGTTGTGCAACATTAAATTGTTTAACTATATTATAAGAGTAATCTTTTGAACATTTTTACACAAAAAACAAAGAGATGACCTGAAAGTTCCAGACATTGAGTGCGAAGGTTTTGAAAAAAATAGTATGTTAGTGTTTACAAAACTGCTTCGGAAATGTCCAGTGGACATTAAACATCTCCTTTAAACGAAACGTATTTTCTTCGATATTGTAAAAGATATGAAATGTTGTTTACAAAGAAATATTATCTGCCCAATAAAAACATTTGCAATAAATGAAGAATAAGTATGTCCTTTCGAGACATTGCTTGCAGAGATAAATAAAATAGATGTTATAAATTCTGCTAAAAGCTATAACATTAATGTTGTCTGTCTGCAGTCTATTTTTAATTAACTGTTATTTAACTTACTTATTTTTATGCAAAGAGCAAAAGCTAAAATGAAAATGAAATCATCAGAAATATCATTAAATCACAAAAACATTGCATTAACAATTGTTAATACATGCGTAAAAGAAGTCAATTTGTTTCTTACAATAAAATTAAGATACCAACTGCGCCAATGTCTTCATCAGCTTCTATTCGCAATTAATGCATTTTTTACAAGAAACAATATCTAAATTAGTTCTACATCTAATTTAGTTATAGCCAGGCTTTATTTTTAATAAAAATATTTTCACTGATTGTTTGAACCATTCAATTTCCTACGAAATTGTTTTTATCTATTATAAAAATTTCAATTTCTTCATTAACTATGAGTTCATAATTTTTGAATTTGAATTTAAAAATACTATGTATCTTGTATGTATCTTTTAAAAATATATTTATTTTTTGTAACTCTCTTCCATTTTTTAATAACTCGTCACTGAGCTTTAGGGCGTATCGAAATACAATTTTTTGTCGAATTTCATATTCGAAGAGGTCTCAAAAGTTGCATTGGGTGGTCAGGATCTCCCAAATTTTAGAAGAAAATAAGGATCTCTTCCTCTCCCGCAAGGACAAAGTTTTTTTTTTGAGAAAAACAGTAAAAAATCACGATCTCAAAATGCTTTAATTTTTGCAAGAAAAACAACATATGTGATAAATCAAAAGTAAATATAGACTTTAACTAACAATATTTTGGCAAACATGATGCTACTCTTGGTTTTTACCCAAAAGGTCCTGTGTGAAGAATATTCGAATCTAAAGGCTCACTAGAGATAGCACAGAAGTTTTAATTGTTATCTGATCGCCAAAATTTAGACAATCAGATAGCAACCAAAAGTTCTGTGCTACCTCCAATATACCTTTAGATTCGAATATCCATCACACAGGATCTTTTGAGTAAAAATCGAGAAAGGCTTCGTGTTTGACGGGATATTGTTAGTTAAAGTCGTTCTTAAAAAAGTTCTTAAAAAACAACTTTGTTCTTGCGAGAGAGGAGGATAACTTTATTTTTTCCTAAAATTTTATTTGGGAAAAAAATTTTATTCATAAGAAATTCGAAATTTTTTCTTTTTATTTATATGTATGTATTTAAGTAACTTATAGAAACTCAAAAAATGCTTAAAGTTTAAATGTTACTATAGAATAGAAATAGAATGTCATAATTAAGGGTGTTCACATTTCAAACCGCTCATCAAATCGTTTGTCAAATACAATAGAACAACCTGAAATTTCTATGGAATTTCCACGTTGTTCTATTGGATTTGACAAACGATTTGATGAGTGTGAACAGGGCATTAGAAAGGAGTGTAAAATAAGTAAGTTGACGTTTGTCTTGCTAATTGTTTTCTATTTGTTTTTGTTTATCTACATATAGCTCACTTATTTGAAGACCGTCATTACTCAAAAAACACGATTTTTGGGTTAGTGATGCAGAATTGTTCTTTATATCTTGTGAAGATACATACTTTACGTTGTTTTAAAGTTTCATGTTATTATTTTGATTACTCTCCGCGTGAGAAGAGATTATAATAAAATGTTACAGTTGGGTGTGTGCATTTAGGCATGCATCTTTTTTACATTTCATATGAGCGTTCTATCACTTGATTGAATTAATGAATCCCTAACAGTATGGAATGCTATTTTTACTTACCAGAAAAGCTTAAAATGCAGCATTTTTGCGGGTTGGAAAATAAAATTTAATATTAATAACAATTGAAGCGTTCTCGCGAATAACGTTGTAAACGACAAAATTGTAATTGTTCACTTTTATTCATTTTACAAGCACTTTTATTTATTTTTATTATTTTGCTCATTTTTATATAACTGCTCAACTGCTTACTCAGTTCTGTTTGTATACAATATAAGAAACTATTTCTAACAGGTATTCGCAAAAAAGCACTAAAAAATGTCGTTTACAACGTTATTCGCTATTATGCTTCAATTGCTTGTTGACATTCTAATCATTTAGTTGACTGGAATAAGTCTGGTTTGGCAAGCTGAGCCAATTAAGAGATATTTAAGTATGCCAATGATTTGCCAATATTTTAATAAATGTTTGTTTTATAATAAATTCATTTTTTTTTAAATAAACAATAAATTATCGTTTATATTAATAAAGAAACGAAGTAAAAAATTAAGTGCAAGACTTATTGTCTGAATTCAACTTAAGGCTTCAATAAAACAATTTTAAAACTCATAAATTTCATGACTTTCGTGATTTTTTTAATAAAAACTTGCAACAATTTTTTTAATATGTATGTGTATTTTTCATATTTTAGCATTCCTCTAAAAGTGCGATGTTTGCGTCATAAGAACGGCTTACAAGATGTTGCAGATTAACCCAAATCGGTCAAACAGGAGGAAATCGATCCCCGTCTTTTTAAATTTTTTCAGTAATTTTAGTATCTTCAGTATTTTCAGTAAAGTTTTTTAATTTTTGAGAACAAGTTTTTTGCTTATGTAAAATAAAACTTGGATCAATAAAAATATATTCTTCAAAGAGAAATAACACAATCTTACAATTTCGCTTCTAATCTCAACCATCGCTCAGGTGCGAATACGAACCAAATTCAAGCTTTAGGTCCAACCAAAATAGACGAAACGAGACAATAGCATTTTGACGAACGTCTGCACTCGTTACGGATGTTTACGGATTTAACCCAAAATGAAACGATTTGCTCAACTTGTCTGAAACAGCTGATCAGTAGGCAATCGAGTATTATTTATTAATTTATATTGTGCATTTTGTAATTTATAATAAAGATTTGTGAAAAATGAGTGAAATAATGGCGAAATTGAAACAAATTGATGAAAATAAAATAAAAACGCACTCTGCACAGCTGTTGTTGACGAGTTGCTACGCTAGCAGTTCGGTTCTTACGGAATAATACGTCTTGTCAAACAGTTTCGTTTAGTTTCGTTCAGCTACGTTTGCTCATTTTGGGTAACAACATTAATATGCATTTAACCGAACACTTACGTTTTTACTCGTTACGGAGCAAAACGTCTATTATGGTTGGGCCTTTTGGCAAACTGAAAGCACTCATAAACGTTTGGCAGCATTAGAGCCCGAACAGAATCAAAAGTCGTTACGACCGGCGATCCTATCTAGTCGCCAAACACACAGAACCCGTCCAGAATGAAAGCGATTGCGACTGACGATGCAGGGTTGCTTTTATATATCATAGTAGCAGCCATGTTTTTATTGAACATAGCAAAAACTATGAAATTGTCTTTGAACATACCCAATTTTTGGCAAAATATGGCAGCACTAAATTAGTGCCACTAATTGAACTCAGAGAGGAAATCGTCGGTCGTTAGAGAAAAAATAGAATAGATTCTATTCAACTTTACTCTAGCGATAAGTCGCCGTGACTCTTGCTCAAAGATTTCAATTTTGACGGCTTTGTTAACTTGCGTGTGTTATATAGTAGTATTACTATATAACACACTTGTTCGGGCTCTTACACATTCGCTTCTAAACTCAGGGCATCTTCCGGTCTGAGATCGAAAAAAAACAAAATGTTCACAGATTGGGCAATTTCAGGGACGTTTTCAGAAAGCTTGAATGGAAATGCTTATTCTGAAATCAGTAATAATATCATTCCTAATTTTCAAAGCAAAATACATCTTTTTTCACAACAGATTTCATTAGGTATTGCAATTGCTGACCGCTAGGTTTGTTAAACGACAACGACAAAGAAAACGATGTTGCCATAAATAAAGCAAATGAAATCAAGACAGAAAAAAAATTAAAAAATGAGAGAAGAAGGTAAGACTAACGGTAAAACTAGACAAGGTAGTGTTAGGGCGGAGAGCCGGTGACCGAAACTGTCAAAACGAAGTTGACAACTAATTCAAAATTTGCAACCAGTGCGATCGCAATGAGAAAGAAAGAATTGGCAAAAATAGCAAAATGGCTGAGTTTAACAGTTATCGTCACTAAGAAAGGGAGCACATTCAGCCCTAACACTACCTTGTCTAGTTCTGCCATGGTAAGACCAAAGCGTCAAGCAGATCACGTCTACAACACACGATCAGCTCTTACTCGATAACGGAGCAACCTGGCGAAGACTTCACTCATAAATAAATGAAAAAAAAAACGAAAAAAATTCCAAAGAGTAGCTAAAAAATAAAACAAAATACATAAACTGGCACTTGAATGGCATTGACACACACACTAATTCGTTACAACAAACACTAGCATAGACATTACGGGGTGTGCTTTGATATTCATTTCAATTCAATTAAAAAATGCATCCTTACCATTGGTGATAATATTTTTAGAATGACCTGTGGGGCTGGTTTTAAAAAAGTGTATTAAAAGAAAAAGGTGTGGAAAATAGTATGTTTTCAGTTACTGTTATACATTGGTTAAGCAACGATAGAAGTGATACCAATGCTTGCAAGGAAGTAGTGGGGAACAATTTAATTATTATAAAATGTCTCAAAAAAATATTTTTAATTTCATGTTAGTTCATGGATCTGTCAGATCTTTAAAAGAACTTGAGTTTAAGGATTAACCAAGCCCAAAGTGAATGAAACATCCAATTGTTTTTCCTTGGTGTGAAAAGAAAATTATTTTAAAAACAATATGGTTTTTTCTCTAATACACATATTAAAAATAATTTTTTTTATTTTTTTATTTATTTATTTAGTAGAAAAAATCAATAAATCGTTGCAAAATATATACTATCGCACAATTAACAGATATACGGCTATTAAACTCTCATTCTTTAGCATTTTTTTACATTTATATATCACAGACCTCGCATACTTTTTATTAGAATCTATTTATTTTTCGAAGGAAAATTCTACTATACAAAAACCTTCTTATTTAAACTTAAAAACTAAATTTCATTGACTAAGCAAATATGAACAACGTTTGTGTGAAATATTTACAATAAGAAACATTTTAATACATAGCACACAGTCATTGGAATAATTCCCTGATAAGACAATTTTCGGACATATCACAGCGATTTTTGAATTTATTTGTTATCTCCTCTGTACGAGCAGATATTAATTTTACATTGGAACTCAGGTAGAGTTTTTTTGTGGAAAAATGCAGATAAAGCATTATTTTTAGAAGTATATTCTGACATACTTGTAAAGTTTTAAGATGCGATTTAGCGCAGACGCTTCAGGTTGCCCAGCCTGAATATATAGAATAATTGCTTGGAAAATGGTTTTGCAAATAATTAATTTATTAACTCTGTTTAAGCTAGAATTTCGATTTATTAATGGGTATAATAGTTTTATAGCTATATTGAATTTATTTTTGATATGACTAACATGATCTCGAAAAAGTATTTTGTTTGTCAAAAATAACTTCTAGGCATTTAACCGTATTTGACCATGGTATACTATGATTTTCTAATTTTTATTGTGTGTTTGGTAGAAAGCAGTTACTTCCTTTTACTTGTGAAAAAGATAGCTTGCGTTTTGTTACCATTAATTTTAATTTTCCAATTATTAAAATATTACGTAATGTTATTTAGGGCATTCTGCAGATTTGTCACAGTTTTTGTATTTTGGAAAGTCTGAGTAATACAGAATAAACAGTAGTGGTCCAAGTACTGAACTCTGAGGGACACCAGCAGGTAATTTAATCATGTCAGAGTATTCATCATTTATTTAGACGCAGTAATAACGATTCTTCAAAAATCTTTGGACAATTTTTACCAGAAGAAGGGGGAAACTTAATGAAATTAATTTATAAATAAGAGCATTATGCCAGACAGAATCAAATGCTTTTTCTACATCTATCAACGTTAGCTCAGTTGATCTATTTGCCACAAAAGTTCTTTTGACATGATTGCTGATGCGTTTGATTTGATGCGTTGTGCTATGAAATTGTCGAAATCCAAATTGTTCCTTTGGTATAATGTTGTGGCGGTCAACATACAATGAAAGTTTTTGTTTAAGAATTTTTTCAAATATTTTGCTTAAGCTTCTTATGAGGCTAATTGGTCTATAACTGTCGGGTAAATTGGCTCGCTTACCTTGCTTACATATAGGGATTTTTTTTGCCGCTTTCCAAGTACTAGAGAAATATTGCAACTTTAAGCAGGAATTTATTAAGAAAGTTATGTAACTCAGATCCACATTAGGTAAATTTTTTAGCATGATATTTTTAATTTCGTCATGATCTGCTGACTTTTTTAACGAGACTTCACGAATGAGGTCCTTAAAAAGAGATTTTTGTATATACTCCCATGGATGAGTATCTACAGAGAGTGAGTCAAATCGGTTCACAACTGTGTTTACCAGATTTTTCTGTGAGGGCGAGCTAAGGTGTTCATATATTTTGTGGTTATCAAGAAATTTGTATGCGGGAGTGTTTGCTTTTTCTTGACTAAGAATATGAATATTTTTTTGATCATGTAATGGAGGGATTTGCGTATGTTTTCTTTTTAGTAGTTTGCATATATTCCAAAAAGGTTTACTTCTCTTTTTAATGATTTATAAATAATTTTTTAAAATGCATAAATCATAGTTCATTTGTATTTAATAAATCACTTAACAGGTGTTCATTATTCATTGCATTCTTCTTTAATCTTTCATTATTAAGCCTTCAACATTCATTATTTATCATTCATTATTCAAATTATTTTCATTAATTGATTAATGATCATAGGTAGTTTCTTTTTCGTAATTCGTAATTTCATAAATAAAATGTTCTTTGTCATTTATAGTTTATCAGTTAAAAGTTTTCCATTAAATACCTTTAACAGAATGGTTTAATTTTGATTATGTTTATAGAAAAGTAGATTTTCCCGAATTTTGCTCAACTGGGGCACATGGGAAAATAAATAGACATTTATATGAAATTATCTAATGACTTAAGTATGTTAAAAATATCGCTCTTTTCATGCAAGACCGTCACAACTCAAATTTTAGGTTTTTTGAGTTAAATATACAGAAATATACTTTGTTACAATATCTTTAGTTTGAGTGAATTTCAGACCGATTAGCTGTTAAGTGACGGATTAACAGATACTTGTGTCGTTTTGACTTTTAGCAATTTCTTAAATTTTTTGTAGAGATAACGTCGTGACATATTTCTAACTCGTGACATATTTCTAAAATAGTAACAACTCAAAATGAAACATTTTTTTAAACATTTTTTTTTTAGAAATAATGTCACAACTCAAACAGACACTTGCAAAAATATTGCTTAAAAATTCACTATTGATGCTGATTGGAAAATTTATGATATTTTTGATAGAAAATGTACTTACGTATAAATATTCTTAACAATATTCATTCTACCGTTACAATTAATGTTCGTGATGCAATTTCAAAATTTTATAAGGCCACCTTTTCCCTGAAAAAGTCTAAATTTTGAGTTATGACAGTCTTGCACGAAATGAGCGATATGTAATCACTTATAATTTTCACACTTATAAAAAGCAGAATTCGATGATTATTGTTTTGTAATTGTTCACACTTTATATTGTCCCATCACTCTAACGAAATAACTGTTTTAATACTATGTTAGCCATTCTAAATTCTTTCTGGTTGGCAATACTTTTTCCTTGCTATGTATTTGCTCAGCTTTGCCAAATTAAAAATTTCAATGACTGCTGCTTTCACACTTAAAAATAAATTTTGGAAATTTGCAAAAACAATCCTTTCAATGATTTTTTTTTTCTATTCTGTAGCTCAATTCATTCAATTCAATTCCATTCAATTCACTTCAATTAATACACAACTATTTTTAGCTGTTGTGTGCAAAATATTCCAAATATTTTTATAAATATATTTTTACGAATTCTTGTAGCTTGTGTGTTAAATACAGCGTCTTTTGATAGTTTTTATGATTTCCTTTGCATATTTTAATTTTGATTGCTTCAAATATTTTTGCATAAATTTGGATAAAAAATATATTAACAACCAGCCATCCAATGATTTATCTATAAACTACAAAAAAGTGGCAACTCATGAATATGCAGCAAACAGAAATCAAAAACAAAAAACATCATAATTAAAAAAAATGTGGTTAGAAAGAACAAAAAAAAAACAAACAAACTAAACAAATTTATAAAAACGAAATCAATAAAAAACAAAAAAATTTGGCGCCATTAAAATAAAGCTAACGACGCGATCGTTTCGCTATTTGTCTAGCTGGCTATTTGGTTGTCAGACTACTTTAGCGGTATAATGTGCAGGTTTTGTAGGCATGTGTGACTTCAAGCTCTCTTCAGACAGCCTTCAAACCAAAAATGAAACGTTGTCTTTTTATGAATAAGAAAAGACAAAGTCGCAGAACATAATAAGGCTATTCACAGTCTTAGCGTACATTTAACAAATCGTATTTATAGCATTTGTTATTGTTCAAACTGTGAGCACTCCGCCATGTGACTGTCGTATTCAAAAATTATGCAACCCTGTGATGCATATAATATGGCGGCCGTAGGCAGAGCATAAAAATACGAGGTACAAAAAACACGTCCAAGGGCTATTTTAATTTACGCATGTTTGCATATTTTCGTTTGCATGCAAAACAACATCACAGCCAAATACGCTTACGTAAATTGTGACAGAGTGAGTCCAACCATGATATTGGCAAAACGTCCAACTCGTCAGCTTTTTGTGCTAACTGACCATTAGAAATATTGTAGAATACAGTAGCTACAGAACTTTTCAAACAATATAACAAACAACACAAAAAAAAAATAATTTTAACAAAATATTCTGAGTGAAATGTTTTTCTAATGCATTCTTTTTGGAGTTGAATTTCTAATGACTACAAATGGCTTTATCTTAATTTTTTTTTGTCTAAGCACATTAATCATGATCTTCTTCGATGCATTGACGTATTTTTTTTTAATTTATTGAATAATTTACTTTGTCTTGAATACTCAAATTTGTATAAATTTATTCCAATTTCACTGTTATTTATATGTAATCAAATATTTGAACATGTTTATCAATTTACCGACCATTTTTTATCTCTTTAGATTAATCGCCGTTATTTAAATAATCGAAATTTATAGTTGCCTTAATTGATCTTTTGAAATGTTCGTTAATTCATTGAAGTTATCTCGAGAAATTTTTCATCTGCTTTGTAGCAAAAGCATTTTGTATTAATTCAAAATGAAGGTAGAGAAAATTTTCAAGTTAATTTAACGCACATTTTCTTTTAAATCAAGAGAAAAGACCAGTTTGGTTTTATATTTATGATATAATAATAACAAAAGCACATTTTCACAGGATTGACTGAAATGTGCTAAACACACAATCAATTGAAAATTCGTGAGCTTACAGCAGAAATTTTTGCTTCACGTAGTCGTATGACATTTACTCATATCCTTTGACTGTACCTTAGACTCAAATATCATTATATGTATTCATTAAGTGCGAGTGTTTAATTTTTTTTACACACGCAAAGGGTCAGAAGAACTTTTAGAGATCTTCAAAAAGTTGTTGTTATTCGGCCATTCTGTTGTATGTTACTGTTTTTAACTTGGGCTTTGGCCATAAATAAGAAGACAATTAATTTGATCTTTTTTTGTTTTTATTACACGATATTTCGGCTCACTTTGTGGGCCTTCATCAGGACATAAAAAACGTGAAAAATTTTATAAATTATTTATATGAAAGAACATCACAAACAATTTTTTTTAACTATTTTTAAGAACTTAAAAAGCTTATTGTGCTAAGCCGCGTCGAAACCAGATGTTTGCCACCTTCATCACCACCATAAAACACGGTGGATGATGAAGGTGGCAAAATGTGGCTTTCGACCTGAAAAATCCACAATAGACCAGATTTTCACACTAGGACAAATCCTGGAAAAAACCCACCCATCATCTGTTTGTCGATTATAAAGCTGCTTTCGATAACCTGAGAAGAGATTGCCTATACGCAACAATGTCTGAGTTCAGTATACCTGCAAAGTTGGTAAGACTTTGCAGTAATGAAGTTGAGCAACACATGCAGCTCCGTCAAGGTAGGAAATTACCTTTCCGAAACCTTCAATACCGAAAGAGGTTTCAGACAAGGCGATCCGTTGTCTTGGGATCTCTTCGACACCATTATGGAGGGGATCGTACGAAAGGCCGGTGTGCATCGCAATGGCACCATTTTCTACAAAGGTGTCCAGCTCCCTGCGTACGCTGATGATATTGATATTGTCGGCAGAACCAAGAGAGATGTCACCGCTACTTTCACCGCTATCAAAAAAGAATCAGCCAAAGTGGGTTAGACGATAAACGAGGGCAAACAAAGTATATGCTGTCTGCAAGCAGGGGAGCGCGGCGTCTAGACTCCCACGTTTCATCCGACAGCTATGACTTCGAAGCAGTCAAGGAGTTTATGTACCTTGCCACCGCCATAAACAACAACAATAATGTCAGCCTGGAGAGAAAGTGAAGAACAATAATTGCTAATAGGTGCTACTACGTGCTCAGTAAGCGACTCAGTTCCAGAGCCCTCTCTCGATCGACAAAACTAGCACTCTACAAGACGCTCGTTCTTCCTGTGCTTCTATATGGTGCTGAAGCACTACCCATGCTTGGAAACTGCGCAGCTGCTCTGGGGATATTCGAGAGAGAAGTCGAAAGCAGACCGAAAAAATCTTCGGTCCTGTTCGAGTCGGCGATGACTATCGCATCCGAATGAGCCACGAGCTGAATGAGCTCTACGAAGAAATTGACGTAGTTCAGCGCATATATAAGCAGCGACTACGCTGGCTGGGTCATATCCATCTTATGGACGACAAAGCTCCAGCGAAAAAGGTGCTCGAGGCGAGGGTCGTTGGTCAACGACGAAAAGAGAGACCATGCCACTAATCGATGGACCAGACCGAGGAAGCCTTAATCACACTTAGTGTATATGATTGGAGAGGTCGCGCGCAAAGCAGAGGCACCTGGCGAGAGCTCTTGAGGTCGGCTGAAACCAGAAAACGGGTTGTTATGGCCACCTAAGCCAAAACCAAACTTTCAATCTTAAAATTATGAATGCGTCTTGAAATAATGACTTCTTATCCGAAGATATGTAGTTCATTGTGCAAATAAGAATCATTTAAATATGAAACTTAAAACAAACCCCAATAATTTTTTCAAATGCTTTTCAATATATATTTTGCTTTTATATTGTATAAAGGGTCCGCCAAATAACTTTTTTTTTTTTTTTTTAAATTCTATAAAAAAAAAGCTACTGGATATTTTCTCAAATTTCTTTTTTTATTTGAAAGTACAATCCTTCCGGTTAATAACGGAAAAATTTTTAATAATTAATAATTAAATAATAATTAAGAGATATGAAGTTTTTTTTAAGTTTAATTTTTTGCTTCTAAAACTTTTAATGTTTTAATTTATCATAAGAAAAAAGATAATCAGATTGATTTAGATATTTCAGATCTACGGAACTTAGATATTCAGAATAAGATATTTACATAAATTTTAAATAAAATTATTGAAAAACATAATTAAATTAAATATTTACACAACATTACAAGTTTTTGTTTAATTTAAGAACACAATGCAGCTAGCTGTTTGCTATTTTCAGATACAAGATAATCTGATAATAAAGCAAAACTTCCCAATAAGACAATTAATTACTTGGATCAAGCAAATTCTTCTCTTTATAAGAAAAACCGAAGCATTCTAATATTGAGGAAATTGTTTATTTGGATAAATAAATTTCTCACATCGAGCAAATTATTTTCGTTCTCAGCAAATTGTTTACTTGGTTCAAACATATTCTGTTCTTAATAAGAAAATTTAGTTACGTTAGTTGAATATTGTTTAGTTGAATTTTATAAAAGTTTATTTGAATAATTTGCTAATGTTCTCAACTCGAGGAAAAGTAATTTCTCAATTCAAGAAAATTATTGTAGTTTTCCACAAATTTTTTAATTGAATCAAACATATTTTTCTCATTTCAAGGAAATATCAGAATCTACAAAAATATTGTAGAGTTTTGAGCAAATATTTATTGAATTAAGCTTTTATTTTTGTTAGTACCATGAGTTTTAAATTTGCTCATTTCTAGCAAATCAATGCTTGAATTGAGAAATTTATGCTTGAACTAAAAGTCTATTTGCTTAATTCAAGAATAAAGTGCTTGATTTTTTTTCACTCCGTGTAATCAACCAGAATATATAAATTTAGCCAAATCAAAGTTGCTGGTCAGAATAATACGAACAACTTTGCTAAAGAACGATGAAATTGTCAAATACAGGAAAAAAGTGTTTAGAAAAGCGAACAGTGTAATCATTAATTTTACATAAAAACAGTCATATCATTGAAAATTCCGAAAAACCAAGAATGAAATTTTTTGAGCATATAGTAGAAGTATGTATAAGTACCCTGATATTTAAAAATCGAAAATTGACTATGATGTATTTTCAGAATTAATTCTCAAAATTTTCACAGTTTTTATACATTATGACCTTTCGGTGACCTTGAAAGTTATCTTTTGCGTAAAATTTGTGTAGTCTACATCCAGTAGATAGTATTTACATAGAAAAAAGACTGAACAAAATTAGCGTTAGTTAAGGGTGTTTTCAATAAAAAAACCCCTACAATTAATTAAAATTATTATAAATATTTCTAACTTCTCCACTAAAAATATCATCGAAAAAATTTGGGATAAACTATTTTTTGTGTTGAATTGCTTTATGAAAATTCATATGAATACTGAGTTGTGAATTTTTTAAACCTTTGCATAAAAAATATTACAATTACTTATCTATTAAATTAATTTGAGTTCTGAGTTATAAATTTTGCATTACAAATTTTAACTTCTGAAGTATAAAATTAAAATTTAGAATCTAAAAATGTATATTTTGAACTGTGAATTGCAAACTACAAGATATGTACTCAAATAAAAAATAAATATATTTCAAAAAATAATTTGAAGCAAATAAATATATATATTACTATGTCAAAATTTATTTATAGCTGCAAGATTTTTCTTCACGAAAGAAAAAGATAACAAAACCAAGTACAACGTGAAAAGCACGTGCTTTGTTTATTTATAATTTCTGCGTTGCAAATATTTGTGAGTACATATTTTACAAACAATGAGAATACTCAATGATATAGCTTGAGGTACATAGATTTATTCCCGTGTGATTGTATTTTTGTATTCATAAAAATGTCTCAACTCAGATGCGACAGTAAATTTCCTTATCGAGGGAAATTTTTACAAGATCAGCTGTTGGGGAAGTTTTGAGTGTGGTGGCTCTACGAGGAGGAGAAGAGAAGAAGCTGTAAGTTTACAAACTCATTGCAATGCTATGCTCTGCTCAGCGATACATGGCAATTAATAAAATTGTCTGTTTTTTTTTTGTTCAATTTTTTACATATTTGTTTAACTTATCGCTACTCAAGCCGCCACTGAATGGCAACACATACAAGGTTAATTCTAATGGTCGTTAAGAATGCGAGAAAAAAAAGCACAAACAACAATTCCCAATAATGTTATTCGTTAAGTATGCGCTTCCGTTTCTAAACAATTTCGTTGTTGATCGTTGTTTGTTTACTGCTGAAGCTGCTTCAACCCGCCTCTTCCACACCAGTGTAGATGGCTCTTCAGTTCAACTCATTTTGTGAGTTTTGGAATTTAAACGAATGAAACTAAATGATCGCACATAATTAATTTTATCACTTATATGTATTGTATATGCAGCTAAAGAATCACTTCGCATACTTTGTTTACATTTTATAAATTTACTATGTAACTTATTATATTACAAAGATGTACAATATTTGTTTAAATAATAACTATATAAGAGAATAAGTATTTTGTTAAACCTTCTCAAAAAACAAAAAGCAGATAAGCGTACTATCGCAAAACTCTCACTTTTTTGTCAAACCTTCACTTGTAGCTTACTGAGTTGATCTTAGTTAGAAAAACATAAAGATATGTGCGTTAAATTAATGAAAACATGAATTGCAGTTTTGAAAAATTACAACAACTTGGCAATTCAAACTTGAATAGCAGCACAGCAACTCAGTCATAATTTGCATAAGTTTTTTCCTATTGCTGCTTTTATTTTTGTTGTTGCTCCAAAAAACTTTGAGCAGCAAGTTTTGAATGAACTTCAAGTTGTTGAAAAATTGTACCGGCAAACTTTTCCCCCCACCCCCTCCTTCCAACGTTTGTTATTGTTGTAGTTGGATTTGATGGTATTGTTGTCAATTCCTGTAAAACGAGCAACATACTCTTAGCAACAGCAATAAATTAAGCTACATAGCAATAATAAATTTTGGTAAAATCTCAACAACTTTACGTTTGAAGGAGGATGGGTGGAGGAGAGGGGGGGGGGTTATAAAGGGTATTCACAACCATATTGAAAACGCATAAATTATTACTTTAATGATTTATTATTGATATTTCTTATTGACATTCGACAAATGGTGTAGTCTATTGTTATATGTATTGTTTTTTATTCTGTTCGTAATTAATAGCTGTTGATAATAATAATAATAACAATAATAATAATAATAATAATAAAAATAATAATAATAATAATAATAATAATAATAATAATAATAATAATAATAATAATAATAATAATAATAATAATAATAATAATAATAATAATAATAATAATAATAATAATAATAATAATAATAATAATAATAATAATAATAATAATAATAATAATAATAATAATATTAATAATAATAATAATAATAATAATAATAATAATAATAATAATAATAATCATAATAATAATAATAATAATAATAATAATAATAATAATAATAATAATAATAATAATAATAATAATAATAATAATAATAATAATAATAATAATAATAATAATAATAATAATAATAATAATAATAATAATAATAATAATAATAATAATAATAATAATAATAATAATAATAATAATAATAATAATAATAATAATAATAATAATAATAATAATAATAATAATAATAATAATAATAATAATAATAATAATAATAATAATAATAATAATAATAATAATAATAATAATAATAATAATAATAATAATAATAATAATAATAATAATAATAATAATAATAATAATAATAATAATAATAATAATAATAATAATAATAATAATAATAATAATAATAATAATAATAATAATAATAATAATAATAATAATAATAATAATAATAATAATAATAATAATAATAATAATAATAATAATAATAATAATAATAATAATAATAATAATAATAATAATAATAATAATAATAATAATAATAATAATAATAATAATAATAATAATAATAATAATAATAATAATAATAATAATAATAATAATAATAATAATAATAATAATAATAATAATAATAATAATAATAATAATAATAATAATAATAATAATAATAATAATAATAATAATAATAATAATAATAATAATAATAATAATAATAATAATAATAATAATAATAATAATAATAATAATAATAATAATAATAATAATAATAATAATAATAATAATAATAATAATAATAATAATAATAATAATAATAATAATAATAATAATAATAATAATAATAATAATAATAATAATAATAATAATAATAATAATAATAATAATAATAATAATAATAATAATAATAATAATAATAATAATAATAATAATAATAATAATAATAATAATAATAATAATAATAATAATAATAATAATAATAATAATAATAATAATAATAATAATAATAATAATAATAATAATAATAATAATAATAATAATAATAATAATAATAATAATAATAATAATAATAATAATAATAATAATAATAATAATAATAATAATAATAATAATAATAATAATAATAATAATAATAATAATAATAATAATAATAATAATAATAATAATAATAATAATAATAATAATAATAATAATAATAATAATAATAATAATAATAATAATAATAATAATAATAATAATAATAATAATAATAATAATAATAATAATAATAATAATAATAATAATAATAATAATAATAATAATAATAATAATAATAATAATAATAATAATAATAATAATAATAATAATAATAATAATAATAATAATAATAATAATAATAATAATAATAATAATAATAATAATAATAATAATAATAATAATAATAATAATAATAATAATAATAATAATAATAATAATAATAATAATAATAATAATAATAATAATAATAATAATAATAATAATAATAATAATAATAATAATAATAATAATAATAATAATAATAATAATAATAATAATAATAATAATAATAATAATAATAATAATAATAATAATAATAATAATAATAATAATAATAATAATAATAATAATAATAATAATAATAATAATAATAATAATAATAATAATAATAATAATAATAATAATAATAATAATAATAATAATAATAATAATAATAATAATAATAATAATAATAATAATAATAATAATAATAATAATAATAATAATAATAATAATAATAATAATAATAATAATAATAATAATAATAATAATAATAATAATAATAATAATAATAATAATAATAATAATAATAATAATAATAATAATAATAATAATAATAATAATAATAATAATAATAATAATAATAATAATAATAATAATAATAATAATAATAATAATAATAATAATAATAATAATAATAATAATAATAATAATAATAATAATAATAATAATAATAATAATAATAATAATAATAATAATAATAATAATAATAATAATAATAATAATAATAATAATAATAATAATAATAATAATAATAATAATAATAATAATAATAATAATAATAATAATAATAATAATAATAATAATAATAATAATAATAATAATAATAATAATAATAATAATAATAATAATAATAATAATAATAATAATAATAATAATAATAATAATAATAATAATAATAATAATAATAATGCGCCAGCTAAAAGTGTGATTTTATTTTTGCAGCTCCTGTCGTTCGCTGGATGTTGTTGATAGCTGTTGTTAGATGTTGTTGTATGTTGTTGGATGTTGTTGTCTCAATTTGTTGGTCAGTGTGCTAAGGTCGTGCTTGTGTTATTGTTGTACTATTTAGAAGAACGCTGAAACACACCTTTTTTTGTATTCATATACATTTCATGTTAAATACACCATGTTTTTTATTACTTTGTATTTTAATTTTGCTGCGTAACAATTTCTAGGTTGGAATTTTTTATTTTGTTTTGAGTTTTTTTTTGCCTATGCCAGATACTGCTAGGAATGCGGAACTTCTCGCGTATTCATGCTTTGGCAGCATTTCTGCCAATCACTCAAAATGTGTTTACATATTAAGTTGTTGTATTAAATTTGTTTTATGTATTAAAAATATTTGTGTGGAACAAGTTTGTTAAAAATATATGAATTGATAGAAATGCTGCCAAGTTGTAATAAGTTATGAGTAAAGTGTGAATTTAAATATAAAATCTTTGATGTTTATATTTTTTATGTTAGGCACTTAAGAAATCTTAATGTTTCAAATTTTTGCACTATTTCTTTAATACTACTTTTTTTCTTAAAATTTGTTTTTCTTTATCGGTTGTTTAAGAAAAATCCTGTTAAAGCGTGCTGCTAAATTTTACCTGGACATTAAAAATTTTATAATAATAAGTATGAACTCGAACTATAGAGTTTTAGACTCTATTTTGTGTCAGAATGGAATTAATTCCACTGTTTATTTTCAGTGATGCTCATTTCGTTTTTTATGTAGCCTTATAAAAGCTTAAAGACTTGCTTCAAGACTTGCTTCAAGACTTGCTTTACATACGTAAAAATTCATATTTTTTTATCTTCAAAAACAGCCTATTACAATTGTTTTGACTTGTTAAGAGTTGAATTTGAAGTGTAAAAAGTTAAATTTTTTTGGAATAAGTTATATTTGATACATGAAAATCCGAGTAAATAAAATTTTTTTGAAATGACCGAACAATGGTGAAACAGCGGCCGAACAAGGGTCAAACAGCGGCAGTAATTTCAACCAAACTAGAGTTTACGATCCCTGAGAAAGTTTACCTCGTTAGTATTTATTGACTCATGTTATAATAAATGCTTAATGCTGGGTATCCCTTAGAAGTCACGAAACTTTTTTTAGTAATTTTTTGCTGATCTAATTGCCTAAAATTTGTTCTTAAATAATTTTCAGGCAACACTAGCGGCTTAGGAGATTTTAAGGTTTTTTAAATTTTTGTAAAATAAGGCCTATCGGATATAGCCTATCGGACATGAAACGATTTAATATATAAAATGATATTAATAATGACTGTTTTTTAGGGTGTTTAATAGAGGCATAACAAATTTACAAAAATATTGCTCCTAAAATTTTACTAACGGTATACCTAAGTTAAATATAATATAGACTTAATAGTTCAAAATGCCATTCCCGAGTGGAGCTGGAAAACACACGAGCTGTTGTTTTCAGGCCATATATCTCCCTTGAACTCTTTCCATGGAAGTACCTATACAGAAGGCTGAGGCAACCAACATTGGGGCGATGCCAAAGAGAGTTCAGAGAGGATGAAATATTTTCTTACCCAATCAAATATATCGCACGACGTTGAATTCGATCCAGAAGCTCCACATAACGTCTTGAAGACCCTGCCCAAATGTGCGAATTGTACTCCATTTTCGGCCTTATATCTGATGTGTTAATCATGCGAAGAACAGCTGAAGTGAAATATTTTTTGAACCGCTTTAAAAAACCTAGGCACTTGCCCGCTTCTTTAGAAATATCGAAATGATCATTCCGACGAAAATCAGATTGGATCGATATTCCCAGAACGTCAAGAAAGGCTGATTCCACAAGATCCACAATATGCATAGTGAGGGGAGCTAAGGAGCAATCCATCCGCTTGTGGGTTAACAGACAGCACTGGGTCTTGCTTGCATTGATCTATGAGCAAGACCTCACTCGGAGATTTTTTGTATATCATTAAGTCATTCATATTTTGCCTCTTTCTTTTAATCTCCATAGAGCTTGGGCATTTTTTGAATGAATATGAAAGACAAATGCTGCTGTCGTCCGCAAACGAATATATTGGGTTATGTGTCAACGTCGTTGATAAGAACCAGAAACCAGACTGGCGATAGAACTGAACCCTGCGGTACTTCTGCGTTCATGGCGTGCTCTTCGGACGAAACCATATTTAGGGTCATTGAGCAGATGATTGTGCTCCAGATAGCTCATGACATTGAAGTTTATTTCGCTCTTCATAACTTTGGAAAGCGTAAAGCATATCGCAATGGGTCGGTAGTTTGCATGGTTCGTGGCATCGCCCTTTTTAGGTACCGGCTTGACATTTGCCACCTTCCAGCAAGATGGGAAAACTCCTGATTGCTGAAAGTGTTGCGCAAAGGCCGAGCCAGCACACATTTTAAACAAAATTGGCACTATGCCATCAGGACCAGAGGCTTTGTTTACGTTGAGATTTGTTAGGACCCTTCTAACTGCTTTCGTTCGAAAGTAAATCTCCTGCATTGCAGAAGATCCACCCTGAACAAAGGACAGTGGCTTATTGCTATCCGGGAAAGTGGAATTTTGTGCAAACAGTCTAGCCTATAGGTTCGCTTTATCAGCCTTGTCAGTGAAGATTTGCTCATTTTTTAAAGGAGTTGGAATCGATGACGATGTCTGATTCGTCACTCTCTTAAGAAATTACCAAAAACTTTTACTCCCTTTTGGGCAGAGAAGAACCTTTTCCCGAATGCGTGCTTCGTGTAGAAACTCTTCGCGTTTTAAAATTGCATTACAGCGAGTCCTTGCCTTGATGCGAAGTCTTTTAGTATCAGTATTCTTGTTGGAACACCAATTCTGAAAGGTTTCCTCTTTGGAGCTCACAGCAATCCAGCAAGTCTCATTAAAACATGAGTAATCTTTTCATTTCATGCTTCTCATCTTATTGCGAATGAAAGACCGCATACCCAATAAAAAGATTTCGTGTACCATTACAGCCGCGGCATTCACATTTCTATCAGTGAAACATAAATTGCTCTTCCATGAAACTATGCAGACCTCTTTGGGGCTTTAGGCGTAGAGGTGCAGGGGTTAGAATATGGAAAAACAGTAGAGATGATACAGTGGTCCGAGTTACCAAGAGGTGCGTTGACACTCACATCTGCTGGACTGCTATTTGTACGATTTGTTATACGTACGCCAATTTACGTAAGCGTATTTTGCTTTGTTCTTGTTTTGCATGCAAACGCAAACACGCGTAAATTAAAGTAACCCTTGTACGTGTTTTTTGTACCTTGTATTTTTATGCTTTGTCTACAGCCACTCAATTACATACATCACAGGGTTGCATAATTTCTTGATACGACAGTCACATGGCGAGGTGCTCGCAGTTTGAACAACAAAAAATGCTATAAATACGATTTGTAAAATGTACGCTTAAACTGTGAATAGCCTTAATAAAACAAAAACTGTAATTTTGCAAAAAGTTGTAATAAGTGTTATTTGATGCCCTGATGAAGCATCAACAAGTTCAGAATTCATTGCCTAGCGTTCAGCTGTTTCCATCATCATCAACTTGATTACGTCACAAATCTGTGCTTTACCACCCCTCTCACCTCCTCCTCACTAGCAAATAGAAGCTACTGCCGCAATCAATCGTTTATATTTGCACATTTTTAGCCATCATCAAAGCAAGTAAATAATTTTGAAAAAAAAAACCACCGAAGTTCTAAAAATAATTTCAGGAATGTTATCAAATTTACTGCTTTGCCAACGTTAGGTTGCGAGTTTTACGCAGAAGGACGATAAAGGACGATACAGCCAAGACGACACACCCCCGACCTAGCCAAGTCAAGCCAACTTGTATTCAAGTTGCCGCAACGTGCCTCCGCATTTTATGGTTCTTATTTTATGTTTTTTTTTGTTTGTACTGTATATACATGTGTGTGACTGTGTGTGTGTGTGTGTGTGTGTGTGTGTGTGTGTGTGTGTGTGTGTGTGTGTGTGTGTGTGTGTGTGTGTAAAATGCCCGTTGGAGGTGTCTGCAAGCGCGTGTCTGTGTGGGTGTTTATAAAAGATTTTCAGCGTCGTCCTTTCGTCATAGACAAAAACTGCTGCGCTTTAGTTTAGGAAGAGCACGATTCTTTCAATGCTTGTTATCGTTCTCAGACTTGAAGTAGGCTACCCCTTCTTATTAACTGTTATTTTTAACTTTTCGCGCCCATGTTGAAATGAAGAGACATGGCACACACACACACCCAT
The DNA here is from genome assembly GCA_963920525.1 of Dichetophora obliterata. NCBI lineage: Eukaryota > Metazoa > Arthropoda > Insecta > Diptera > Sciomyzidae > Dichetophora > Dichetophora obliterata. Next base: position 96,461,979 of record OY986438.1, read on the forward strand.
GTTTATTCTTACACTTGAAGTTGCTTATGATGAGAATGATGATGATGATGTTAGTGATGCTGAAGTTTATTATTATGATGTTGATGCTAATGTAGATGCCGATGACGACAACAACAACGCAATCTTTTTCACAAAAACTTCCCTTTTGCCCTTTAAGTTTACCAACACAACAACGCAGACACATTCCACACATTCAGCAGACACATTCAGCAGTTGTCGACTTTTTTCTTCCATTTAGTATACGTTTGTTTTTTGTCTGTTTTTCCTTTTTTTTTTTTCTATACTTATAAAAAGCATGCTGAAATTCTTAACACGTCTGGGAAAGAATTTCGTTGTCCTGGATATTGTTGTTGTATTCGTTGTTGTGTTATTGTTTTTTAGGGGGATGCCGTTGTATATCGTGCAGACACGCACACAATCACGGAAGTAGACATAATCTTCAGGCTTTTCTTCTGAAGGTGTGTGCTTTTTTATTTTGTTCTTGTACAAAGTTGTTTTTCTTCTAAATTTTTTTTTTGTTATTTCTTTCTTTTTACGTTTGCTTTTCATGAGTTTTCTATTTTTGGCACTTAAGCATTTTGCCTTCCCTGTTTTTTTTCCGTGATTTCTTGCCATCATGCATTTCGACTTCATCAGCAGCATTCGTTTAAAGGTTCTCTCGTTGTTGGTGTTGTTGTTGCTGTTGTCTGTCTTGTGGAATAGGTGTCAGTGTGTGTGTTTGAGTGATGTTTTCCGCTGTTGTGTGCGTTGGCGTATACTTGTGCGTGTTTCGTGTCTGTGTAGGTGTTTAAATAGCAGCATCCCAGAGGGAAAATCCATCCTTCTATAATGCCTTATAGCCTACTTACTTTTCGTCCGCGAGGCATGCAAACGTCCCATCTGAATCCCCATTACTTTTATAAAGGCATGGTCGCATCTAATAAGCTTTTTTCTGTAAAGTACAAAAAGCATAATACGTACTTACGTTTTTCTTTACTAAAATAAAGTGCAGGAAATGTACTCCCAACGATCGGAATCGTTCGTGTTTCCATCCTAATGCACTTTATTTAATAAGTAGGATGTATGCATGAAAACGTAAGGTATCCGTAATGTTTTGATATACGACGAGCACATAATCCATTTTAACCATTTCCACAACGGAAGTTGTAAGCACTGCTTACGTTTTCACTTACAAGGGAAGGTGTACGTAAGGCGACGGATCTAAATAAATAAATTATTATAAGAAAGTACATAAGTTTCAATACTTTAATGTCAACAATCGTAATACATAAAAAGCAAGCACGCTGCTCCGTGTCCAATATTTCTCAAACTGTTAGCCTGAAAGTATGCACATCTTAATACACAAAAGGCAAGCTTGCTGCTTCGCATACAGTATTTCTCAAATTGTAATTCTTTTTTGACAGCAAAGTAATTTTACAATGCACACTGTTCTCAAAAATGTTCAGCCTGAAAGTATGCACAGAAAATATATTTGATACTAATCAGTGACAATATTGGATTTTTGCAATAGTACGTATATGATCTAATTACCTTTTTTTTCATCCTTTTATAAAAAAGTTATGATGAATTTAATGAAATTCTTTTGAGTCGATTTGAGTCGATTGTACCGAAAAATATAATTGTATCAGCCGCAAAATGAAGGTTGCAAGGCCAGTTTGTAAAGTTGTGTATGAATATGATTGCTACCAAACTCGACTTTTTGCACTTTTACACTTGAACTAATTTTTCAACACTGCTTTAATCCGTAAAGTATTATTTAAAGTGGTACATTTGTATTTTGCAAAAATCAAGTGTATAAAAAATCAAGCTTTAAAAAGAGAAAAAGTGCTTTCGGCAAAAGGCTCCAAAAAGGAAGTGTGCGGAGGACCTGTCGTAGGATAGGCTTTTATACTAGTTTATTAATAAATGAGCATCCATTAGATGTTATTAGACAGTTTATTTATTATACCCATAATGTAAAACATTTAAACAGTAGGAGTATAAAGACATTAATTACACTATGAGCTAAATAGGATACCATATTTACATTTACACAAAATTGTATGTTTCCGCACCGGCGATCAGCACACGTTTGCTTTTTATATTAAGTGAAATATTTCACTGTACTTTTCTTACACTTCATCTCTTTAAGGCAGTCGTTAAAGACCGCTATGTCGTTTTGCCGCTGCATGACACCTTCATTAAAAAATTCCATTTAATAATTTGTAATGGAAGTGATCACCAGCGTTGCCATAATGTGAAAATTTTATCAAAACTGGTAAATTTGTTTTTAGATGTGAAAACGTTAAATATAATTCCATTTTGGTAAATTTTTGCAGTGACGAAACAAAACAAAATTTTTTTATTTTAAATGTTCCATCACTCTACGTTAAAGGATACACTGTTTTGAAAAAAAAAACAATGCTGCTGAACTCAATGGAAATTACTACGATTTTCTAAATTTGGCCTAAAAAGCGACATGGATATTGTAGACTTTTGGGACAAAGTTGCTTCTTTTAAAAATGTCATGAAAGAAAATTGTTATATATAACTTACAAATTTTTTTAAAAAATTTAATGACACTTCCTCACAGCTGAAAGAAAATTTTCCGACCTTTCTTTAATTTTACCTTTTAACAAAACTAAGAAACCATAAATAATGTGATGCTTTCCACAGCATTAATTAATAGTGAAAATAACCCGCATCTTCTATGGTCGGCGAAAAAATATCTGTAAGAGCATACATCTAGATAGACTTTAATTTACAAAAAGTGAAACCGCTATGTTCAAAAAATGTTCCTTTTTTCTTTTTTTCCATATTTCGTGATTTTTTAGTGGAGTGAAGTGAAGATTATTAAATTTACAGGGAAAAAGTTTTTTGTTTGTACATTTTGATACATTTCAGTTGAAAACATGAAAAATAAGCGTCTATTGAAATTTCAACATTTTTAAGAATATATAGTGGGTTGCCAAATTGATAGGGACAACCTTTTAATTGTGAATTTATCGTTTTAATACTTAATCAAAAAATGGCACAAAAATTACTTTTGTTGTAAAAATAATAAAAATTAAAAATTCGCAATGCCGCATTAGTATATTATATTAAATTTATTGTACTGGCTCTGATAGATTTTGAGCGATAGCTTTTAGTCGGAAAGAGATATTGGCATACATTTTTCACAGTAATTATGCTTAAAGCTTAACCATTCTGTAAATATTATAAAAACTTTTTGAAGAAAGTAAACTACGTCAAAAAAATTACGTGAAGCTTTTTTTTATGAAAGAAAAAGTAAAAAATTTCGTTAAACTGCAACAACTTTTGCTAACAAATGCCATGTCATATGAAAGCTATTTAAAATGCCATTTACCAACCCACTGTATATGTTTCTTAGCTTTAACATTGAAAGTTTTTACGCTTAAAGAATTATGAACTATTTATTTTAGCAATATATTAAAAAAAAATTTATACAATATTGATTTCATGCAACCATACATGTACAATAAATGGGTTCAGGATTTCATAAATTTTCTTAACATATTCCAGAACCTCCCTGCAAGGCCAGATTCTGAATCCTGGATGTAATATAAGGTCGTGACGCAAAAAAAATTCCGAAAAATAAAAAAATTATCCAAATAGCCGAATTTTGAGAAAAAGTTTATTTTTATAAAATTTAATTTACTTTGTTTTCTGCATGTTGACAATGACATTAAAAGCAAACATTTGATCATCGCCAACGTTTATATGCGTTATTGCTTTAAATGCTACTTGCCATCTGTTGCTTTGAAGAGTGATCTCCGACTAATAAGGGATATCATCGTTTATCGTCAAATTAACGAAACTGTTGCAAGACAAGTTCCGTATTTATGATCTTTTTTTTAACACTTAGGGTATTTTTAAGATGCACTCATTCGACTTGCAATGGTCCGTGAAATTGTTAATTGTGAACGATTATGCGGAAAGGTTTAAGTTAATCGGAAGTAGAGGGAGACCATTTTCTTGTGCAGCCGATTTTTGGGCAAATAATTACTTTTGAATACATTCACTTTACTTTGTTTTCTGCATAGTTAAAATTATTTCTTTCTTTTTTATGTTGCACGGATAAAGTTGTTGGTGTTCCTCTACCACTTGCAAAGCCAACTGTTTTTCGGATTCTAAGTTGGTAATATTTGTATTGAATCGAGTTATTTAATTTATTGCCCTTTCAGCACAATCGTTCACGACAACAATTTTTCTGACCATTTCCTCAGCACGTAAATATTTTTCGCTATTGAGCCTACAACTTGCATCGATATTCATGGGATCTTCTTCTCTGGAATCGTTTGTAAATAATGACTAAAAAAATTTTTTCCCCAAGACGGCTTAACAAAGAATTATTTTTTCTGTCGTGATCTGATTTGTAAGAAAAAATCGAAAGAAAAAATTAGGAAATTCTTCATAAAGTAGGCCAATATGGGGTCAAGGACAAATTTTTGTAAAAATCTGATAGCATATTCGGATTAAACGACCGATTTTACATTAGAATCTGCTATGGTCAAAAATTTTTGTATGGCTCAAATGTAAATAGGAAACTCGATTTGAAACATCAATCCAGTTTGAGATTTTTCAGGAATACTGTTGGAAAATGAATCCATCTGATGTACAATAAAATAATACATTAATTGAATAATTATACATCAAATATATTTACTACAATATAAATAATATGTTCGTTGGATACTTTAAAAAGAAAACTTACTTTTAATAATTAAATGTTTGATTTATCATATTTGATAAACTTTTGTTTTGGATGTGAAATTTTTTTCTTAAATGTGAATTTTTTTTTTGGAAGTTTGGTAAAAAAATTGCTGGGCTGTGGCAGCCCTGGTCATCACACGAAGAGACGATCGGTTCAAACGTGCATTCTTGTTTTATTTGAAATCTTAAGCGCAAGCGTAAGGTGCTATTGTAACAAACAACATACTTAATTTCGTATGATTCTATTTCTATCTTCATTAGCTAAAGGAAATAAGTCATTCTTTAGTAAGCACCTTACGATTTTTCCCACTGGGATTGATAACTTTAGTGCCCACACAGGAAGCGCAATAAACAAGGATTCTAAAAGGCTTGTGATGGGCGGGAATAGGCGTGGATTCGCTTTCGGGTTAGTTGGTTGAAGTTTTTTTATCTAGTAGTTGGGTTTCAAGTTGTTTGTGCTGAACACAAGATGTTCAGAAGTGTTTTTGTTTTTTTAAATAAGCTATAAATATTTTTTTAAACTATGTGCGAGTGTGTAAAATACTTGTGCTTAATTGAGGTATGTGTGCCAAAAAGGGGTTATTTAGCTTTTGTACACATTGGCATTAGATATGAACAAATTTTTTCGTTTGTTTTTTAGCATTTAAGGTGCTAAGCTACATTTTTAACAACCTCAGATACAAAGATATTTTTAAAATTATTTTCAAAGTGAAAACTTTTTATATTTCTTTAAAAAGAAAAATGAAATTTACTTTGAGCAGTAAATGTTTAAATTTTTACCTCCATGATAACGTACGTTACGTTACGAAAGTTTATACATAGTCGTAAATATATATATGTATAACTCGATATTGTATTTGCACAATACACCGCTGCTCAAAATTCTCTTTGTCCATCAAAAGGTAAGAAAAGTCGCAAGCCACAACAAATCGCAAAGAACAAAATGTCGCAAAGAACAAAAAATCGTATGGTGCAAAAAGCTGCTAGGTAAAAAAGTTGCGAGCTACAAAAAGTCACAAGTCGGAAAAGTCAGATGGAACAAAACGACACAAGGGATGATAAATCGCAAACTAAGGAGTGTCAAATTAAATAGTCGCAAGGTAAAAAAGTTTCCATGTGATAAAATTCACAATTAAAAAAACCCATAAGGTACAAAAAGTAGCATGGTAATAAAGTTGGAAGATACATTAAATGGCGAGGTGCAAAACGTCTTGAGGAGGAAGTTGAAAAAAGATTCACAAGGTAGGTACTAAAAGCCGCAGTTTACACAAAGTCAAAAGTTACAAAAAGTCACAAGGAAAAAACAGACGCAGGGTACAAAACGTATCTACTAAGGTGAAATAAGTCCGAAAATGCGAAAAAAAAATCGCAATGTAGATAAGTATAAGGGTACAAAAAGTCACAAAACATGAAAAGCCGCAAGGTATAAAGAATTAGTGCGCTGCAACAGTATTCCACTTTACACTCGGAGATCAAAAGTTTCAAAAGTCTCAATAAGACTTACAGTCTTTTTCCTCACATTTGCATGAAGACTCGATTTTTTTAAGTAGTCCCGCTAAGTTAAATATGAAAATCTCTTCAAAAAATTTCCTAAGTTTAATCAGTTATCTTAACAAATAGACAATCAAAAACAGCAAAACAAACAAAAGAGAGTGTGCAAAACCTTTACTTACTTCACTAATGTTTTCTAATAATATGCAAGTAATTCACTGAATTATCGATGTAATCAGCTCCAATGCAGGAAGCTCCAATGCAAAAGGAATAAATAGATCATTGACCTTGTGTTGGCTTTTTTTCGGTTTACTTAAATGGGAATTACTTTCCGAACAATCCAATATTAATTGTTTCTGACTGACGACTTTGTTATTAAAAAACGCATTTCGTACGTTGTTTAATTTGCATTAAAGAAAATTCGATATTATATATAAATATGAAGAACATTCGCTAGGGTTTTACACAATAACTACTGAGTATATTTTTAGTGTTATGTCGAAGCTATGCGAGTAGAACGATTTTATTAAGCTTTTTCTAATAAGTTTTCAAATTCACAACACATTGTGTAAATTTATTAATATTGTTTGGCTCGTTAAAAAGTTACATATTAAAATGAACAACAAACAAAATGGGGTAAAATTATTTACTAAAGTTTTTTGTGTTGAAGATATATTAGCTATGAAGATATATTTGAAGATATATTTGGTTTAAAAAAAAATATATCTTTTTTAGTTATATATGAATGTAACTAAAATAATATATATATATAAATATGACTGCAATTAAATCAGTTATTATCGTCATTGTTGCCATTATTTTTTGCTACAATTTAGAAAACAGCTATTATTAAGGCTAAAAAAAATTGATTCTGATATTGAACACACATACACACTCATAGTTACATACACACAACATTACCTGCCTACATGCTTGAAATAAAAATCAATTAAATTTTAAAAATAGCAAAATATATCAGATGTTTCAACTTAACACAACACCTACATATGTTCAAAGCAAATTACAACAACAATAACAAAAACATATTAAGGCATACGCCCACTTATTGACGTCATGTCCGGCACTCAAACTTAATTCATTTTTTGAGATTGTCCACTCAACAGAGTATCTAGAAGATGAAAATGATAAAGGCGACGATGGAGAAGAAGAAGAAGAAGACGAAGAAGAAGAAGAAAGTATAAAAAACTAGTCAGCGGGCAGTGTTTGATCAACAAACGTCATTGCCGCAAAGCAAACGTCAAAATTTCCAACACAACTACAACAAAACAGCACCAAACAAAACAAATAAATTAAATCCGAAAGTACTGCAAACATTTTGATTTGGCAAATTAATTGATTGTCATAATATAAAGTGCAGAATATAAATGAGTGTTGAAAAAAAAAAACACCAAAAACAAAAACATTACAAAACACAAAATGAAGAATATAAAGAAAATTGCTGTTAATTTATTTGTTTTCATCATGAAACGTCCTGCTGAACAGCAAAACGGCAAAAGTATTTTCATTCTTAAAATGTTCAACAGCAAATATGTATGGCAAACATGTTGCCACAAAAAGGCGCAATGATGTTAAACTTTGACCTTGATGTTAACTTTCAAATCGAACCAAGTATAGCACACAAGAGTAAAAACAAAAAATAAAAAAATAACTGAAATGATGCCAAATATTTTTTTGTTGTTTTTGCTTTCGTATTTTTATATTTGAACTCATTTTGAAATAAATGTTTAAATTATTTCATTAATAAGTGTTTTAAGCATACAACAACACAAGCAGCAACAAACACAATATTAAAGCTAAAACAAACGCAAGAAGATTCATTCAAGAATTGCCTACAATCAACACAAGCACCAAAGCGACAAACAATAACAACAACAACAACATCAACAACAACAACCACTTTGTAGCAAATGTATATTTATGAATTTTAAAAATACAAATACAATTAAAGATTTTCAAAAACCTGAAGAGCTAAATAAAAAAAAACAACACACTCTTACAAAATATGCGGGGGATATCAAGAGCTAAAGCAAAACATTCCTAACATATAGCTGTATAGATGATTACATTCGTATGTATATACAAACATGCATAAATAATCATGTGTTTTCATTATGATTATTTTAAACATTCGTTTTGATAAAATGTTCTTAGCTATCTGATAATTTTGAATTATTGAATTTTCCTTTAACAATATAAAATCTTTATAAAACAGTCCTAAAATAATAACACGAAAAAAGGTTTTACACCTGAAATTTACTTATTCTCCCTCTTTTTCTCTCGTTCTGCAAATAGTTTATGTTTGGAAGTAAGCAGCTATTATTTTCAAGGATAATTTTTCCAAACATTGAACTGGAAAATGTTCTCAGTTCAAAAAAATTATCAAAATTTAACTAAATTTAAATTAAAATAAAATAATAATTTATTTCATACAAATATGTATGTTCATTAAGAAGTAGTAGTACTATATACCCACCCTCTTGCCTTTACTACTGCTACTGCTCCTTTCTGAATTCCACATATATGGTTGAATTTTTAATATAAAATAACTTGACAATAGCGCCACCTGCCGGATCCTAACATAGTTATTATATAGTGCAAATATAATCTCAATCGACCTATATATAATTGATGAGAAATTTAATTTGGTATTTAAAAGAGATCAATTGAAATTCATAAATTCCGTTTAAAATTCAGAGAAGATCAATTGCATTTCATTGAAATAGAAATTCTAAAATTTCAATATAAGCTTAGAAACAATCAATAAACATACAGAGATTTTATTTGATATTAAGAAAAGATCTAATGAAATTCAGAAATACCATTAGAATTTTACAAAAAATTGATTCGAGTTCAGATATTCAATTTGTAATTTACAGAATATAAGTTGAAACTTAGATGAGATCAATTAAAATTTAAAAATTCCAGTTGAAATTTTAACTTATTCGGATTCAGAAAGGATCAAGAGAATTCAGAAAGGATCTATTGAAACTTACTAAAAATCAATTGAAAATTGAAAAATATCGATTGAAATTCAGAAATTGCATATGAAACTAAAAAGGAGAAACTTAATTTGAAATTAAGCAATTTCACCTGAAATTCAGAAAGATAACATGAAATTAAAAACTTCCACTTCAAGTTCAAAAAAGTTTAATAAAATACAGAAATTCCATTTGATATTCAGTAAAAGTCTATTGAAATTCACTAATTTTATTTGAAATTCAGAAAACATCAATTGAAATTCAGAAATTCGATGAAAAATGAAAAAAAAAATCAGTTAAAATTCAAAAAAGATCTATTTAAATTAAGAAAAAATTAATGGATATGGTAATGGTAATAAAAATTACAATGAAAAAGTAAGGGTATGTGATGAACAGAGCGAGTTTAAATGCTTCTTGCTTGTTTTCCCAGCATTTTGCTTATTCAGGGTGTTTGTGCTTATTTCGGCTTATTTTGCTTATAAGTACTTATTTTCAACATTTTCGCTTTACTTTACCAGTCCAATATTTTTTTTATTTTTTTTTTTTTTTTTTGCAAACAGGCAACTCTGTTTTACATAATTTTTTGGTATAGCGGCAACTCCTTTTCATGTACAAAATTAAACATATCCAAACATCAAAAGCGAAATATTTTGAACACCTCCTTATTATCGTTTAAGTATTAGCTGCCGTTAATTATTTGGCAACTTATAAAAAATAATTGTGCTAAAAAGCAGTCACAAGCAGTATTTAGATACAAAATTTTTGCGAATTGGAAATTGAATAGTGCGTGCGACTACTCTAAAATGAAAAAAGTATGCCGAAAGTGAAAAAACCAAATAAAGAATTTATCACCCGTATAAATCGACTGCATCCGGGCATTTTTAGCAGCGATGACTCTGTTTTGTTTTGTGTGTTTTGCAATACGCAACTGTCGACAAAAAGGCTTAATAATGTCGAGCAACACCCGAATTCCCAAAAACATAAGACCGTGGCGTCAGAACGTGAGGCAAGTACTCAAAGCAAACACCACTTTCCCAGTATCAGGAAAAGTCGAGTTCTATGTTTCCTATGGATCTTTGTGCTGCATTTTTGGAAGCAAATATTTATTTTAAAAAAGTGAGTAAAGGCCAAAAAAATATACTACTAGCTTTGCCATTAATTTCTTGTAAGGTGACCCACTCAAGTGAACAATTCAGTGACGAAAATTCTGATGCAATCTGCGTGGCGAAAGAACTGTTTCAATCCAACAGTTTAAAATCTGAGCTCGCATTCATTAAATGCCAGTTTTCCTTAATCGTTCGTTCAATTGAAAAACTGAAAACCCAAGTACTTGGGTTTAATGAAAGTATTGGCATTGTAAAGAAAACACGCAAGACTTAATCCTCCTTGGATCGCGTAGAGTTTTTCCTAAAATAAAAATATACTTCAGAGTAACAAAGGATATCCCATAATTTTAGATATATACAAAGTTATTCATAAAGGTATTGATTCAGGAAATAAGTTTCTTGATTTATATTCATCGAAAGAACTTGTTCTTTTTAAATACTGTCCGGTAGCATCGTCGGATGCTGAGCGATCATTTTCGAAATTTACGCAATTGCTAAATCAAAAGCGCCGTTCATTTATTTTTAAAATAAATTTAAGCAGCACCTAATAATATATTCTATACAATGACTGTACGTCTAAGAAAGTCGTCCTAAGAAAGAATGTCATATTTCCATTTCAGTAGTTTTGAGATATTCAGCTTTTACTGTTTTTTACACTAGAAGTGGTAGATGTGACCATTTAACTTAACGTTTTTCAGTCATTTGCAGTTGAAACTGGGAATTCTTAACTTAACACAAAAACAGAAACTCATTCACTTTCCCAATCTGCCCCTATCTCAATCTTGGAATTGTGGCGTTTGGGACGGCTTTCTTTCTTAGGACGGCAGTATACTGAACTGATTTTTTGATATATTTTATGTTAGTGTTTACATTAAAATATACCTGAATTGAATTGAATTTATGTTTTAGAGTGTTTATTCTCTGTTTTTTATATTAAAAAAGGAATATGATTATAAACTTTTTTTGTTTAAAAATATTTGTTTTAATTAAAGAGTTTTTAGTGCTTATTATTGTGCTGTTTCGTCATTTTTTAGCGCTTATTTGCTGTGCTGAAAACGACTTTTTTTCGTGCTGTTTCGGTCTGCTCTGGTGATGAATAATCCTTTGGTTATAAGATAAATTCAAATTTCTGAATATCAATATACTTTGTGTGAATTTCAAATGATCTTTAATGAATTTGATTTCTTATGAATTTCAATTGATGTCTTTTGAAAGTTAAATTGATTTTTTTTAAATTTCCTTTGAAAAATAGCATGCCTCTCAAATTATAATTTGAATTTAATATGTTAACCTAGAAATGCGGAACGTTGAATGGTTTTCGAAAAATGCAAAAAAAAAATTTAATCTCAATTATAATACTGATAAGCAAAACTCGCAGTGCTACAATAAGAACCCTTTAATTTAAAAAAAAATCTAGCTACAACCAGAACTAAGTTAATCAACTCTCTAGCTAATTGCAAGTAAAACTAATTCTCTTTTTCGCTAAGCTCTACGCCACATAGCTAAACATTATTGAAGTCAAAGATCAACTGTCAAAATTAAAGCATTACAACAAAAACATTAAAACAAATAAAAAAATTAGAGACATCAAAACAACGAAATTGAAATTAAAGTCAACGATCAACTGTCAAAATTTAAGCATTACAACAAAAACAATAAAAAAAAATTAAAAACATCAGAACAACCAAGTCGTTTAACTGGAAATTTCCGGATTAAAAGTAATTTAGCAAAAAATAAGAAAAAAAACACAAAACATATGATTATGAGAAAAAAAAAAATAAACAAAAGAGTAAACAACTAGCAAATGAAGTCAATGGAATAAATGAAAAGAAAAAAAAACATTACTAACTAGCAATAAATTCTAAATGTTATCAGTGAGCAGCGGAAATGGTAATGGATTATTAAGCAGCAGGGTGTGTAAAAAAATAAAAAAATTGCAATGCATTATAACAATGTGGCAGCATTTAAAGATTAAAGGGGGAATACTGCTCAAATAACTGCCTACAAAACTACAAGCTATCGAGGTTTGGCGAAAACTAAACTACTAAAGTACAATGTTGTGAATCGAGCGATTATTTCTATACTCCAATAAAAATAATTCAGTATGCAAAATAATCCAGCACGAATATTGTAGAAAGTTGAGATAAATCAAAAATAGACATATAAAATAAGTAATATTTTCATTCAAAATAAGAAGTAATCAATAAATATTTTTATAACAAGGAAAATAATATTTAAAGGATATGTTGAAAAATAATATATTAAAAATACTAAAACTAAAAACTCTTTCCAGATCAAAATTCTTATTCATTGAAAAGCTACTTTTGCAGCTGTTTTAGTTTTCTCATAAATGGTTTTGAGAAATTTTGTTGTTAAAAAAGCCTGTCATTTTTTTCACGGACATTTTTAACATTTTTAAAATTCACATACAAATTTTAACATAGTGGGTAAAAATTTAATTTATATTTTTGTTAAACATATAAATTTAAACACAATTTAAAACTAAAAAATTTAAAAATTTTCATTATAAAATTTACAACATAGGTACTATAGTTATGTTTTTGAAATTAATTATTTTATTTATGATGTTGTTTCTTACTGTTGAATTCTAACGATGGCTATATTCAAAATTTACCTAGAACAATTATATCCTGAGTAATTTTGTGTTTTTCAATCAAAGCAACTCATTTCCAAAGTTCTTTATTAAATATTTTAAAAGCTATTTGAATTGCATTTCAAACTCATAATCAGTGTAAATTATAAAAATCTATGAATCGCAATAAACCTAATTCAAAAGTTAATATGTTTAACTTTTCTTGGGAAAAACTAATCGAGGTCTTAGCAAACATTCAAAACAACTCTATTCAAAAGTTTTTTATAAAAGATTGTAAAACCTCTTTTACTTGCATTTTATTTGATGACCAAAGGGTTAATTTAATTTAATTTTGAATAGAATGCATTTTAAAGCTATACGTATTTTTGTTACAAATGTTTTCTTTCCAATATCTTCGAAAAGCTAAAAGTTTTCTAACTTTTTATTCTAAACCACATAAATAAAGACTATTTTAAAACGTGTGCATTTTTTTCTGCTCGCAGAAAAATGACATTGTCGCTTTTGATTGCAGCAAACATATTTCCTTTATCGTAAATATATCTTGCAATTCTGACCATATTTTGCCTATCATACATATTGTTGTTTTTGCGACAATCATTTCAATGTTTGTTTACAATTGCAGATAAACATATTTTGATTGATGTGAGAAAAATTTTTTTTGTATATTTGCAAGAAATATACAACATGATCGTATTCAACAAAATATGTTCATGTTTTATGTTTTATGTTTTTGAAAGTCATACCATGTTTGTGAATGTGAAGACCGGTGCACTGCGGTGCGATTTTTTCGGTTTTAGGATGGCATTTGCACTATCTCAAAATGAGTTTTAGTCTTACTTTCAATCCATACAAAACATATTTTTTTTAATTATTAAAATCGGTTAACTTTTTGATATATGTATATTAGCGCGGGTCGATTTAAAAATCGCCCATTGCTCAGTGAAAATCGTATTCTAGGGATCAAAATAAGAAACTTTGCTCGAGGAACTATACCTATAAAACGAATTCTAATGCCCCAACTTTGACCCATTTAGAGTGCCCCAATCGAGTCCAAATGTATGACTGACCCCCACTAACTTTGGAGGGCCGATCCACCCATGCCAGTGGCTACCCCATTTCGCTGATTTTACCATGTAAAGTGCCAAAAATGGTGATTTTTTTGAAATTTTTGTATGGGGAACCCTCAGGGGGGCTCCAGGGGGTGTGAATTTCTGCTGATCCTATGTGCCACTGACTTGGCTTCTACAATACTCATGTATATTTTTATATTTTGTAAAAGGCTTTATAACGAGTGATCCTAAAACGGCTTGAACATTTTTCGGTGGAAAGAGGGAACAGTACAAGCAAAGTGCACCTTTTAATTTTTTTTGAGTATATTAACCACGGCGCTTAGGTTTTTTGCCAATTGTGACAAAATTTAAGTTTGGGCCTAATCGCGTCCTTCTTAAAATCAGAGATTTGAGGAGGCACCCAAGGGCATTTGAGCATTTGCAATTTCTGAGATGTACTCATTAAAGCTCATCGGCCAACCCACTTACCTAAGTCGTTTTCGCAGAAACTGTTATTATTGCATGTGCTAGCAGAAGCAGATGAAGATAGTTTCTTTTGCGATTAAAAGCTCGGAAGCGGGTGCAAGCAATTCATACGTTAGTGTTGGTGAAAAATCGGCTAACGAATTGTGCAGCTCAGATTGTAATATACATATATTTCAGAGTTACCACTCAATATCAATTAAAGCATTTTATACACATTTTTTACTAAATAATAAATGTGTCAAACCTAAGTTTGTAATACAAAATAAATTAAGCTTTTATAAATATACTATATAAAAAACTTCAATACTATTTTAATAAAGGAAAACCGCTTTAAATTTCTAAAGTTAACACTAAAAAAATTATTTTTCTTAAGTTTAGGGGGGACAACGGCCGCCTTTCCCCTAAGCTTCACCCATGATATAAGGTTTTATTTAATAAAAAATAATGGTAATGATTTGCAAAACTTTTAAAAGTTTTGTTGAGGATATTTAGAGGGTGAAATCATTGTGATGGTTGAAAAATCTAAAGGACAACAGAACATTATCGTAGCTTATTTAAATAGTAGCTTTCAGTTTCGTGTTCGAAAATTGTTCGTTTATTTGAAAAGTTTTTTCTTATATTATTGCAAAAAGAGAAATAAAATATAAGTTTTGCATCAAAAATAAATAATGTTTTGCATTTACATCATATTTGCTATGTATAATCCATATATAAAAATATCATTGTGAATTTATTTAAGTAACCCTGTAACAACTTTCGAAGACTGCATGCTTTTATGGAAATGCATATTGGACTACGTTAAATCATTTTTATCACAACAAGGTTAAAAATCTTGGACTAAATTTATTATCATTAAAGCCATAAAAAGATAAAAAAACATAAATTGAATTTTTGTTCGGTTGATTTTTTCTTATAAAATAGGCAAAACAAAATTTTTTTTGCTTTTCTTCGCCACAAAAACGAAACTCCAACTGACTTTAATATAAAATTTACAAAAATTTAACAAATATTTATTAACAAAATTTTTTCATTTGGGATTTCATACAAATTTTTTACATTGGGTTAAGTCATACCTCAGCAATGGACTATGTGTAGTAACCATTGAAGGCGTCACCTCGGATCCATTTATTGCTTCCTCTGGCGTTCCTCAAGGGAGTATTCTAGGACCAATCTTCTTTATTATTTTTATTAATGACATTAGTAATTGTTTCATAAACTTCTTGATGTTTGGTAGTACTACCGATATGCTTGCTTTGCAATCCGAAATAAATAATCTTTATGAATGGTGTTCCCGAAACCATTTATCCTTGAATATTGATAAATGTTTTACAGTTCCCTTTTCTAAATCAAATACCTCAATTCAAAATCAATACAACTTCAATAGTCAACCTTTGAAGTCTGTCCCATTTATTTAAGATCTGGGAGTTATATTTGACTCCAAATTCACGTTTGTCTATCACTTAAATTATATAATTCCAGAAGCTTATTCACTTTTAGGATTTATTAAGCGCAATAGTTATGAATTTTCTGATCCATACACGCTTAAAATTATTAACACAAGTCTGGTGAGGTCAAGATTACAATATGCGAGCTTTATTTGGAACCCGTACTATGATACTCACATAAATTGTTTGGAACGCGTACAACGTAAATTTCTTAAATTTGTACTTCGTTCTTTTAACTTTACTCATATCTTGCCCTCTAACGAAGCTCGTTGTAAATTTATTAATTTAAAATCACTTGTAATTAGAAGGACAATAGTTTCCCTCTTATTAATTTACAATATTATTTCTGGCATAAGGGATTGCTCATACCTTCTGGAACAAATTAACTTAAATATGCCATCCAGAATTTTAAGATGTACTGCCCCATTATATATTCGAGTTCACCGAACAAATTATGCTTCAAACTCACAGATCACAAGAACTTTGCGAGAGTTCTTGATTTTTCTGTATCTAAGACAATATTGTTCAATCAATTATCTTCAATTTATTAAGTTGTAACATTTTATTATAGCACATATGTATATATTATTTTAAATTGTATAAAAAAAAATTAGAATTATTAAAATTGTATATAATATCTAGTCAGCAAGGAATATATTCCATTGATTAATAAATGAAAAATGAAATGAAAATATATCTCTAAATTTATTTTTATCATGTTGGTACATATTTTTTTCATAGATCTTTTTTTTTTATTAAAAAAAAAAGCTTTGCAAAATAAATACATATAACAATTACTTTCTGGTTTTGTGGTTTTTTGCCATAGATGAAAATCACAATATGAGCACCCTTTAAAAAAGAATTTGTGGTTGGGAACCTCTCACTATAGCTTTTTGTTACTATGCAAATAAATTAACTATCCAATTTGATATATTTTATAAATAAATGGCACAAAAAAGTTTAACTTGCATTTTGAGCTTCGTTTTGAATTATTTTCTTTTCTAAATTTTCAATCCCGAACTAATCCCGGGATCCCGGGATTGGACTCCCTAGTATGGGCACTGTAAGCATAATACATGTATTTATTGCAACAAATTAGTTTATTTGCCAGTAACATAATATATTAATGGCTATAAATTAGCGTGCTTACGGGAAACATTAACAGGGTCGGTAACAGGGCTTGATTTGCAACAAAATTGTTTACAAAATGTAAAACTATCTCTTAGATAAAAGAAAAAGTGCTGCCAAACAAAAACCAAACGTTTAAAAAAGGTAAAAAAAAACCTTAGCAATATTCAGCAAAACAAATAAAAATGAAATCTACACCATGCCGCAAGCATGTGTTTAAAAAAAATGCTTTCAAGCAACTGCACTGCTCAGGAAACTCTCGAATAAGTAACTGCAGCATATTTATTCTTTTAGCATGCAGCGGAAATCCATTAAAAACCCTAATAGAAACTATACCAAACCAACACAGCTACAATTTTTTATTGGGGGAGGGGTGAGGTTTGAAAACATGTGCAGCACATGTTGCTGCTAGAAGAATGGGTTGGGGTGGTGTGAGGTGCGCTCTACTAAGAAGCTTTTTTAGTCACCAGTCCGCTGTTGGCAGCCCTGAAAGAAATACAAAAATAAAACAATCAAAAAAAAAAAAACCTGCCTGAAACGCGATCAACTGAAAAGTGATCGACCTTTGCTGTGCCTCACATTTACACCGACAGCTATCTCTTTCTAGTCAACGTTAGAAGCGCTCATCCAGCGAGTTGGTTCTATAATATTTTTTTTAAGTAGGTAGATTGATAGTTTTGAGTTCCTGCTTTGCTTTGCTTTGGTTTGGTTTGGTTTGGTTTGGATTTCTTACATTTTTTTGCTGTTGGATTGTTTAGGGCCTTATTGTTGTTGGGTTGGTTGAGACCCTTCATGCATTGATGAGAACAGGTAGAAAAAAATAATAACAACAACACCTTTTGAGTAAAGCATATAAAAGTGTTTTCAGCCAAAGTAGAAAATAAGTGCTTCCAATAAGGGCAAAAAATGAAAGAAAACACCAAAACAACAACAACAAATTTAAAAAAAAGACGACAAATGCTTGCCAGAATCCATGGCATAAAAAAAGGAAAAAAAAATGAAAATGATGAGGAACCTGAAAAAAGAAGAAGCAGCAAAAATAGATGATGCTGTGGAAAACTTTAAAAAAAACGAAATTCTAGGCAATTTTTGTTGTTGTTGTTGTTGTTGCTGCTGCTGCACAACAGCTCTTTCCTATTCCAGAGTTAGTCCGCTAAGATCAACATGAAGAAAACGCATAGAAATGCGTTGAAATGAAAAAAGATAAATGAAAAAAAAAGGAAAAAAAAAACCAAATAAAAACAAATCAACCAGCAGATGTTTCCTGTTTTCAACATCACGATAACATTTTGTCTTCTTTTCTTAGTTTTTAGAATAATAGTCTGAAGATGTGTACAAAATACTTACAAACAAAGCAATAAAAAGAAAAATCAGAGAGAAAAAATTCTCTGTTGTTTTAGCTGCAAAAATTATATTTCCTCTAAAATAAAAAAGAAAACAAATTAACAAAAATTTTTTTACAATAACAAAAAAACAAAAAACCAAGTTAGTCGAAGCATTCATCAAAAATTTTTGCAATAAAATACGTTAATTTTTGAGATTAAATAACTACATGTAAATAAGATCGCGTTTTATTTAGTTCAACATCGCACTTACTATGTACGACTAGTCCTTTTTTGCTTTTTATAGAAAAAATTAAGTATTTTTTCGAAATTCGTATCGAATTTCGCAAATAAAACATATCGAGAAAATGAAGTATTTTTATTCAGATCTCATGTTAATCAGATCAGATCACAATTTAAAATTATGAAATTTTGGGATAGTAAACCAAAACAAACGTTTTATAAATACTATTTTAAAGTTTTGTTTTTTAAAATTGCATTTCTTCTTTAAGGCTACGGGCAGAGTGAACGCCGAGACGGACAGGCAGGCAGACAAGCGTAGGAAAACTGAATGAAAAAGCGAGATACAAGTCAGTTTGGCATGATGTCTCTCTCGTTTCTTCCCAGGTTACTGCCTACACCTGTCTGTCTGACTGTCTAAATCACCGTTTTCTCTGCCCGCAACCTAAGAGGTGAGAAGAAAAATGCCGATGTCTACAATGTAAAAATGCATTGGCACCAATATGAAATTTCAAGTAAAGATATAAAACTTTTCATGCAAAATAATTGATATAGTTATTATTTTTGAATATGACTTTTATCTTTTATTATTTGACAATTTTATTATTTATTATTGTTATTATTTGATTGCGTTTTTACTTTGGCTACTTCTTTGCATTTTCTATTATAACAAGTCGAATATCTTTTAACACATTAACTTCGTCAGATATGCTCTTTTCCACTATTTCTTGAGCTTTATTCCTGAAAGGATACCTGAAATATTGGCCAACCAAAAGTATATTTTTAACTGATTTTAGAATAAATTTATCCAAATTAATTTTTGAATCTTAAAACCAACTGAAAAAGAAAATTTTTTGTTTTAAAAAAAAAATATTTTGTTTCATTCTAAATCATACATAACTATATATAATTTGCAAAAGTACAATATAAAAATAAATTAACCAAAAATTTACAGTAATGAATTGTGAAATGGAAGTTTTGAACACATAATATTTATGTTACTTGGTATTGATATGGTTAAATATTTTGTTTTTCAATCAAATGAACTCCTTTAAAATATTGTTTTTAAGAACTGTCCGCATGATTTCTGCAATTAATAATAAAAGGTTTTTAATCTTAGTTTAAATAAGATTTGAGATTACTGAAACCGATTTACTGAAAAAGTTTGTATTGTACTTTTTCCACCTTTGGTTCTAACCTTTGATTATAAAATTTATTAATACAGCAAAGAATCTTGATTTCAAAAAATTTTGATTATTTGCTTAATTATCTCTTAAAAATTATAATTTTTTTCTTTAAGTTGTCTTATTTGTATTTTTTATTTGTTTTATACCTTCGGACCTAGTGAAGAGGGATTCAACCGCAAAAACTTCCGTGGCGAAACACCTGTCTCGGTTTTCTGAATTTCTTCTACCCTTTCAATAAACACGAGAGTTAGGACGTATTTTATATAGTTAGTTTTTGTGAAAATTAATAAATTGAATACCAGAACATTTAAAAAATTTAATAGGATACATATAAAAAACAGTTTTTTTGATGTTTTTGTTTTTTTTTTTTTGCTTTCTTCCACGTTTTACTCTACTTTTTGGGTACATTTATATAGAAAGTAGCAATAAAAAGTTCTAAAACAATCTCTGGTCAATTTATTTGTATTGTTTACTCAGTTAAATAAACGAATTTTTTCTAATTTTACCAACATATCTGACTTGCAACTGAAATATATGAACGGATTGACCCTAAAAGTAGGCAGTACATTCTGTTATTAGTTGGACAATAGCTGAACAATTTGTTTTTGTTGAAAATTGTGATTAATAGAATATTTTTCCCATAAATCGAAAACGCCAACCAACGACAAAAAAAAGACACGAGAAGCAATAGAACTAGGCATAGAAAAAAGTATTGCTTCTCGTGTCTTAGAGCCCAAACAGACCCAAAGCGGATGTCGGTTGTTGGATTTTCCGTGCAACAAAATACAAGAAAATGTATGCAGCTGCCAAAAATGAAACCACCGTAGAAATGCGCGACGGGAAAACGCCAGAATAGAATCTATTCTAATTTTTCTCTGACGGGTGGCGGATCTCTCTCTGAGTGACTTAAATGTTGCCATATTTTGCTAAAGATTGGTTACGCTCAGTGCTATTTTCTTAGTTTTTACTATGATCTGACATTCTGTTTTTGTGCCTGTGTTGCATTCATGTGAATTCAAAGCAAAATATAAAATAATTTCTATCATTCCCAAAATAAAATGCAACCGTGATCCGACAACCGCCACCGCTCCAATTCTGGACGGGTTCTCAGCGTATTTCGCCGAGAGAGGCCCACCACCCGACATCCGCTTTGGTTCTGTTGGGACTCTTACTTATCGTTGATTTGCGTTTTCGATAAAGCTTTACTATGGTGGTCGTCATGGGCTCATCACGGTTATGCATTGTTGTTGTTTCAATGTAAATTAAAAATTTGAGAGCTAGAGCGAGAGAGTAAATTTTCACCACCGCGGTCACCAAATGATTCGACAAAAATATGCAATCATGGGATCAAAACAGTGTTGCGTTGTGGAATAATTCACAACATTTGTGTTTAGGCACGAAAATAGTACATTTTAAGTACGAAATGTATCAAAGCGGTAATGAAACCTGCGTAATAGCAACCCTCATTGACTGCAGCACTTTAATTGTTTACAAGTTTATTAATTGCTTTTGTTGAATCATTTGTTAAATCTAATAAAAACAAAGCTGAAATTAATAGTAAAAAAATAAGTATTAAGAGTAGCAAAAAGTGTATTGGTTCTTTGGCATCATATGACCACCAGCATAACATACTTTCGTCACACAGCTCATCAAACGAAAAAAGAGAGTAAAAACTGTTTTTGAGTTTCAGCTTGGCTTGGCAATGCAACAACTCGCCACTGAGATACCTTAGGCCGCGTTCATAGTAAACGCTTTTAGCTTAGCCGAGAGGTTTGTATAATCATGTGGAAAAAGCTCAGTGTTCATAGTGCCTGCATAAAGCTAGCATAAAGCTTATTTTCAAATGCTTTTCAGCGCTTATATCTCCATCTCGCTTGCTCACACAAAAAAATAATTTTGTTTTTTATGCTTTGTTGTAGAGCATTTTAAAAATGCTATTCGGCACTTGTTTATCTATTTTGCCTGTTAACAATATTTTCGTTGATTTTGTTTTATTTGTTGAATTTTTTTTTGTGCTGAAGTTTTTACCGTTGTTGCATTGTTGTTTCGTTTTGTGGTGCTTTTCAGTTTTATGCACTTGTGTATTCTATCTCGTTTGTTTACATAGTTTTCGTTGTTCTTGCGTAGTTCTTGGGTACTTTTTGTGCTGAACTTTCCACCATTGTTATGCTTTGTGTTTTCAAGTTCCTTTGAACTCTTGTTTGTTATTGGTTTGATCTTTCGTTGATGACCATCGCGAATCTACATACTCATTAAACAAAAAAATCTTTCATTTACTATGCAAAACACAATTGAGTGCATTATTTTCCAAAGAGATTAATGAAAACAAAGCATCTCAGCCATAAGCATGGTAGAAGAATAGAGGTAGATGCACCAGATGAGAACATACTGCCGGAAATGTCAAAACGAAGCCAAAATTTTTATTTCTTTTCTTTTGTTTCCATTCGCCACACAGCTGAATTTGACAGCCATGGCAGTATGGAAAGAGAGCACAGTCAGCGCTGCAGCTACCTCTATCCTTATATCAGGGCCATAAGCATAAAGCGCGTGCTATGAACACCAATAAGCTATTTTGTGCAGCGTTGAATAAGCGTTCACTACGATCAAAAAAAGCTCGACAAAACAGCTTTACGCATCAGGTTCAGCCAAAGCGAGCACTATGAACGCGGCCCAAGTCAAGATTGATAATGGAATACTGATAGTAACTACCAGCAACGTTAAATAACTTCAATTGACTGCATTGCGTTACAATTTTTCTCTTGCGTTAAGTCACAGTTGAAATCAATGAAGGTCAACTTTGTATTGCATGCTTGATTATAACTTCAAATGCCTGTACATGCTCTTATATGATTTCATATGTGACATTAAATGACTTCATATGACTGATTTGCTCATATATAATGACCAAATTTGAAGTCCCAATTGATATTGTTGAATTCAAAGTCAACAACAAACACTTGCAATAATTGAGAGCCACATTTGTTGTTGTTATTGAAATTTTTTTAAAACGAATTGTAGGCTATTCAAATGTTTTCGCCATTGTATAGCTTTATTTATGTCATTAATAAGCTTACATTTGCAGTTTTTTTGCGTAAAGCTTTTTTTACTTTTCAAATATTTTTTAATCCTCTTAGAAAGAACTTAAAGCTTATAATTGAGCTCAATAAAGCGTACACAACGTTTAAAAACACAAACACAACTAAGTAAATAAAAACAATGATTTCATCTATTGACCCACTAGGAAACATCACAACGAGGCAGTTTCTTTCTTTCGTGGTTTCTTGTTTTTTTTTTTAATAATTTTTGTGGTAATAGAAATACAGTCACATGCTTTCTTTTTGACGCGCTCGTCTTGGCCTGCAACGTCAACAACCGCGTCTTGTTTACCATAGTTTTAGCTTTTTTTCTGTGACGTTATGCTATAAAAATTCCTTGTATTTAGTTATTAACAATTTCTGTTGATTTTCTTCTTTACATTCATTTTCTGGTTTTTCTTGTCACAAGCGTGAAAATACATTTTGCTGCTTGCTTGGCATAGAACAATAATTAAACTTTTGATTGCACGATTTTTATTTACAGCGGAAATAAATGCTTAACTATAAATATCAGTGCAGTTGTTTTGCTCTTATAACGCTTAATTTAGCTGGCAGTTTGTTGGGCTTAAATTTAGCCAAAGTTAATATTAACGACAATAAATAAAACAATAAGCAACAACATTTTATTTCGTTTGATATATGTTTAAAAATAGAGCACGTAAGCTTATTTATTAAAATAAAAAAAATTAAATAATGTATAATATATGAAAATTTTTCGTCTGCTTGTTTTTAATGCTTGTTTTATGTGTAAGTAAGTAATGTTTACTTACTTACACATAAGTTAAGTAAGGTGTGTTGGTGGCTGGCGTGTTGGGTGTGTTTTTAATTAACGTTATAATTGATATGCTTTGGCGTAAATTTATAGCTTTTTTACAGTGATGTTGTAATAGAGTTTGGCAGCACTGTCTACGGCGATATTTTAATAGAGTAGTTAGAAAGGTACTCTGAAGTTTAGCATACCGTAGAAGAGTATTTCTGAGACTGTACAAATTTTTTACAACTTATGCTTTATCTGTTGAAGAAGCTATATTTTGTGTTTTTATGGATGACAATTTTTTTGCACGCTTATTTAAATTTTTCTTAAAAATGTATATCTATAATAAGAATCGGATTCAAATGTGCACCACTTGAAGGCATTGAAATCATTTTAAATCAAATAAATTCATTAGAAACAAAATTAACATCACAAATTCACACTCGTAAGTGTGACTTTAAGTCAGCATGTTGTACAAAAAACACGAAGTCAGTGAAAAAAATTAAAGTCATGCGTAGTCATTTAGAAAAATTTAAAGTCTTTGCCGAGTTATAAAATTGAATTCTATAATATCAAAAATAGCTTGAAACAAGCACTGAACTCAACTAATACATAATTTACAATGGAAATAAGCTCATAATTTCTAAAATAAATTTAGTGAATCAAAATCACATTCAATGAATTCATGTCAATATAAATGCTTTATTAACAAAGGTAACTTTAAAAGTATTAATTGTCACTTAAAATCACTAAATTATACAAGCAATTCAGTCAGTCAGAAGTCAATGAAGTTATGTGAAGTAAAATTAAGTCTTAATGAAAGCTTCATGATCAGAAACACCATAAAATTTTTTATTTTTGACTTCAAAAAGCAAGATATTTGAGCCAGTTGAAGTCATTTAAAGTCTTTGTCATGTATTTTAATGCTAGTTTGACTTCATCGATATAAAATATAAATTCATATAAACATATTGATATTGTAAACATATTGTATAAGCATATTGAAACTTTTTCAGTAAATTGAATGAATTGTATACCATAAGAAGTCTTTTCAAGTCTGTACAAGACCCTATTAGCCAAGTTGGAGTTTAAAAAGAAGCAAATTAATTAGAAGCAAACGTTCGAAAGTTTTAACTCATAATATTCTAATTTTAATTCAAATCAATCACTTAAAGGCATAAAAGAACACTTTATAAAAAAATTCGATTAATACTTGAACAACTGAAAATCTTTTCTCCAAACAAAGAAATATATCGTGTAAATTCATATTATATTTGCATATTTTTCTATAGCCAATTTTTAAAAAAATCTACTTAATATTAAAAACATTTATTTTAGCTCAAAATTTAAGGAGGCTTTTGGTACGAACTACTGTAAAGTCATTAATATAAAAAAACTTGTGCAAATGCACAAATTCTGTAATGCAAACAAATTATTTCTTTTAAACAAAAATTGAACAAATTATAAAAATATACATACGAAAATTCTATTTTTTTTAATCTTAAACTGTGTTATTTAGATTTTGTCATACTATAATGTGGCTTATCATGTTCATGCAATAAGACCTTTACATAAACTTTAAAAGTATTGAATCGAATATACGTATTTCACGATATCAATAAGGAATAATTGATAATTTTCTTACTATTTTATTATTTTCTTACTATATTATTGAAAAAATATTAGTGCTGTGAAATTTTTCTATATATCTTTAATTACGACCAGGATGAACACCGATTCAGACAGGCAGGCAGACAAGCGCAATCAAACTGTGTGAACAAGCGAGATAAAAGTCAGCTTGGTTTTATTTCTCTATTGTTTCTTCGCAGGTTACTGCCTGCATGTCTGAATCAGCGTTCACTCTGGCCGCAACCTTATTAAAGTGGAAAGAGACACAATACCACGCTCTTTTTTTAGCTTCATTATGAAATGGATACATTTAGGCCACGGACTTTACCACTATTGTGGTAGATCTACCACCTTTTTTCAAAATTTTAATTCCTACCACTTTTACCACAAAAGGCTTAAAATATACCACTATTTCCACAGTCATAAAAGTTTTTGGTGAATTTGTTCTCTATGAAATACTTTAAATAAACACATCACTAAAAAGCTTAATTGTTAATATCACTAGATTTAAACATATGCTTGTTTAAATTAAATGCATTTCTTACAAAAGATTTCTTTTCGCTTCTACAGCATACTAAGCTTAAAAATAAATTTTTTACGGAACGCAGCGGTTAAAAAGTAACGCAACAATAAAAGTTGCCGTCCCGTAACTTGCTGGAAAATCATACCTCCATTTCCGGCGAGTTGTGAGCTAACCGGAATGGTAACTTTTACCAGACTGTGAATTAATTAGGCATTAAGGCAAGCACATATTTAAAATAAAATAAGGCTCCTGCCCTTAAACTAGATTTGTTCCAAGTTGTTTTGTTTTTTGTTTTATTGACTGAAAGTTTGTTCGTTTTTAATCTATTTTTGTTTTTTTTATGTTGAATGTACTTTTTTTGTTATTGTAAACTGTGTTATGTTTATTTTTTTTTTAATAAAATACATATATAGTTTTAATATGAAATATCAAATCTGCCACATTTTATTTCAATCTACCACACTTTTTGAGTCCAATCTGCCATTAAAAAATTTTTTCAAGTCCGTGCACTGGATACATTTAAAATTTTCACTTAAATTATAAGGCAATTCACAAGGTGTCGTATTGTGTCCTATTGTTCTATTTTTGTACGACTGTTGTATGAACACTGTTGTTGTTGTTTCACATGCAAAATTGAGATAAGACAAATAGTTACATCCCTTCGAGCTATGTTTATTGAGAGTGTTATCTATCAGCTGTGTTTGCTTACTTTTTTTTATAATTTGCGTTGAAGTTTCTGCAATAAACACCGGCAACATTAATTTTTATTAAGCTGGAAAAAAGCTAATACTTAAAATATTTGTTATTTTATGTGGTAGAAATATATCATACAACGATACAACGATTAAGGCATGCTCACATGCGTCGTATCTGCAGAACTTTGATATACGACATAGACCATAGGACAGGCCTTGTGAATTGCCTATATGTGTTTAAACAATTTCATCAAGTTTTAAGTGGAAGAGATTTGAACGTTTTCAATTTTTTATGAATTTTTTGCATTCCAAGTCGAAATAGTTTAAGGATTCATTGTTGTACTTAAGCACAAAATAAACAAAAAAAAAAAATTAAAGAGATAAATTAAGAAAGAAATAAAACGAAGATTACAAAATATGTATATTCTACTTTAACTTTAAATTAATTTTTAAGTAATATTTTGACTTGTAACAAGTTCGTTAAATGCAAGCTGTGAAAAATTTAATGTAAAGGAAAAAACGGTAATTCAGGTATTTTTTGTACTTCTTTTAAAGAACTTAACATTTTCAATTGTAACCCTAATCTGCTTGTTATCGCTGAATGATTTAGTTATCTTGCGTCAAGAGCATTTTAAAGTGACAATAAAAATTGATTAATTCTTGTTTATTTATTGGAAAAATAAAACAGACAGAAAGAACGCTCAATATTTTCACCTAATTTCAATCCATCATCTACAAAGTTTGTCCATTTTTCTTTATTTCATTTTGCTTTATCTTTAAGTATTTTGTGGCAAAGCAAACGATAACAATCCAAAAATTTTCCGCTTTTACGAAAAGCAGTCTGCTGTGCAAACCTACTGCTAAGTTAACAACTGAAACTTATTGTGATTTTTGATTATATCATAGATGTTTATATTTTGCATAGATTTTATTCAAACATTAATTTCATACTATTAACATACATTTAAGGCACACATTTAACGTTTAATTAAGCAAATTTTTGAGCATTTTACAAATTGCATAAACATATGCCACTTTTAGTATTGTATGTATATATATTTTGTTCAGATATAAATAAAAAAAAATGTCAAAAAGAATAAAAAATAGTTAACCCAATTACAAAAAAATGCTTAATAGCTACTACTTTATTTACTACTCACAAAATGCCAATTCGAAATTTTTTTTTGATATGGTTTTTTTGCAATTTCAACCCACTTTATATTATTTTGTCATATTTTTTGTATACAATGTTTTTCAACATCAGAGTGAAAAATTGTGACAACACAATTTTGCGTAGGTCGAATCTAACCTCAAAAACTGCAAAAACTTTAATTAAAGCATAATAAAAAGAACAAATAATTTACTCATGTTTTATGTAAGTAAATATATAACTTATACTAAGTAGCACGTAACATTATAGATTTGTATGTTTATAATTTTTTTGTTTGTTTATATATATGTACACTAGCAAATACCCGCTGCTTCGCCTGCGATAAAAATATTAAATACCATGTAAATCTTTAAATTTAAGTATTTATTTATATTGAATCAAATTCTAAATATAAAAATTAATGTGTTTGTTTTGTTTGATTATGTAAAAATGTTATAAATATTAAAAAACTACTTTATTTAATTTGAATATTTTATTTAAACTGTAAATGTTATGATGACATAAATTTACCTGGCTTTCTTTTTTTTTAATTTTAACATATATTCTGAAAATAAATATATTCTTAAATTTAATAAAAAGATCGTTATAATGACATCCAACTCTGGCGATATCTCAAAAACTATAGACTTTCTCGATGCACAACAATGCATTTTTTATGGACAGTCGTTTATTAATAAAATTAACGGTAAAAATTAAAACCTTTTCTTTTCGGAAATATTTTGTACGGATATAAGGTATGTTTTAAAAAAACCTATTATTATGACATTAAAATCATTGCGATATCTCAAAACTATAGATTTTCTCAGTATAACTCATTTTCTTAAGCCTCAGAATGAGAAGTAAATCGATTTTCAAATCGATTTTCATCAAATTTTCTTTGCTTGAAAGTTCAATTAACTAAATTAGGAAAATGAGAAAAGGTTTACTGTTACCTCACCAATACAATGTTTTATGTTGTTTTTTTAAAGAACCTTTAAATATCCAACTTGTACTCAAAAATAGGCCAAGAGTTACTTTTGTTGTACATATTTCTTTTTAATTTTAATTTTTTTTTTAATTTTAATTTTTCTTATTCTTTCATATAACATAATTTTTCTGCAAAAATTAATCTTTTTTGACACAAACAGTGTGTATCATTAAAAATCATTGGCCACCTATCCCCTCTATGATTTTTTGATGAAAATAATTTGCCTAAAATGCTTTTGTTATTGTTTTTGCAATGTTCTACAGCTTAAAAAGTAATTTATGTAAAAAAAATTTTCAAATAAAGCTTAAAAATAATTCTGTGAAAAATATTTCAAAAGTTATATACATAAATCTATGTTTTAAACTTTTCCTTATCTATATATTCATAGTTAACGTTAAAGTTAAAGTAGACTTTGTCCTGACCCAATTCAATGAAATTTTTATGATCGTTTTGTGAATTTGTAAAAGTGTAAATTGACCTTCAAACAAAACACATGCTAGACGTTTCAAACGGAAACGTCAATGCATGACGATCAGAATTTTCTGATATATACAGCATTCTTATTGATGTATAGTATTGCCCGGCAGACGTTGTCCTGCCGCAGACCACCTTACTGCTATATACGAATTTTCACGCTATTAAAAAAAAAATTTATATATTCGCCATTTTTAGTACAGTTGCCGAAAGTAGCCGTATGAACTAAATTATAAATTATAGTCTAATACGACCAAAACCGTTCGAAATATACCATTTTCGTTTAATTCTGGGCGGTAATGGGGGTGTGGCAAAATTTTTTCACCTAAACCATCTCATACTCGAAACAATAGAATGCCAGAATTTCAGCCCAATTGAGCTTAATCCTAGTGCGCTTTGCTTTACTCCAAGCTTATCCCCCGGAAAGTGGACTTAACTAAAGTGGGTCATGTCCATTTTTAGTAAAGTTAGCGAACGTAACCATACAACGTAGATTACCAAATTCTAGTCTCATACGACCAAAATTGTCTGAAATACAGCATTTTTTGCAAAAAGTGGGCATGGAGAGTAGACGTGGCAAATCTAACATAGCATATTACGATAAAGTTGGAATAACAAATAGTTTGATACCTATATCGTGTTAATCGGTTGAGTGGTTCTTGCGTGATTTTCAAACATCTGTGCAGTGTTACAACGCTTTTATATATTTGTATAGATAGACTAATACAATCTCAAGTGGGGAAAAGCTGGCTGGCAAGGCTGCAAAACATACTTAATGCTTGAAACTAAAATCTGGCAACTCCCTTCAAAGCATTTGCAAAGAAAATTAATCAACAATGTATGAAAGCAAGAATCTCAATGAAAGTAAAGCTGGATTCACTGATCACCTTCAGCATGTTTTGCAATTTTTTTTATATGAAGTTTTCGCTCAGAGAGAAAAATTTTTGCACTCTCTCAACTTGATTAACATTATTTTAAATCACACAAAAACATTCTAAAGGTTCTCAGTGAATCAATCTTAACTACACAACATGGCTGCCGTGTTATATTGAGAGAAGCTCTCGCGACAAAGAGAGAAAAGCTTTGTTTGCTGTTATATTGTGCTGCTGGTTGAATGAAGGCATCAAATAAAATGCGTGATTTTGTAATAATTAAAAAATACATTTTTCGAAAAACTTGGTAAGCTATAACAATCTATATTATCATAGGAATCGAATAAAAAAAGAGTTATCAAAATCAGTTCAGCGGTTATCGAGCTTATTCTGGATCAATTTCGTGAGTCTCCTTTTATATAATAGTATAGACTGGACCTGTTCAAAATTATATCGAAAAATTAAACATCTTATTTTCTTAGACGTGCGTCAACTTTCTTAAAGTTCAACCCTAAATGAACACAGAAATACATTCAGACCAAAAAAATTTGACCTCCCAACCTGAATTTTGAAAATATACAGGAGCGGAACCACCTTATAAAATATGGTGTCGAAACCAAAACAAATATTAAATTTATTTAAATAGCAAGGAATATTTTGGGCTTATTTTAGTTTTTTTTCTTTTTAAAAAAACGTTTTGATAATTTTTGGTGAAATTTTGATCCTAATTTTTTTTACTGAAAATTTTTTTTTTATTTTTGATCATAAAATTTTTTTCTTATTTTGCTCCACCGATATTTTTTTGTAATTTTGTATTTTTGGACATCTTGAATTTTTTCAGGATATAATGTTAATCATGATACAAAGAGCTACAGGTAAAGTATTCCCGGCGCAACAAACAAAATTTACTGCGCACCTCGTCATTGGTACTCGTCAAATGTGACACTTGATGAATACATTCAAAAGAAAATGTAGAAAAGTGACGAAGATATCAAAATGAAAACGAACAAACAGTCAAAGTTCTGTCAAGCACATCAAGCAACGTAGCCGCTTTTTGTGTAAAACGGTAAAAAGGGGGAAAAGCACAGAACAAGATAAATTTTTTAATTCTTTTAAATCGTTTGCTTTCTTAGACTTCTAAGTTGTGTGTTTATTATAGAGTAAAATAAAATGTACCGAAAACGCTTTGGTAGTAGGAAAGTAGGAAAAATATAAAATTGTACCAAAAAGTGCAATTGTACCGAAAATATCAACCCTGATCTAAGGTATCCCACAGGCATCACTGCATTTTGGTCGCAAAATTTCCAGCCGAAGAGAAACATCTCTCGGACCCAATACTACTAGTAGGCGGAATTGTTATCAAATCGTATGTTCAAATCGTATTATTAAATCGTATGCTTTTTGAAGTAGATTACCGCGAGATTACCATTTAAAAATATTTTTTATTTCATTTTCCAACATTTGAGGAAAATTTAAATTTTTTTAAAAGTTTTTACTCGAATGTCAAGTCAAATAAAAGTGTTGCATTTTTGCAATTTGAAGGCAATCTCCGGATCACGAAAATCTTGGGATTTTAGGCCTTATAATTCCGGAACTGTCGTGACTGAAAAAAGTCCAAGATCCCGGGATTGGAAGCCTTACATGCACAATGAAGAGAGAATAATATGAGCTCAAACAACATTCTATCACATCTGCTTACAATTCTGCATTACATTGTAATCACCGACAAATTTTTACAAGCGGGTAGCAAAAAAGCATTTATGATAAAACATTATAGAAGTCAAAACAAATGAAAAAATTACCAAATACAACAAAAACAATGGAAAACCGTGCGACAGTAACGCAAATAGCCGCCATAAAGACGATGATGATGATAATGAAGATTGCGGCTGAAAAAGCAGAGGAAACCGCCGCCGCAGCAGCATCGTTATATTTAAAAATACAAAAACAAAGCGAAAAATACAACAAGAATTATAAATAAATACGAAGCAAACAAACAAATAAGCAACAAAGCAAAAAACGCCATAAATAAATCGAAATAAAAAATTCAAATAAAATTACATAAGTCAAATGATATAAAAAAAAAAACAACAGAAGGAGACAGCAGAGCAAAAGACGGCTGCAAAAAAAGTATCGCTGATTTACTGAATGAAGTTGATACGTTGTATCGTTGCGATTGTTTGTTATCACCAGCAGCAGCAGCAGCAGCGGCGTTCTAAGCGATACAGTTTATTGTTTGTGTTTTTTCGAAATCATTTCACTTTTTTTTTTATTCTCATATACTGAGATTTTTTTTCATTCTCTTATACTTGGCTGATTTTTATTTGATTTGAAACTTTTTTAACATTTATTTTTATATATGAGTTTTTGCAACTTAGAGATACAATTAGTTTTTTTGTGTATATGTCGCACATTTTTGTGTTTTTCTTGTTGTGATTATTGTTGTTGTTTTGTGTTTACTATGAAACATTTTGTTGTTGTTGTCATAATAAAATAGAAACAAAAAATTTCCCTTTCATTTCAGTTTGTTTTGATGCAAATTCATTGGCTGCTCTTTTCTTAGGATTTCATGTTTTATTTTCTCTTGTTACTGTTTTTGTTGCATTGCGCTTTCATGACGCAAACATTTTTGTGCTATGCTGCAAAATCTACCCATCTCAATATTCGGCATATTCGTCACTCTGTCTGTCTTTATCACACTGCAGCAGCAGCATCATCATTTAGTTGCATCTTTAAGATATTTTGAGGTTTTGCACTAGATGTTTTTTTTGCCAATATTATTTTTTTTAGATGTTTTTCATTTTCCTGCATGTGTAGGAAAATAAATAGCTATTTTTAACTTTTGCATAAAAATGATGCACAGTACTGCAGTTGTTGTTTTTGCACGTTGCTGATTATATGAATTTCATTTCGTCGTTTAAATTCTGCATTTTAGACAAGACAGCATACAGAAGCAAATACTTAGAACCTATAAGATATTTTTGCAAAAATTATTATTTTCAAATATTTTCCCTCTTTTCTATATGCAGCCTTTGATTCTTACTCCGCTTATTTTCTAACTATGTATGCTTTGTAATATGTTTGTGTTGAAAATTAATTTTTAAGGTGATTTTTCATTTTAACAAATAATGTTTTTATATTTTGTTGAATTATGACAATGACGACAACGACGAAGACGTCGATTTTACGGCAGTGACTACAGTTAGTTGTTGCATTTTCACTTTGTGAAAGACGTCAATGTACGAAAAATTAATGTCAGCATAAAAATACTTTGAAAATTGTTCTTAAACATTTGTTAAAACTGAAATTTCGTAGGCATTTAAAACATTGGGAGTAGTATTATGTTTATTAACAAAGTATCTCTGATTATGTTTCTTAAGACAGCCACTCTCGAATTTAATCCCTTTATGTAGAGATCTTACCCGAGTAGGCCCATGAAATATTATATTTGGGCTATAAAACAGCATGGATTATTAAATAAAGAATCTTGTGCAAAATTAGTCCACGCAAATGTTTGCACTTCAAAAATTGTGTTAAAAATTAATTAAGCAAATCAATTTGAAGCTTTATTACTTGCATACGCATACAATATAACTAAAATAGCTACCTGAGTCGAAATCAGTTAAGGATCCCATATCTCTTAACCATTATCCCTTATTTATCGTTAAAATAAATTCTGATCAGAAATTTATATCAAAAAGTGTCTCACGTTCGAAATCACTCAAGTGGAAATGAAATAATTGGAAAATTAGTATAACATTTTGATAAGGTATTTATTTCAAACGTAACGCTTTTGATAAGGTTAAGAAATTTTGATAACGACATCTGTAGTAAAGATAGCCTCAAGAAAACCTGATTGCCATTTGATCAGATATTGACAAAATTTTCTTAAAAGGTCTATTCCTTCATATCCGGATGAAGTTCGCATCATGTCCAGATCTTGTCCGGATCATGTCCGGATAATATCCGGTTCATGTCCGTATTGAAATATGGTTTTGCTTAACTGATTTTTACTCAGGTAGATATTTTTGTTATATTGTATGCGTATGCAAATAATAAAGCTTCAAATTGATTTGCTTTCAAATTTTCAACATAATTTTTGAAGTGCAAATACATTTGCGTGGACTATTTTTGCACATTTTTTTATTTATACGGGCAGGCAGTACCTTATAAATTTTTCTCATAATTTGCTGACTTTATCTTTAGAACAATTTCAACTCTTGTGTGTTTTGTTTATTTTGTTTAAGAAAAAATTTTGTCTTTGAGCTGTTTTGTACAGAAGTGCGAATGCTGAAATTCATTGTATTTGGAAAACTTGTTGGATTTAATTAAAGTGGCAAAGGCTCTCAATAATTACCACATAAAAATATAAAAATTTGACAGCAAATTGACCTTGAAATAAAAA
This sequence comes from Dichetophora obliterata, assembly GCA_963920525.1. Lineage (NCBI taxonomy): Eukaryota > Metazoa > Arthropoda > Insecta > Diptera > Sciomyzidae > Dichetophora > Dichetophora obliterata. The sequence continues at coordinate 96,496,344 of OY986438.1, forward strand.
AAAAATAAAAGAATTTAAGCGAACTAATTGTTGAGGCATTTTTCGACCTCTGGTTTTATATATACTTTTATTTGCTATTGCTTAGACTCAAGATTAACTGCATTATTCTGTATCACGAACATGCACACCAACGATGAGAAAGACACGAGAAGCAATATTTTTTCCACACAAAATTGTATTGCTTCTCGTGTCTTTCCCATCGTTGATGTGCATGTTCGTGATACAGAATAATGCAGTAAGTCTTAATAATATATCGCTACCTTAATATAGAAAGGCCCTAACTCATTTTTTGTTTCTTTACAGGAGATGGAAAAAACTTAATAAAAATTAGAATTTTTCTGGTTCGAATTTTCTTGAAATGGATTTTTTATTTAAGACACTAACCAATTCAATGCTGTAGCAATATTTTTGCACCAATTTTTTTTCTATAGCAACTTTGTTTTGCAAAAATCTGTATAAAAAGATAATTTTTGTAAGCCGAATTATTAAAAAAAAAAATAAAGAATTTCTAACATATTTCAGAGAATTCTTATTTATTTCACGTGTAACTTTCGTATTATATTGAAAATATATATTAATGATACATCGTTAAAAAGTTACATTATTCATTTATAATACATAATATCAATATATTCGAACACCTTCCAACAAATCTTAGTTGACCTTAAAACCACATTTTTTAGTTAAACTCAAGTTAAATTATTTCTCATTAACTTTTTTGTATGTATTTTTGTATGTAAAAAAGCCAACCATTTGTTATTTTTTATGAATGGTTTTCGTAACATCGTAAAAAAATTATTTTTTAGTATTTTGCCTATATCCTCTGTGTATCAATATTTATCCGACCAGCAGAAATTGCAAATAGACTGAAAGGAATTTGGTTCTCTGTTCAACCGAATGCTGTTTTAGTGAAATAAAATTTGACATGGTGGAATAACAGGCGTTCCAAGTCAAAAAAACAGAGATTTTTCGGAATTTATAAAAGATTACAAAATTTTAATTGCTCGGTGTAATTATTTATGTTTTATAATATTTCAAGACTTGCGTTGAAAAACCAATCTCCACAAAAACGTCCAAAATAAAATTATCCAATTCTGACAATAACAGCCCTATTCTGGCAAATTAATAAATTGTTAAACAGTATTTTGAATATTTCTATGTGTTTGTTGTTTTCAAAACAAAATTTAAAGCTCAAAAAACAAAATTTTTTAATAAAATTGTCAATAACCGAAAAGCAGTTGACAATTTTTATCAAAGTTTTTTATTTTTGAGCTTCAACTATTGTTTTAAAATTAAAAAATTACAACAAACACAAAGAAATATTCAAAATACAGGTTAACAATTTGTTAATTTACTAGAATAGGGCTGTAAATATAAGAGTTAGTAATGACCTAGTGATTCCATTAAAAAAATACTTTCGAAAAACTCCAAACAAAATTGAAAACATTTTTTTTAATGGAATTTTACTAAATTTTTTTTACTTAAAACATTCGCTTATTAATAAATTTTAAATGTTTTGGCTTATCTGAGCAAATCAAATTTTAATCAAATAAAATCAAACGAGGAAATGGAAATATCATGATTTTTTTTAAGTTAAAAAAAAACATTTTTATATTTTGATAGCCTCTTACTCCATCAAATCAAATCGATTCCGCTAAATGCGAGTATAAAGAAAAAATATTGCCTATCAAACGATACACAACGATTGCTGGGCTAATAATAGTTCTGTGTCTATAAGCAAAAACAGCTTAAGGCTGATTTAAAAGTTTTGAGAAATCTTGCTTCAAAGTTTTCAATCGCCATATAAGTTATATAAAGTTATAGTCATAACTTTGGCTAAAGGCATGCTAGAAACTCCAGATGGTGTGTTTATAATGTTTTTTAGCTGGAACATAGCTACATCAATAACTCAGTTCTGTCTTAAGTCGACTTAAGCTGTTATTGCTTATCGACACAGAATTAATGTTTATTTAAACAAAAAACTAAAAAAAGTGCCGCAAACCTATTTTATTAGGATATCTCGAAAAGCATTCGTAGTTTTAAAAAAAATTATTAGCTTGTTTCAAATCTTAGCCTCAAAATACAAAGGTTGGATAAATATCATTTCCAGTCATAATAATTTTTCTTATGTAATCCCAATTTCTGAAAACAACAACAACAATATAAAACCATATCGAAAACGCATTTATTGCAGTAAGTAACATAGCCAAATATTTATTTACCTTAACTTAATATGTATGTTTTAAAGTTCCTGACTTACATTACCTCCGAAATAGATTAAGGAATTTAATGCATTAGCTTCTTTAGAGATCAGTAAGGGATTGTTAAATTGTATTGTTTACAATCGATATATATAAAAATGAATGTACGTTTGTTGGTCTGTTTGTTTGTTTGTGTGTCCAGAATACATTGCTACACCGTTCATCCGATCGCGATGAAAATTTTCAAATTACGACACTACTCCATCTATCCACCCTCCAACTAACTTTCCTAACTAACCCATCTTCCGAATCAACACAATGCTTACGCATTTATAGGGGGCATCCCCTGAGCGTTGGTTTAGTCTAAAAAAAAAAAAAAAAAAAAAAAAATTGCTTGTTCATGCGCAGCTTTTAGTCGTAGTACGGACAGCCTTAGATAAGGGGCGTGGCACTTCCCATACAGACCAAATTTGAGATAGCGAAAAGCTTTTGAGTTATAGTTCGCACAGCCATGGAATTTGGTATTCGACCACAATTTACACGTGCCGTTTTACTGATAAAATTTTATAAGCGTTGGGAAAGGGGGCGTGGCACCTCCAATACAACCCAAATTTGAGATTTTGAATAGCTTTTGAGTTATAGTTCGCACAGCTTAGAAATTCAGTATTCGACCACGATTTACACATACCGTTTCACTGATCAAATTTTTTGGACGTAAAACAAGGGGGCGTGGCACCTCCCAAATTTGCGATATCGAATTGCTTTGGAGTTATAGGTCGCTCAGCCTCGGAATTCAATGTTCGAACTCAATTTATACATGCAGGTTTACTGATAACATTTTATGGAAGTTTGACAACGGGGGCGTGGCTGCAGCGCTCCAGGTTTCAGCTGGTTTTAAATAAAAATGTTATGATATGTTGCTCAGTGCCAAAAAATCTTATATGATACAAAATTTATTTTGGAATTATTTTTTTTTTTGGGCTTATGACCTTTTTGAAACTGGCCATACTCCTAAATCCAATTTTTGGGATCCCAATTTGTGGGATTATGTCCTCAAGAAAAGGATACATTATATCCAATTTGAAATCAGAGTAAATCCCGTAACCAATTTTAGTTGTGACTTTTCATTGGGGGTTATTTCATTTATTTTGGGAATAGTTTGATTTTTAGTTTCAAACTTTTTTATTTGGCTTATTTAATTTTTTGGGGATATTTAATTGGGGCTTATTTAATTTTACCGTTGGGTGCTATTTCATAATGAAATTTAGCTTAATTTTTTATTTGGGTATTTCATTGCATTAAGCATTTTTTCATTTCTGTACTTTGGGGTTTATTTAATTTTCGTTGAGACTTATTTCATTGGGTGTTATTTCATTAACCCATTAATGACAACGTATGATAATATATCATACGCGATTAAAACATTTTATCAAAACTTCCTCAAAAATCCTCAGCCACTGTAAAACTTTTGCTTCCAACAGTGTGAGAAAGTCAAAAGTATGCTTTTTCCAAAAAAAAAAAAAAATTGACATTTTAATCCTTTTTGTTTACTTGTTCGCGCCTGTTAATGCAGTATTAAAAAAAATGGAAAAATGTTACTCAGGTGAGTTATTTTGTTTTATAAACATAAAAAAAAAAAATATAATTAAAAAAGTGCATTGCGTTAAAGTTGAACGCCTACGCTGCGAAATGAAAATTTTCCAATTTATCATTGTTCTATTTTTTTTTAAATTTCTCAACTTAAAGACCCGTATGCGTTTATGATCATACGCTTTGCCACACCCAGATCCTTTGAATTTTTTTTAAAAACTTGTGAGTTTTTCGTCTTATAATAATACAAATTTATGCTGAAAATTGTAAAGAAAATCGAAAAGAGTGCCAAATGCTGTCAAGCTATACGAGCGTTCCTTAGCCGCGTAAAACTTGAAACGCCTTTTGCATAATTGACAGCATAAGAAAGACAATTTTCTTCAGATCAATTTTATTCAAATCAGGTTTTGTAGAGAAAACGTTCTTCTTTAGCCGTTTTTTTAATATTTTTTTTTTGTTTTTTTTATGAAGAATTTTCTATTGAAAAATATGCGAAAAAGTTTATATTTTTTTTAATAACTGCAATTTTTTCTTAACGAAATTTGTACTTTAAGTAAAATCAAAATCTTTACAAAAGATTTGGGTATGTATTCTGCGAAAAGCAAAAATAACTTTCAGGACCATTAAAACCGTTCAGGTTAATGTTCACTTCGATTTAAAAATAACTTATGCAGACATCGTTCTTAAGAGTTCCACTTAGGTTTGAGACGCTAAGAGGCAAAGTTTTTCTAACCAACCAATTTGATCCGACTGAGTAGTGAGCTTTCTAAAACTTAAAGATTTCTAGATACCCACTAATTTATTAAAATTCCATTGCTCTTTTCTTTTTGATAAAAAGGGGTGTTAAAACTTTTATGATATATTAATTAGATGTAACCTTGTTACCTCTTAACCAAGAATGAGTATTTATTTATACCTCAATGTTATTTGAACTAATTTAGTTTTTAGTGCTGAATAAAATGATATGCTTTTTGTGTTTTTTATGACACTGTGCTAGTAATAAGCTAGTTAGTTATGCGAGCATGTTCCACCCTCGTTATTTAACATTATTTCTAACCGCATCGCCTCGAATTTCGCTTTTTTTAGAACATTTCCAAATCAGTTTCAATAACAAATTCATCTAAATTCATTGTTATAAATGAGATACACGCGAAACTATGGTGGAATTAAGGCCTCGGTTGCTTTTTTTCACATCTAGTTATTCTATATTGCCATACAAATTTATAACAACATGCAAGTATCTATGATTAGAGTGAGTGAGTATTTGTTTAAATGTTTGTTTTGTTCGTATGTTTGTAGATACTCTTAGATTTTATAACAGATCATAAATGTTAGCATTTATTTCAGCTCGAAATATTATAAAATTTATAGAGAGACTCCTGCAAGTAATGAATTTATGCTGCCTGTCTCTCCGTCTGTCCCAACTGACTGCTCGACATTTCTATTTTTTTCTAAAATTTTTTTGCACACTATCACTGCAGCATGTGGCACGCTGTTTGTGTGTGTGTGCATTTCGTAATTTCCACCTATTTATTTATACTGAAACGGGAAATTCTAATTAGCGTAGATATTTTTGTATATTGCACAATTAATTTTTTTCTTTTTTTTTAAATATAGATATGTTTTCGATATTTTATTACTCATACCAACTCATTAAAGTGTACAGCTTTAAATGCTATTTTATGCATATGAAAAAAAAATGGTAACTACTTCAATCGAGCATAAAACTAGCGCAAATGTAATTCTGCTAATTGTCTATAAAGCATAGTAATAAATACATTTAAGAAATAATAGAAATTAACAATAAAAATTACAATAACAAAAATTATCATGATATAAAATAATAACTATATGAAAGTAGTTGGTTACGTTTAAATTATGAAAACTTTTTTATCTATTTATTATATCTGATTAATTAAAAACAGATCAAAAATTTTTGATATAAAATAAAACTTTTACTAGAAGTTTAAGTAGGAAAAATATCAAAAAACAGTCAGATAAAATTAAAAAAAAAAAAAATAGAGCCAGCATCTAATATTTCAGAATATTGCCTATAGATCAGTGGTCAGCAACACAGTGTTCAAACAACAACAAAGAGAGCTTTCCGAGTGTACAGCTTTACAACCGAAACAAAAAGTAGTTAAAAGATTTCACACTATTTGGTGCAAGAATATATTGTTGAGTGTTGGATTTTCAAAAAACGTTTTCTTTTTTACTTGTTTGCTTTATTTGTTGTAAGTGTGCTTTTCGGTAAAATAAAAAAAAAGCAGTTAATGATAAATTTGAATTAGATTTTTTTTTAAAATTTAATTATTAAAAAATATTAGAAGCATTTATTTGATAATTATTTTTTCTTTCAAGGCAAACTTCTAGATTTCTTCATTTTTAGTAAAAACAAATTAAAAATTAAAGTATTTTTCAATTAATTCAGCAAAATTGTTCCTAAAAAAATTGCATAAGTTATATTCATAGATAAAACAGCGAGCAACATCCTTACCGCATGAATGCTCAAACAATACTGACTTTAAAATTTAAAGCACAGCAGGGCAAACAAACTTTTACGCAGTGCACAAACACAGGGAGCCAACTGCTATTTCGTGTGCAAAAACACAAAAACACACGACGCCCGTGTGTTATGGGAAAATATAATTTGATGACCACTGCTATATATTCTTAAACTGAGCTTTCCCAATAAAGAGTTGTAAAACTATAAAAGAGTTTTATGTTGAACAACAAGATGTTAAGAAATTCAGGTTTTTCGAGAGATTTTTGAAATTAAAAGAAGTAATGTTATGTAAAAGTAAAAACGTAAGTTAGGCAGCCTCGATAATCTAGTGCTAGCGCGCTTGACTGTCACTCAGGGGCCCCAGGTTCGAATCCTGGCCGAGCCATGGTTCTACGCTATAACCTTTCTTTGCTTATTTCTAATTTTACTTTCTAATTGAACTTTAAAACACACCAATTTACGAAGGAAAGTTGTAGTTGGTGGTGGTAGGAAAAGTTTGTGGAGAGGAACGCTTAGTAACTTGATATGACTAAGGTCGAGGCATATCACTTTCTTCAGATTTAATATCATATGTTTCTACAGCTTCTGCCACATTAAGAACATCCTACACAAAAGTTTCACTTGCTTACTCCCTTCTCCATTCTGTGGTCTCACAACTGACCAATAATATGGGCTTAGTGGTCTGGTCTAAGGACCTGTCGCCACCTTTATCTAGCCTAACCTAAGTAAAAGTTATTTATTAAATTTTAATATCTGCAATTTAGAGGTAAAATTAAATACTTAATTCATATTCTCAATAAATTTATTGTTTATATCAATATTTCAAGTGAAATATATTTATTTTTAAAAATATTGTTTTATTACTTCTAAAAAATAATTAATGTATTATCCTTTCAATAATTATGACTAGGACTCGGATTTTTATGACCTTAAAACTACAAAAAAACTACCTAAAAAAATTACAAAAATTACCTAAGAACTACAGAAAATACAATTAAAATTTGCAAAAAATGCCTAAAAAACGCAAGCAATTACATAAAAAGCAAACAAAAAATAAAGCTTTAAAAATAAAACATTACTTAACTTTAAATTTATTTTATTTAATTTTTATACGTACACGGAGAAAACTGTTTGCTAAATTTGTATTGTGGTTAAGCAAAACTTGCGCTTGAAGCTCAGCCACTTCAAAATTATGCTAGATTTCAGCAAAAACTAATCAAAATTTACTATTCCAGTTTATAATAGCTTAGTAAAATTTGGATTAAATTCAAGCAAAATTCTGCCAAGTTATTAGTTATAAGCTGCAAAAGTAAATTTCTACTTAATTCAATCAAATATTTGCTAAGATATTATAAATTGGAATAACAAATTTTGATTAGTATTTGATGAAATCTTGCATATTTTTGAAGTGAAACAATTATTAACATTAAACTAAATTGAAAAATTACCACTATCCGGTGACTTAAATATCGGCCGCATGAGTGTAAGTGCATGAGCTTATCCATTAAACCATCGCAGTTGTTAACTAATCGTCGCCTAAGTTTCTTCATTAAGAATAAACGTGTGCTTGTGTGTTTAGAAGAAATTTGCTTAAATTTAGTAGAAATTTGCTATTTTAGTTTATAATAACTTAGCAAATATTTGCATGAGTTTAGTAAAAATTTGCTATTTGAGCTTATAACTTAGCAAATATTAGCTTGAATTTAATCAAAATTTTGCTTTTCCTTAATACGTGAGGAGTGATTTCAATTTAGCAAATCACACCCTGATTGAGCAAAGTGATTGCTGATTTGCTATTAAGCGAAACATTTGCTCGATTTAAGGAAAATAATTATATCCGTGTACCTTTACAGTATATTAAAAGCAGACCTGTGAAGTACTAAGTATATACTTTATTCAGTATCGTGTAAGTAAAAGTACTTAGTTACTAAAGAAATAGGTACCAATTACAAGTACTTCCATACTTACATTTGAAATTTTCAAGTACAAGTGCTGTAGTTTCAAGTATTCCTCAAGCACTTTGTTAAGTACTTGGTGATTTTGGCATCACTAAAATTAACATTATTTTAAGTACACGGTTAAAAATCTTGGACTAAACTTTAGTCCCACTAAAATATTACTGCATATTTAAACTTTGCAAATACTAACTCATAATTAAAACTTTTCTGTACTAAAATTTAAACCAAAGAAATATTACAGCGTTCTTTTTAGCTTTTTGATTTAAATTTGAGAACAATTCTAAATTAAAACATTGGATACTAAATTTGAATTTGGACCCGTAAAAAGTTAGCCTGGCAATGCTGAGGCGCACTTAAGGCGGTTTGGTTCATATGCTTGCTTATTGCTTCTTTTAGTGGTTACAGTAGTTAGCTCACAAACTTTCTGTCGTGGGTATGAATCTCACGATGTTTGATATTTTTTGTGGTTTTTTTTTTTAATATTTTTAATATCTTAATCCAAGCCTGTACTAGATTTTATTTAGAAGAATACAAAAATGTGATGGTTGTATTTGCTGAGATGCCTGATTTTCTGCAGAAAGAAAAGCACTTGCTGTATGGGTATCTTTTGCCATCCATAATAACACTAAGCGTCAAATTAAAAAGAATCAATTCAGCACACAACTTAATAGGTATTTTTAAATAGAGTGGCTAAGGCAATGGAAAATGAGTATATAACTCGATTTGAACATTATTTTAAACTCTCAGCTGAAAAACATGCTGCTCTGATAGCTGATGTCCTGTGCCCAAACATTAAGTTAAGATGGTTTCAAGCTTGGCGCTCACTTTAATATTTCTGCTGACGATATTTATCGTGTGAGTTTGAGTGACTGCTTTGTAGATCTTGACACAACAGTCACTGGACATCAGGAAGAGTTTTTTGATTTTGGTAGCCCAGGTAGTCTTTTAACAAATAAAAAGTTATGCTCTTTTACATTTCAACATTTTTATGAAGATGATTCGAGCGAAGATTTAACGCCAACTCAATCCTCATCATTGCAAAGAGCAAACTATAACAAAATTGTAGAAGAACAATTTTTTGAATACAGCAATGATAAATCATCACATTTTGAGATGCTGCAAGGTTACCCTCTTATGAAGGACTTATCAATCAAGATGAACACACCTCTTAAAAATTCCGCTCCAGTGGAGAGTTTGTTTTTATTGGCTGGTTTTGTTAACAGTCCCAGGAGGCAATCTCTAACAGATTTTTCTTTTGAAAAACTATTTTTGATGAAGGCCAACACTAATAAACTTTAAATGATATTTTAAAGGTTTTTTTACTAAGTTTTCAATAAATAATCTAATTTTTTTAAATAATAAGAAGTTGCTGAAATCTTTAACAAACGCATGCATTTTTTTTTTAAAGAATGCTGTACAAAATTCACCAAGTACTTAATAAAGTACTTGAGAAATACTTGAAAGTACAAGTAAGTAGAAGTATTCAAGTATAAGTATGGAGGTACTTGTACTTAGTACTTATTTTTTAAGTACCTTGGTACTTGTACTTATACATGTACTTGTACTTATTTTTACAGGTCTGATTACAAGGTACATTTTAAAGTTATTAAAATTGAAAGAACGTCTATTGTCTGGAAAAATGTTTTTGTAAACAGAAAAACTTCTTTTCCCTCGTTGCATACCTAACTTTACCCCCTAATATTTCAGCAATAGAGCATAAAAATAGAGTTGGTAAAAACTGGCATATCCTGAGATTTTACCTATCACTTGTTTCATCTTTCTACATACCCTTTCGCCAGTTTCACCACCCGCAGACCTTTTGTTTTATCGGGGTCTATAAACAAAGCTACCCCTTCTTCGAGAGGTAATGTTTTAGATTAAATGGACTCTATTGTTAAAGTATTTTTATAAATTTCCATTTTTACATTTTTAGCGTGAAAAATAACGAAAAAAAAATTATTTGAAATTACACTTAACTGACCTAAAAACCCGAAAAATGCTCTCAAAATTAAAAATGTCCAAACATGACAATAACATAACTTAAAAATTGCTAAAAACTACCAACAAATGCCCTAAACCTAATAAAAATTACCTGAATACTAAAACCGATAAAAAAAAGATGGAAAATGACGAAAACCTTACCTAAATCTTTTCATTTTTGGAATTTAGGAGACATAAAGGGACGTTCTAAATAACCAGGAAATGTCTTAGAAGCAGCAGAAAAAAAAAATTACATGTCATTGAAATCCCAGGCCTGGTTATAACATTGAAGCTTTTATTAAAAGAATAATGGAGTTTGTGGTGTTCAAATTATTGTTAGAATATTTACTTTCTTTTTTTTATGTACATTTTTTTTTTGTTGATAATTTGATGTGTATATTTTTGTGTATATAAATAATGTTTGAATCAATTTTTATCATTGTCTTTTTTATGATTATAAATAATGATATAGAAACGTAAAGTATAAGAGTAAAACAAGTTAATATTTTAACAATAATGTGGACACCACAAGTTGCAAATTCATGCAACTAATTGCTTTAAGAACTAAGAATATGAGATAATTTATAAAAATTAGCCACTAATTTGATACAAGTAATTTGTTTTTTAAGGCTTTAGGCTATGTAAAGATTCATTTTAAAAGTCATGAAAAACTGTGTCATCAGCCTGATCATATGGTATGCTAGAAAAAAAGTTAGTCTCTCGAAAGTTAGATGGGCTCTTTAAAACGACATCTGAATATTCGAAATCAAGAACAAATAAAAACTTTTTAAGTATAAAAGTCAATATTCTACATTTTCTAACTCTCTCAACATTATATCAATGAAAATAATGTAACAATTTCTTTACAAAAAGAAATAAAATGCAGCTTTTAGAGCGTTTTAAAGAAATGCCATAGAAGTAATGAAGGTATAAAAAATATAATAAATAACAACAACTCTGTATAGAGTCAATCGCTTAGCTGACTAGACAGTCTGTTTCGGAAATAGCTACATTTCCTCTTCAGTAGTCTTTACTTACTTGATCTAAAGCTTGCAATTAAATTCATGTAATAATTTAAATAGAACATCACAATTAATTAACTAACAATATAATAAATAATTAATGATAGTAATTATTAATGGTGATAATTCTAAAAACATGTTAAAATTTCTAAGAATTGTAGATTATTTGCGATAGAACTAGTCATTAAAAGCTACTTTTTTTAAATTGTTTTTAAATGATATAAGTAAAGTTTCTTAAAAGGAGCACAACCAGTTGAATTTTTAGGGAAAAAATATTTTTACTCATTTTCCAAAAGTAAAATATTTCAAAAGTATTCTCTAAAAATTTCAGATTAATCGGATTATTATTTATGGAGATAAATAACTTTTAATAGGAGTTTTTTAGCTGCATGCACTAAACAACTTTAAACGCGTTTTTCTCAAAACCATGTTTTCGAAATCGGTGACCACTGTAACTTTATCAGTTTGAAGTTTTTGTCAATTATTTTCTACATAATTGTCCTCCGGATGAACGAAGGAATTTTTTTGGACGATATTTTTTTTAGCCAAAATATCACCGAAATTTTGTTAAAATAAGCAATTTTGGAGTTCAACATCCGCCATTTTTCGGAAAATCTAAAATTTTCAAATCATGTTTCATTAACTAATGATGCCTATTGTTTTTTTAGTTCAGATTTATTTCAGTGACAAGCAACAGTGATCAGCGCAAAACACTTTTTTTTGTACCCCTTGCAAATTTGCTGTATCCCACTAATTAATCAAATATTTTGTAATAAAAACCAAAAACTTTTCTTCAAATATGTATTTTTTATTTAAAAGAATGTGTTATTTATTATTTTAATGTGTGGTCAAAAAACAATCCTAAAGAAGACCATTTCTAGTACGTCCCAACTGCTTGTGCCCCCTTAAAGTAAGAAAGTAAATCTTTTTCTTTGGGTAAAAAAACCTCTTTTATTGCATAATCTTTGGAAAACCAAAAGTATTCCGGCGAATTTATTTCGATCATCAAAAAAAAAAAACATTGGAGAAATCATTTCTAAGAGTTAGATTTATCCAATCTAATCTCTGGAATTTCCGATCTAATGTGTAGGCAGGTAGAAGAATGTGCTTTTTCGAAGCTTGTTCATCTTACAAAAAAAAAAAAAAGTTTTGGTCGTGCTGAAATTTTTTAGCTTCCAGTCGAAGATATTTTTTTTTTACTAAAATGGTAGTTGACCAAATAATAGTAGATAGTTGACTTAAATGGTAGATGGAAACCGCTTTTTGACTAAAACAGCAATTTGATTTAGGTTATAAAAATAAAAGTATTTCTCTAAAATAAAAATGGAACGATTACAAGTACCAAATGTATTTGCTTAACAAGTAAAAAAAATTTGGACGCGATCCTTTGCAGAGTTTTCGTGTTATGTTGTCCACCGGTATCAAGCAGCACTTTTCGAGAAAATCGCGTTTAAGGTTTTAGAAGTAGTATAGTTTTTTCGGACGTTTGTGCTTATATTTTAACAATGTTATACATTTGTAAAAAATTTCTTTTTGGTCGCCGAAAAACTTTAATTAATTTAACTTAAGTAATTTTTGTAAAAATATTAAAAGTGATTTCGAACACAGTAAAAATATTGAAAATTAATATAAACTACCAGATCTCTTACATTATGTGCTTAAATTAAAGAAATTCACCAAATGTAGAATATAGATAACTCATTTGTTGTTGTTGCTGTAACTCAAAGTTGAATAAGTGTTTACTGGTATTGTAATTTTCAAGTTTTTGAAAACAAAGTTTATATATCCACATTTACCAATTCTTAATTATATTGCGAAATTATGACTTTCCAAAATTATTTATAAAAATATATAGATATGAGAATTGTTTAACTGAATTTCGATTTTCGATTTGGAAAACATAAATTGATTTTAAATTTTAATTGAAAAATTCAACTTCCAACTGAAACTCAGAAAAAATAAGATGAAATTCAGAAAATTAATTAGAGAATCTCAAGTGCATAGTTTAATTAGAACCGTTCATAACATATTTATGAGGTGATTTTAAATTTTATATCATTTTTCTTTTTTTGCTAACTTTACATTTGTTCCTAGCACTGGTAATGAATTTGTATATATCTGGTTATGATTTGATTAATTATTATTGTTAGTTTCTAAGAGAAAGATTCAATAAATAATAATAGGAAACGTTAAAAATTTTTTTATAGTTATATGCTTCATATATTGAATTTCAATTAATGTTTTCTGAAATATAAGGAATTTTTCCAAATTTTCAATCGAAATTTTTTGAACTTTAATTGAATGTACATATTGAAGTATTAAGGGAGTATCTTTTTTTGAAAAAAGAATTTTTTTTAAGTAATTATTGATGTAAAACTATTCGAGAAAAAAATTTCAAATCAATTCCGTTTATAATACAGATTTAACAGAGCTTTGTACCCAGTGCACCAGAGTATCTTTAACTAACCAGAGTAACAAAGACTTTTACTTGTTAAGAAAATTTTTTCTAAAATATGCCTAAATTTTAACCACTTTTGCCTGCAACCTTCCTTAAACGGAATTTTTTCCTAGATATTTTCAAATTTTTTGAAAATTGAGATGAACTGAAAAGAGGTTTCTAAAAAAATGCTTCAGTCTTACACAAAAACTATTAAACCAATTCTGTCATTGAAAAATCAAGCGCAATTTTCTCAACACATTTGAATTTTTTCAATGTTGTTTCCATAACTTTATTTCTATAATGATTTTATTATTATTTCTATGATTCTATATTTTTTTTTCAATTGCAAACTTTTCGTTACAATTTCTATACAAACATTTTATATATTTCGCTGACCGGTAAAAAATTTCACTTCGAATTTAATTTTTACAATATTTATGGTTATTTTTTTAAACTTTACGTAAGTTTGGCATCTGTTGTATTCTTGAGTTCTGTTCTGTTGTTTCTCAAATAAAAATGCATTACTAGATAAATCGGCCTTTGTAGTCTAGTGTCAAGTGCGCTAGACTATCAACTCAGAGGTCCCCGATTCAAATCCGGGTTCTGGCATGGTTCTTTCCGCTTTCTTTGTTATTTACTACTTTTAAGAATTATTGAAACAAAAAATCCACAGCTAATTTGTGGAAAATATGGCATTTCAGGGCAAAACCAACTGAAGCATAACATTAGTCTCGGTTCGCATGGTTTCAATCAATTCTCCCTCTAATAATCTATCCCTTTACTTTCAGGTCAAGGACTAAACGTTGTTTGTATAAGGCGCATGCCTTGGTTCTTTGACTTTAAAAAAAAAAAATAATAAAAAAAACAACAAATTCCCATTACCACTTATCATATCAATCAAGCTAAAATTTTATCTCTACTAGATTCTTAAACAATGAAAGCTCTTTGATCTTTCAAAATTGCCATCCTTTAAACTAAAATAGTGTTTTAGGGATTTAGGGCCGAAGACTTCATAAATAATAACTCTTTTAACTATGTTTTACAAACCCAAGAATTTCTAGCTAAGGGTTTTTTTTCTAGCAACGAAACTTGTATGTTAAAACTTCAAAAATATTTTTAAGTTTTCTTACTTTAAATTGAAGTAAGAAAAATAGACGAATTTTCTTAGACGAAGGAGTTTTGCTTTGACAAATACAAATATTTCCAAAGCTTCCCTTCAAGTTTATCTAGGAATTAAATTATATTTTACATGGAAAAAAAATTAAATAAATTTATAGGAAAATGTTTTTGACTTAAATAGTGTAAATATAAAAAAAAAACCAGGATAGATCAAATTTAGAAGAAAGGTTTTTCAAAAGTCCCGCAAATAAATACAACTCAGTATGTATTTTAATTACTAGCTACAAATTCTCAAGTTCAACTCTAGATTCTTTGGTGAGAATTGAAAAAATACATTTCTCATACTTACAATATTTTTAAAAAGCAATCAAGTAGTAGGTTTCAAGTTTGCGTGTGTGTGTGCTCGGATGTGTGGAATATTTTTTGTATAAATGTAAATCCAAACAAAAATATTCTGAGCTTGACCTGGCTACAATATCCTTTGTGATTTTGTGGATCTGACTGACTGAGTGACGACGACGAAGCTAGTCAAAATATGAACTAAATAATCCGCAATGTAAGTAGTAGTTGTTGTTGTTGTTGTTGCGATTAAACACTTTTTACTTTTTTGTATAAATTTATTTTTTATTTCTGCAAATGAGCTATATTTCATAAATTTTGTAAATTTTTAAAAAATTTCGATATTTTTCATATTAACACTTGCTTGGTGGCTTTTTTCGTTTTTTTAAATAAAGCCTTTTTATTATTTACAAATTTTTCGCTCTTTCACTTATTACTCTATTTTTTAGGCACATAAGTTTGGGTTGTTGTTGTTGTTATAATTTTTTTTTATACCATATTACATATTTCATTAATGTGACTTTTTTGCTGGTACAAAAAAAACATAAGAAAATCGAAGCACTTTCGCTGAAATTTTATATATTTAAAATTTTCACTTTAAAATTTGTTGATATTATTTTTTTGCCTTCACGAGCTTTGTTTGCATTTATGGCAATTTTTTTTTATTTCGGCCTTATGAATTTTTCTGCTTGTCTTATAATTTTTTGTCACACGTTTTGTTGCGGTAACGCGCTGTCGCTTCTTTTTAATTTTAAAAGGCGTGAAAGGGTTAAATATATCTTTTCGTTTAACTTTTGTAGTGCTTAAGTGTAAAATTGATATACATTTTTTTTAGAATTTTTGTTTAATATTGAATTGAAATGAATGTGTTTTTGGTTAGTTTTCGTTCCGTGGCAGCACAGAGCAAAAAAAGAGGCAACCGATCCGCACGATCGCGAACGCTCTATGGTGAGTTTTTACTGCTCAACCTTTTTCAAGCGAAATGAAATGATTTTGCGGCTAGGCTGTGCCGACAACCTCGACAGCACTGAGTTAAATTCGCCTTGAGTGCTAAATGGCGATCAAAGCGCTCAATGCGGCAAAGTGTGTTTGCGTGAGTGTGAGCGCGGCGAATTTGTATTGTATGTATGGAAGCCGGCGATCACTTGGAGTCTGCGTGTGGGTATGCGAGCGGACTGATATGGCTGCCAGTGTTGTTGTTATAAGGTAGAAATTTTCGCCGTGGCAGCTTTTTCTTTAATTTTCTTTTCGCTCTACGCGCTTATATTTCGTGTGCACTGATCATGTTGCTGTTGTAGTTGTTCTTGTTGTTTTTTTGTAGACTTTTGTTAATTGAACAAAATTTTTCATTCTCAAATTGAAGTCGCAGACGTTGACTTTGGCGTTGGCGTTGGCGTTGGCATCGGCGACGTTGACAGCGAAGGCGAAATTATGTACAATGATCCGGTATGTTTGCTGAATGGGCGAAAACGCTGAGCTACGCGAAAAAATTTACGAAATAAAAATTTGCTGTAGCGTTGCTTAGTTTTTAGATACGTTTTTCCCACTATAAATGTGCTTTTTTCTTGTTGAACTACTCAACTTTTCGTGACTGATCGAGAAGACAGATGAAAAGAGTGTTAAAAATAACTCTAGATCACGACGAATCGCGGCGAAGTTGTCATAAAAATAAGTTTGAATGAATAAATGAATGAATGAATGAACGAACTGCTTGTCTTTGATTGATTGACTGTCCGAAATTTTTGTCAGCTTAAAAAACGACGCACGTTATGTGTGGTTATTTTTATTTAGACTGTTTTACGTGTATTTTGTTTTAGTTGTAATTAAAATAGTGGATATGCATTAAGAACAAATTGTTTTTATTTTTTTTAATCACTTTTTCAAAATCTTCTTCTGCAAACACGCACACCAACTTCATCCACACTAATATCTCAAACGACTGACTGTCCGACTTAACATGTTTCATCAACACTCAGTCACATTCTCACTCACTCAAAATCCACTCAAAACTCGCTCACTCATAACGAAATGCAGCGAATTGTGTTAGCTCGCTAGCAGTGCTGCCGCTAGAGAAAAATTGAGTGAAGTAGATTTTGGAAAAAAGTGGAGTCGATTGAATAAAATTGAAGTAGTATACATTTTTTAAAACAAAACAATATAATTCATTTTATTTAATAAGAAAAACAAAAAAATACATACCTACTTATTAACCTGTTCTTCGTCGGTGAGCATATTCCTTTGCTAAAGATATTAAAGAATTTATAATTAATAATATATTTATATTTTTTATGGAAATTATTGCACTACTTACCGATTCATCTTGCACATCACATGTCCATACGTTATTAACTCACAACAATTTGACAGTTCACGCAATGACACTTTTACAAAGCAAAAATAAAGGGTTGCCATTCCAGCGATGAAAAATAGCGTTTGCATATGTTCAGTGATTAAAACCACTATTTTCATCGTAATTAAGGGAATAGGAAAAACAATTAGGTAATATAGGGAAAAAATTTTAAAATTTGAAGCAGAACAAAAAGTGAAGCAGATTTTTGGAAGAAGGAGTGACGAAGTAAATTTTGTGAAAATGAAGGAAAATACTTCGATTGAAGTAGTAGCGGCAGCACTGCTCGCTAGGTGTGTGCGCCGTGACGCCTATCTATGTTTGGCACACCTACAATGTAAAATCACTCAAGAGTACAGCAGAGAGCGAGAATTAGAGAATGCGAGAGAGTTTAATGAGTTTAAAATCGCTCATTTCGGAGTTTTAAGTTTGCGGCGAATGTATCCATAGGCTATTAAAGCTATGAAAGATGCATTTTGAGTTAGTGAAAACGTGATTTTTAAACAAAAAAACACATATTGGGAAAAAAGTCATACAGCAAATTCGTTTTGCTGCACTTGTGAGCACTCAAGATACATTCGTCGTAGCGCATATTAATGACCGGACGTCAGTGATCAGTGAGTGAGCGTGTTGAGTGAGCGTGTTGAGTGAGTGTGTGTGTGCGCTTGTATTTATTTGTGTTGCAAATAAAAGGCAAAAACGAAAAAACATTCATAAAATAAGCCAACTTGTGGGCGCTCAGCCAATTTATTCAAAACTCATTCATTTAAATTAAAATCAAACAAAAAGTCGCCGCAACATACACACAAACACACATACACCCAATTACAGTCACACACATTAACACACATACTCTGCCTCATACAAAAACATACAATAATAGAATGATTGCTCTGTGCAGAGTTGCCAGCACTGAGCAGCGGCACAATGCTGAGCAGAGCAAGCAGTTGCGGCGAATTCAGCGCATTTCGTTTGAGCGGATGTCGAACGAGTTTTCCACGAATGGGTGTGGATTGCTAGATAGAGATTCAGTCGTTGTTGTTGTTGTTGTGATTTTGTTGTTGCCATCGTTGTAATGTGAAAAATTACAATGAATGACTGACCGACGACAACGTCGATTGCTGGCAAAATGTTGCTGCTTTCGTATTTTTTAAAATTTTTTTTATACATATGTATATATTGTTGTAGTTGCTGTCATTTCACTCTTTTATTTCGCCATTTTTTATATGTATATATAGCTAGTTGGGAAAAAAAATCATTCAACGCTCTTTATAGTAACTTCGTTTTTTTTTTACAAATTTTAATGAATGAATTTCACTAGACTTTCTTTAAGTTGCTTTAAGTTTTCAGCGCCAGCTTCAACGTCACGATCGCTCGTTGCCTCATCTTGTCTTTAATCCACTTTTCTAGGTCGTTTGTCTTGTATCTTAGAAATTTTCTTCTCATCTTAAAAACTCTATTGTTGTTTGTATCTTTCATATTTTAAGTGTTTTTTTTTTTTGTTTTTTTGGCAAAAAACCATGTGATTTGTTTGGTTTGATCAAAATTTGTAGTTAGTTATTTGTAGTTTATTCAAATTTTAAGCTGTAGCTGCAGATAGTTTCTTATGTAGCAATAAGTTTTTTGTGGATACATAAAGCGTATCTTGTGTGTATGTATGTTTAAAATAATATCTTAAAATAAACTAGCAAATACATATGTTTAATATTACAACAAATTCAGCAACAACAACAGAACAACAACTAATATATGTTATTCCAACTCTAGCATTCAAGCAGTTTCGCTTTATTGTGCGGCAAAATGAATGAATAAACATACTAGTGGGAATAGTTCTTGCTGCTTTTGGGTTCTTTGTTGTTATTGTTGTTGTTGTTGTTGTTGTTGTTGTCTTTGGTGTTAATGCTGAATGTTAGTATACAACGTTTGAGGGGGGCTTTTTGCTCAACAAGACTAGTTTTGTATCCAGAGTTGCCATTACGCTTTGATAATAAAACTAGACTGAAATTAAATCTTTGTCGTTTCAACTGCTAAATCACAAAATCACTTACATATTTTTATGTTAGATTAATACAAAACTAACTTCATAATTGAACACATACATATGTAAATAAAGTGGTAAAAAATACGAGTCACATATTTGGATTATGACAAGTTTTGTATTAAATTTCACCAATTTCTACGTACTTTCTCCACTCAATAACACAAGTGAAGCAAAAAAAAAAATTGCTTAAAATTTTTGAAATAAAATTTCTTTAATTGAGTGCTTCCTTAAAACTTGTACGGTTCGACAACTTTGTATTGGATGTCTGTTAATTGTTCATACATAGATTTAAATTATTTAGTTTAATTGTAATTTATGTCAAAAGCTTACCTCAGTGCACTCACCTTCATTCAGTACAATAAATGAACCATGAGCGAACTTCTTCAACAACAAGGAAAATTCTACCTTGTCCGCTCCTGAAAATACAGGATCTATTTTAGGGCTTTAAATGTATGGGCTCTTGTTATTCCAGAAATGTCAACATTTTTCAGTGGTTAGATGTATATAATAAGGAGCCGATTTTCTGAGTTGTTTTTATGATTTTACCTCTAATGAGTCCAAAATATAGTTGAATTTTATAAGATATTTAAACTTTTATGACATAGAAAAATTCGTTGCTTTAAAGTCACGAAAACTTCTCACCAAAGAATATTTTTTTGTGATGTCATCAAACTAATAATAAAACTCCCAACAGACTTGAACAAAACTCTGTGGCTATTTGACCTTTGGCCAAGTTGAAGATCGGTGTTGCCATATGAGCAAAAAGTTTTGCCAGTTTTCTTAAAAGGTGCACAAGTTTTGGTTTTTATCAAGTTTTTTCATAGTGTTTTTAGTTTTTGTACGTTTTGTGCTTTTTTAGTTTTTATAAATTTTGTGTGTGTTTACTAGTGTTTTTAATTTAATACCCGAAATGTATTGTATATTGCTGAAAATATAGAGAAAACACTGGAAACTGCTATTATTTTTTACAGTCTTTTTAAAATTTATTTCTAGCAGTATGTCTGTCAGCAAATCAAGAACGGAGTTTCTCTCAAATCAATCAAACTAGAATTAGAAACTAATTAGAAACAATCGCATTTTGTGAGATTCTTCAAACGAAAGATTTTTTAAGAAAATGTGAAAAGTGACTAGTAACCTTTTTCTGCTCTAACATTAACATCTTCTGATGATGTAAAAACAACGTTAATAATCATCTGGCAAAAAAGCTAAATATTTAAAAGTTATTAATTACACAGTAAAAAATATGAGGATAAATTTTATACTATTTGGTGTACATATACATCCAAACCAAAAATGTTTTAAAATTTATACCACCAAATCTTATAAATTTTTCCAGACCATTTTTCTCGTCAGACCAATCGAAACCACTATATTTTTAAATTTCCCGATTTTGGTGAATTTTTTACTTTTGAACGAGAATATATTTCGATTTACACATAATATACATATAAAATTTTTAAATTATATTTGTTTTATTATTTTTATAATATTGAGTGGTATAAAATTTATAAACTATTTGGCATAAAAAAAGTTTATACCACACAAATGTTATAAAAAAGATAAAATTTACACTCAAATTTTTTACTGTGTAGTTTTTGAGTGTTTAGGTAATTTTCCATAGTTAACTAGATAACTTTTTGAGTCATTTTTACGGATTGTAATTTTCCTCTTTTCTGCTACTTAAGATATGTAATTTACATTTCGAAATGTTTCTTTCAAAAAAATAATTTAATTAAGAACCAATTAACAACCATTTCCATCTCAAAGAAAACAACTTAAGTTTTTAGCTTCTGGTAAAACTTTACTTTCTGCGCTGTTGCAATGTATGTATTCAAAGAAGTTTTTTAATGCATTAATCATTTTAATTAAAAGCCGCTTCTTTTTGATAATTTTAAAAATTACATCTTATTTTTTCGCCAATAGCAATGCATTTGCTTATATTTTAAGTAAAAACAATGCAAAGGTATTTTAATTCATTATATCTTTTATGTAATTTTTGAACTCCTTTCTGTATGTTCATAAGGGCATAAAATCCAAGCCCTGAAAAAATTTGAATGAAAAAGTTTGATATGAATAAAAAATAAAAATATTGTTTATACTTTAGAATTAGCGATGATCTAAAAAAACTAATGAATGGTTTTATTATAGTATATTATTTTTTTTTATTTGTATATTATTATTTAATAAACATTATTATTTAATAAACATTATTATTTAATAAATATAAAAAGACCCGATAGTTTAATTGTTTTTTGAAATTATTGATTTAATTTTAATATTTTAGTACAAATTAAGTGGTAAAATTTTTAATACCCACAAGTTTTTAAAATTAATTTCATTAATCATTTAGTTCGAATTTTTTTTCAAAAATGGACGCAAGCCACAGAGCTCCGACACTCAATAGTCCTAGTACTGCCTGGGGCGGGTCCTTCCCATCGGTGTGGGATAATGGGCTGAGTCAAGGTGTCATGCGACCCGTGCCGAGGATTGACCAGGTTGGAGGCCAATTCGAAAAACTAGTTCAGTCACTCATGGAGCCTGGCGACCGCCGGGTGTTTACTTTTTTTTACGAGGAGTAAAAGCATCGAAAGCCTTAGTCAGTGCGCGACTTTAACATGCTAAAAGTCTCCTCAGTCGGACGATTGGTTCTTCCAAGAACCTTGGGTGGGTTAACCTTGTTAATCTTGAGGCCGTCAGATTATTATTGCTCAATCGTCAGAGTTGATCATTAGATCGTCTCAGTCCGGTCGTCAGTTCTTGGTACAGAGAGACTACGGCTGCTTTCACCTGCATTGCGTTGTTTTGTGCGCTCATTATATCTTACCTGTTTGATGCGGTGAAGTTCGATCATCATTTTCGCAGCTGCTGATTGAAACACCTTCCATTTTTGAGGTGCATCGCACATTTGTTGAACCATATTCCTTAATATGGTCCACAAAAAGCTATTGTCAGCTCAGCTTGCTCTGCGTTAAAGCGCGGACAGTTGAAAAGGATATGCCGAGTTTCTTCAATTTAACCCGGACAGTTTGTGCAAAATGGGTTTTCTTCATTCTTAAATCGGTGGAGGTACTGTTTGAAGCAGCCATGACCGCTAAAAATTTATGTCACACAGAAGTTTATTTCTCCATGCTTTCGACTAGTCCATTTTTCCACGACTGGGATAAGGGAAACGGATCTTCCGTTTTGAGACTGCTCCCAGCGACGTTGCCAACACTCATTGCTGCGTCGTTTGCATTTTCGCCAGCTTTGTAGGTGCGCTGGAGTTCGAATGCCAGTATATCGATCGGTGGTATAGCTTCTATTACACCAATATCATCGTCGAAAACTGTGCGGAACGCACCAGCGACCCTCAATGCGCAGACCCAATATGTCGCTCGAATGCCAGATATGTGGGATGACCTTTGTGAAGCATTCGCCCATTCTGGTACTGCATAAAGCATGATGGAGGTCGTAGCATTTGCTAGGAGTTTTCTTCTGCAGGATCTTGGTCTACCGATATTCGCCACGATGCGCGAGGTGGTCTTTAAAGGACATGCGTGTGTCAATTAGAACACAAAGGTACAGCAAGTTTGGTTGTGAGGTTATAATATGCTCTTTTGCTCTGAAGGTGAAACACTCCCTGAGTTTATATGAGCTCAGAAGAACCACGTCCATTTTTTGCGCGGGCCAGCTTAAGATCAACACTTTGCAGCCACATCGTAGTTCTTGAAATCGCTTCACTGCATGATACTTCTAACATGTGAGGGTGCTTTGCTAGCACAACCAGGGCGATGTCATCTGCGTAGCCAGCCAATGAAGAACTCTCAGGGAGACCAATCCGAAAAACATCATCATACATGACGTTCCCACACTTCGAAAACGAGCGACATTATTCGGACACAATAAACTGACGAATGTCCGATTAGGTTTCCATGTCTGGAAGCAGCGTTAACGTTCTGCCTTCTTTAGCGAGCTCATCCGCTCTACAATTTAAAGGAATGTCCTTATGCCCTAGTAACCAGACTAGGTGAATGTTGAACTTATCAGCCATCTCATTAAGAGACTAGCGATATTTATGGGCTGTCGGTGATATTAGGAACACACTTCCAAGGGATTTAATCGCTATTTGGCTGTCCGTAAAAATGTAGACATCTCTAGTTGATATCTCACTATACCTCAGCTATTGCACAGCTCTACAAATGGCCATTATTTCAGCCTGGAAGACGATGCAATGATCTGGCAGTCTAAAGGCAGTTTTTATGTCCATTTTAGATCCATAGAAAACACTTTATGTATTAACGGAGCACTTAGATCCACTTCATCTGAGGAGCTAAATGCAGTTCTTTACTTAATTAATACCCCTTGAAGTTATGGGAAAAAAGATGGCACAAGAGACAGCCATCTGCTTTAGAGCAACCTCGCAGTGGGCTAACACTCGCACAGGTCACTCATCAACTATCGATCTTGCAGGAGAAGTTCCTGGAAATATCAATTACACTTTCTCATTCGAGAACGGCTTTCACACAGTAATTCCAACCGACATTTGGGCCTTTGTCGGCCTTTGTAGTTTAGTGGTGAGTATGCTAGACTATCAACCCAAAGGTCCCTGGTTCAAATCCGGGTGCGGGGCATGGTTCTTGTCACTTTCTTTGTTCTTGCCTACATTTAAGAATTATGGAAAACTATAAATCCACAACTTAATTGTGGAAAATGAGGACTTAAAGGACTGGAACAACTAAGGGCTGGAAATGCTTGCTGAGGTTAAGGCATAACACTAGCCTCGGTTAAAAGCAATTCATATTGGCCGCATTCTAGCCGAAAAAGTGCTCAAGTAGCGAAGTAGCATAAAATATTTTCGCTATATAAATTGTGACATCTCAAGGAACATGTTCTGTGAGAGCATACCATTCAGCCCGAAAGTTGTGGAACAGTTCTTGAGCACTTTTTCGGCTAGAATGCGGCCAAAGTCTTTCACGGTTGTTTCGCCTAATCAATAATTCACGTATGGTTCCAATCAATTCCTCTAAATAAACTATCCCTTTCCTTTCAGGTCAAAGACCAAACCTTGTTTGTATAAGGCACATGCCTTGGTTCTTTTATTTAAAAAAAAAAAAAAAAAAGAAAAAAAGAGTAGAATTGGACGGGTTACTGCCGCTAAACCAAGTAGGTGCGCATATTTTTACTAACGGCTCAAAACTTTACAGTAAAGTCGGGGGAGGCGTCTTTTCAATGGATATAGACAATGGATAAAACTACCTTAAAACTGCCAGATCTATTTAAAACTCTTAAAAATTCATTTTACTAGGTTACAATACTGTGGAAAAATTTAGTTGGCAGCCCTAACCTCCATCTAAAATTTTAAAACTGTGACTTCGAAATAAATCCGTTGTCAGAATTTCAAAATTACAAAAATTCGTAAAATTTCAAAAAAATCTAGGTGGTAAATCTATCCGACATCTTGAATTTAAAATCTAATATCAGAACCGAAATCATCTACCCCCAAAAACTTCCAATCCCGGAACCTTAAAAAGTCCTAATAAACTTAAGCTTTCCTGCACAAGCTCATTCAATTCTCAACAAGCCAAGCCCACGAGAAAGCAGGGATGTGACTTGTATCTGTTTGGTATGTTTGCAAGCTGGCTAAAGCATGCTTTTTCAAGTTTGGATACATATTTGAATTCAAGAACTTGAAAAGGCTTGAACTTCAAGTAGGCTTGTGCAGTTCTCTAGTACGGTCACAAATTGTTTCTCGGGAATCTTGCTCAAACTACCATTGTTCACAACTAGGAAAACCAAACCAACTATCCTAGACGATATGGACGAGAAAAAAATTTCACTTGAATTGAAAACTTTTATAGGAATAGTGGGTAAAAATACAAAAGTTAAACATTTGCTAACTGTTTTCGTTATATGTATAAAGTATAACTTGATTTTCCATTTGTAGGTTTAACCCTAGCCCCTTGATGAGTATAGCCTATAGTGAGAGCAGTTTCACCACGAAAAATAGCTTTGAAAATCATTAAAAAAAGTAATAGAAAGTATTACGATAACAGTATTACAAAAATGCAAAATTTAAGGTAATAAATGCAACTTAAATATATTGACTAAGTTTGACTTAGAAACTTAGTGGCTAAGGCATCACTTTCAAATGTCAAATCACAGAAATGAAGTCATCTCATTTTTCATAAAAATGTTCAGTTGCAATTAAACTAATTTAAAACAAATGAATGAGATTGGGATACGTTCTTAAAACTACTTAAAACTATTTACCACTCACACACTAAAAACAAAAGAAAACGTCAAACGACAAATCATTTTCTACACGTGTATCATCATCAATATCAACCAGTAAAAGAAAAAACAAGGAACCAGTTTTCAATCTAAATGAGATACTTTCATAAAAAAACCAATGTAAGCACTTTTAAATGACTTATTCCAAATGAGTCATTTGGCCCAATTTTAACGTAGTATTATGTGACCAAAACTGTTTGAAATATAGCATTTTCATAGATTTTTGGGAGGTTAAAGGGGGCGGCGAAACCCATTTTTAGTACAGCTGCCGAAAGTAACAATACAAATAAAATTACAAAAGTTTAGTCTTCTACGACCAAAGCCGTCTGAAATATAGCATTTTTAGCTTATAGTAGACGTGAAAAGTAAGAGTGGCAAAAAAGCAAGAGCTATATCGTCTAAATCGGTTCAGTGGTTCTTGCGTGATTGTCAAACATCCGTTTCACTCGATCGAACACTATTTTCTCAAAAAGTTTATGAATTGAAGACAGCTTAGTGATAGGCCTATAATAAGTTACGTCATTCCTACAAACTTTTTTGTAAATAGGACTTATATAAGATTTTTTCCAAAAAAGAGGATAATTACTTTCATTAAGCTATGAGAAAAAGAGAGCAGCCTGATATGCATAAACCTTCACTAGTTCTACCATGCTTGTTATGCTATGTTCACACAGAGAGCTAAATGCTCATTTACGAAATCCACTTTTAGGAACGACTCTTTACTCGTCGTAGGAATAACAGGGACAAATATATATAGTAAATGCTCTAAACGCGCATTTAACTCTCAGTGTGAACATAGCATACATTAATGGTGTTGACTTCACTTGTTATCATAGTAGAATTAGAGAAGGTAGTTTCGGAGAGACAGACTGCCGGAACTGTCAATACGAAGTTGACAGCTCATACAAAATCTGAAAACGACGAGAATAAGATAAGAAAGCAAAAATAGGCAAGAATAGCAAAATGCTTGAGTTTTACAATTCTGGCTATGAGAAAAAGAGAGCACCCTGAAATGCATATACCTTCACTAGTTCTACCATGCTTGTTATGCTATGTTCACACTGAGAGCTAAATGCGCATTTAGAGCATTTACTATATATATTTGTCCCTGTTACTCCTACGACGAGTAAAGAGTCGTTCCTAAAAGTGGATTTCGTAAATGCGCATTTAGCTCTCTGTGTGAACATAGCATTAAGCCTTGCTTACTTGCTAAACTTAACAAATCTATGACACCAAAATTAAATCTGTGTCGATTTCAGATCCGATTCTGACAATTGTCGGTTTCCACAACACTCCTGATTGGCTTTCAACTGTCTTATTAGTTAAAGCTGAGCTAAAAATAGAAAAGTTTATTTAATAAAATGAATAAGCAAGAGTTGGCAACTCTGTGCATTTGAAAAATTTAAAACCAGTAGCATTTTAGCTCGTTCAACACCAAAAATAAGCGGGGCAGCATGGCATGGCCTGGCCTGGCAGCATCGCCATGAACGATGCAGCTCCAACAACCACAACAACAACAACAACAGTAGTGGCAGAAACAACAACAATAACTACAGCACCTAATAAGCCAAACACGCAAACGAAGCACAAATAAGCAAACATATGGATTTTATAGACATACAAAAATACATACATACGGTGGAGGCCGACAAACATTTGCAGATACATACAGACATAAAATAATACATACAAACATATTAATGTATATAAGTTTAAATATGAAAAGTAAAAAGAATTAAAAAAAGAAAAAGATAAAAAGTTGTGACGAACTTGTGTTCGTTGTCGTCGCTTCATATATGTACATGTGGATGTATGTATGTTTGTTTGGAGTGAATAAAAAAGTATGTTTGTGCACGTATGTTCAACTTTAATTATTTTGAAAGCTTCAAAACTTATACTATTTTGATAATTTTATAACAACAGGCACGATTAAAAAAACAAAATTACAGCAACAACGTCAAACAAAGGAAGTGCTGGCCCAAAAAAGAGGCCGCTGCTCGAAGGCGCACATAAATAGCGGGGCGTGTGCGCTGAATTTCAATTAAATCCACCATAAATAATAAATATTATAAAAAATAATTTTGTCTGAAATTCGCCGCAACTGTGAAGAAAAATTGTGGAAAAAATTTGCTACTAAAACTTTAGCAGTTGCGCACTGGCTGCTACCATTGACGGCGAATTGTTTGGGGGTGTTGAGGGAGTTGCCTGATGATGATGATGATGATGATGATTATGATTATAATGATGATGATGGCTATAGTTAAGTAATAGAAGTGTGCTGAGCTGAGGTCGGCGACAGCTAATAAAAGATAATGATTTTTTTGGTTTATTTTTTGATTGAGCCAGATTAGAAATTGAAATTGTTTTACACGAAAAAGGCCAACAAGCAGCGAAAAACTTAATGAAGAGTGAAGCGAATTAGGCATTGAGTACTGAGAAATGATTGGTTGATGAGTGAATGAGCGCGAGAGAAAGGGTAGAAAAAGCACTCAAGAGTAAATGTGGCGAATTCATCTGATGCGAATGTATGTGCGAATCAGTTGAATTTGCATTTGTAGATGAATTCGCCGTCAAGAAATTTCATGTGTGTGAGTGAGCGAGCGTGTAGTGTGATTTTAATTCATCAGCACGGCAACAACAACAACAACTACAACAACAATACCAACAACAAATGCATGGGCCAGTAATTCGTGCCAACACGAGTGATTTTATGAACCAACGCAACACTAGCGGGGCAGCAAACCAACAAAGACGAACGATGAATCGAGTCAAATAACGACAAACTGGCTGGTTGTCTGGCAAGAGCCCGAGGGGAGCCAAAACGACTGCGCAGGGTAGCTCGACAAGCAGCTGTAGACGTCGAGGACGTATGTACGAATGTTTGGCTGTACGACTCATTTGAATCGTTCGTTCGTTGTGTGCGGTTGTTGGAGCCAACGGAGAGGTGCGGTATGTGTTGCTGGTAGGTTTTTATGAATGAAGCAGCCACAGCCACAGCAACAGCAGCAGTAGAATGAAAAAATAAGGAAAGAACCATCAGCAAAAAACAACAACGACAGAAGCCATTATAATGAATGGAAGACTACGTGAATGCAAACAGATATATTTTCGCTTGCCAAGTAGAATTCGGCGCGGCTCTGAGTGGCTGTGCGGCATGTGTTAGTGAGTATGCATGTATATGTGATTTTGTGCCAGTTTGTGTTTGTGTGTGTGTGTGTGTACTTCTAACAGATACATTTCTGTGTTAAGTTTTTCAAACGCTGTGGGTTGCATATACATACGTTTTTTTTTTGCTTTTGTTGCTGCGGATGTAGGTTTTGCACTTCGCACATTGGGACATCGTTTGGCAAAAGTGTCGCTTTTTAAACCGCTTTACACATGTACAAATTATCTCTCCTTTTTTGATTAAAACTTTTAAAATAAAATTGTAAAAACGCCGGGCCAAATTTTTTGACGACAAAGAGTATAGGAAAAACAATATCTTCGAGCAATTGTAAGAAACTTTGCCCAAGAAACAATTGGCTTAAAGTTAATATCGAGTTGCTAGAAAATGCGTTTAATTTTTAAGTCGAAAAAAATACATTATCATAAAAATGAGATTGAAAAATTATAAATTACTAGCTTAAGCCCGGCGCGTTGATGCCACGGCCCGTTGCCAAACGCGAATAAAATGTTATCAGTGAAACTGTATATGTAAATTGTGGTCGAATACTGAATTCCATGGCTGTGCGACATATAACTCAAAAGCTGTTCAATTTCTCAAATTTAAGTAATGTGGGAGGTGCCACGCCCATAAGGTGCCATTGTCCAACGCCATACAAAGTTATCAGTAAAAATGAATGTGTAAATTGAGTTCGAATACTGAATTCCGAGGCTATGCGGCCTATAACTCAAAAGCTATTCGCTATCGAAAATTTGGGTTAAATGGGAGGTGCCACGCCCCTTTGCCCAACTCGCATAAAATGTTATCAGCAAAGCGCCACGTGTAAATTGCGGTCGAATACCGAATTCCGAGGCTAGTGCCGTAGTGCCGTTTCGGAGGAGTTCTGTAACAAACACTGTGACACGAGATTTTTATATATTAGATAAAAACTTGCCAGGAGGGATCTTCTGGTACGGTGAATGTATTTTTGATATGTATTTTTTTCAAAGACAGGGGGCTCTTTGTGGAAATTTTTCTTCTATTTAATAGAAAAAAATCGTTTTCTTTAATAAAAATTTATTTATATGCATTTCAATTGTATTTCAGCAATAGAAAAAATAAGTTTTATATAATAAAATCTAATTTTGATATTTAAAAATTTTTTTAATAAAGAATCCATAAGTTTTGTGAACTTATAACACTTTCTAATATCGCGTTTTTTGTTGGTAACAAGTCGTGAAACGCTACTTAAGAGCTGAACATGTCGGTCTATTGCATGTGGGTCAAGGAACGGTGGATCTTTAAAGTCAATGCACTGTACCAAATGTTCGTATTGGAATATTTGCTGTAAATGGTGGTTCAAATAAAATGTTGTCGTTCAAATTAATCATATCGAAATAATTTGTGCAATTAAAGTAGATAATTGGTTTTTTATACAGACCAAAAACCCTCTGGATTTTTTATAAAAATATTAATAATTTTTTAAACTCATTTGTATGAGAATGTATTTTTTCTGATTTCCAAACGTAAACGAATTTACCGGCAGCTCGATATGGTCTTCAGACCAATATTTACTTGGGCAAAGTTTCTTATAATTATCTGTAGATCTCGTTTTTGCTATACTCTTTGTAAACTTTTTTTCTTCAGTAAAAATTGCCACGGCCTAATTTATATGTATATGAATTAAAAAAAACCACATTTGGTCTTATATTTTTTTTCTGTATTAACTTGGGACTTTAATTTTGTTGAGTGCACTTTAAAATTTGAAATTTTAACACTTCTAAAGCAAATAAAAAATATGTTTAATAATTGTGACTGTAAGTACATAAACTGTGAAAAGAAATTAAAAAAAATGGTAAGCTTTGTAAAAATTAAGCTGAAAAGTATCATCATTGAGGCCATTTCACCTACTCCTTAACACATAATTACAGATGATGGCATTGTAAAAAAGTCATTGAAGACGCTCTCAGACCAGGGGAGTTACTCTATAGTTCGAATCGACCGCCGATTTGTTGGTACTCGAACATTTAACACTCCGTAGTTCGAGTCTCGAATGTTGCATACTTGACACTCGGATATAATTTTTTTTCTCTTCCGATAGAAGGAAATGTTGGCACTCTGTTCGATAGGAAATGACAAAGAACGCATTCGAAAGGAAAATAAATGTAATATATTAGCAAAAAAAAAAAATATTTTTTAATCATCTTTTAATTAATAAAAAATTATAATATGAATTTAATTGTGAGATCAAGTAAGATTTTAAGAAGGCAACAAAAACAACAACAACTACTCTGTACAGAGTCCAGGAATGCCAACTGGTGGGAATTCTCCGATTTGGAGGGAATTTCATGTCGATCGGGGAATCGGGGAATAGGCTCAAATATGCGGGGAATTTAATAATTCATATAATTTTTAATGATTTTTTCGGGAATTTAACATTTTATCTAAAATTTTCGGGGAATTTTAGTTTATATTAAATTTTTTGATACAATGCTCTTTTTGCAACAGTAGAAAAATTTAATTAATATTACCAAAAAAATCCTTGTTGCAAAATTAATAAATCGTTTATAACCTTGGAAGGTATTACACAATTGATAAAATTCGATTTGCATTTCAATAACATCACAAATGTGCGAAGTTGACTTAAGATATGTTTTAGGCAAAAGCGGTTAAAATTAAAGCATATATCAGAAGAAATTTTCTAAAAAAGTATATTATATAATATGTTATTAAAATTTGCTGCTATGAATTGCTGCTATGTGATTTTTTTAATTTTTTTTATTGCATATTTTATTAACACTTTCTATCGCCCATATTTCTGAATTTGCGTTTTTTAAGATCTCTTTTGGTGCAGAAGTGATTTAAACAGCTGTGTGCTCGCTGTATTAGAAATGCTCTGAAAAAATCAGTTTTATTGCTTTGCTGAAAAGTTGCTGAAAAAGACATAACCATTTTTGCAGGCGCTGCTCGATATATTGTTTAAATATAAATATTGCGCTGAAGTAAGTGTACTTAAAAATAAGTGAAAATTGGGACATCCCATAGATCGGCTCCAGATCGTCTGAAAAAAAGATGAATTAAACATTAAAAATAAAGAAAATTATGAAGCGCGGCAAAAAAATTGTAAAATGTACGATATTTTTTACCATATTGTTGTGTGTAAAAGCTAGACAAATTCTGCAAAGACGCTTATTTTGGTAAAATATGTGTAGAGTTACAATAAAAATAGATATTAAAAAAAATTGTCGAACACCAATGAATATTGAAATAAATAAGAAGCAAATTAAGCAAGAAGTCAGCTAAGTGATTGACTCTATACAGAGTTGTTGTTGTTGCCTTCTTAAAATCTTACTTGATCTAAAGCTCACAATTAAATTCATATAATAATTTAAATAATAGATCGCAATTAATTAATCAATAAAAAATTTTAATACATACCTTATTATTATTAATTATTGTTTATTAAACAGTTCCACCAAACACCTTAACATGGACTGCTGAGGCATTCCTGGGCTTATGCAAAACAAAATTTACATAAACTGTTCTATTTGTTCTTAATTGAACTATTTTCACTTCATTCTCCTCAAACCACAATGCCACGGAATCTATTTTTTCTTTGGTTATCCTTTGGTTATTCTTACAATCGCGCAAATAAATTGAAAGTGTCTTTTTCTTCCTTATTTTTGTCTACACTTTTTTGACTGTTTTTCCACATGCGACAGCAGTGCTGCCTTCTTTCTTAAAATTAGTTCAAACGCTGGTCCGAGTGAAGTAGTGAGTACCGATTCTCTTTCTACTCGAATTCAGCGTTCGAGTAGAATCGTCTTTCGAGTTGAACTATAGAATAACCCCCCAACTTATATAAAGTTAGCACTCGTTCTGAAGACTTACGGGAACTAAGCAGAAGATAAGATTACCGTGGTGGAGTCCAGATCTTATAGAACAAGGGCGTGACATCAAAAATTGTGTCCAAAGGTTTAAAAAAATTTCCTTTATAATCATCAACATCAAAATAATTTCGATATCTCAAAAAATTAAGACTTTCTCCGTACAATGCAAGACACACACTATGGGGCAGCTCTGAAATCAACACTAGAGGTGAGTTTTTATTCGACTTCATTATTAACTCTAATTCAAACATATGCAATAAAGAAAATGCACCTACTTTCACCTTTCCAAGTACTGACAGCTTCAGGGGCTGGAGTGAAGTCTTGGACATTAACCTACTATCCGAAAACGAGTCTCTAAAAGCAGTCAATTGGAGAGTTTCAAGCAAAAGTTCCTTCTCGGATCACAGCTTGATCTTCTTCAATTCGAACCTTGAAGTAGAGGCCCCTCTTCTATTTCGGAATCCCAAACATACTGACGGTGCTAAATTTGCCAGGATGGCGCGCCCAAAAATCCATTCCTTAGCCTACAAGCAAATCTCAACTGCGGAGGAAATAAACTCTTCCGTGGAGGCCCTAGAGCAAACCATGCAGGCTGCCTTTGCAAATGTCTCAGCAAAGATTTCTCCGAAATTAGAAAAAGTGTTAGGAGAATTTTCAACTCGTGTCGTGGCAGTGTCTTTGGCAACCATGCAGAGACATCCTCAAATCCTACAAGAAAGCAGTTCGAGACGCGAAAAAGCATTCTTTGCAGGAGAACACCCAATCAATCAACAGTGTAAAAGAATCGGCGAGACTAAGCAGAATTCTGTCCAAAGAAAGCACCAGTCCATCTTTCATTAGGAAAGAAGATAGAACGCGGACAGAATCTACTAATGAATCACTAGAACACCTACTCAACACGCACTTCTTCGGCTGCAGGAGCAGCTGCAATGAGACCTTAGGTTTTGAATCACCTGAGGCCACTGCTACCGTTCCTACAAGCTACTTTATTTCAATAGAATGGGTTATACGGGACTTAAACAACTTCTATCCATACAAATCTCCAGGCCCCGACGAAATTCTATCAGTAATGTTGCAGAAACTACAAGATGTAGTTGCACCTATCCTACTTTCTATCTTCACAAATTGCCTCCGCCTTAAGTACACTCCAAAGAGCTGGAGAAGAGTTGAGGTATTATTTATACCCAAGACTGGGAGGCAAGAAAAGGAATCAGCCAAGGATTTCAGACCAATAAGCCTCACATCATTCGTAATGAAAACTCTAGATCATATACTGAATATTCATTTTAGGGACGTTCTAAAGGGTACTAACATGTCCACAGCCCAGCATGCATACCTCAAGTGCATATCCACAGATACTGCCTTACACAAGGTTATCACTACTATTGAAAGAACCATCTTCTTCAAACAATACACTCTTGCGGCTTTCTAAGACATAGAAGGGGCTTCTAACAACATACATACTAGGGCCATTCTCGATTCTCTGACCAACCTTGGCGTGCAAGCACCGGTGAGAAACTAGATAATGCAGGCAGACCTGTTTGGCTGCCAATTTACGAGATTTTTCAGTAGGGGTACTTCGCAGGAAGGAGTGATCTCCCTACTACTCTGGCTCATCGCTATGAACGAAGTTCTTAATACACTAAATTGCAATGGGGTCAAAGTGGTGGCGTATGTGGATAACGTGGTTGTAATGGTGTCAGGACTGTTCCCTTCTACGCTCAGTGAGCTAATGGAGGTTGCTTTGCTATCACTCAGTGTCTGGGCTGTCAGGAGCGGCCTAGGAGTTAACCCTAGCAAGACGGAACTGATGTTATTTACCACAAAAACCAAAGCGCCACAATTTGTCCTTCCAAAGATAAAAAACCAACCTCTTACACTATCCAGCAGCGCAAAATATCTAGGTATTATTCTGAATTCTAAGCTAAAATGAAAAACCAACATCGAACAAAGGGTCAAGAAGGCCTGCATAGCCTTCTACGCCTGCAAAAGGAAAAAGTAGAAAATGAGATCTTCAACCAAAAATGCTCTTATGGCTATATACTGCAGCAGTGCATCCTATCTTGTCGTATGGTTTACTAGTATGGTGGCCTGCACTAAAAAAAGCATATAAAACAACAAAACTGGCTCGGATCCAGCCGCAACAAACAGTACAGTCAGTCTCAGAGAGTTCTTCAACTGGCGGAATAGGCCATATAGACAGCAATATTCTAAATCCGCTTCCTCGGGAACTGATTCCTAGAAACACGGACTACGACACTCCCAAACTCGACTTCACGAAATCCTTTATAACCAAGTTTTCCAACAGGGTGGAATGGCGCAATGGGGGAATCGATCTAACCTTCGATGTGTCCTTTTACACTGATGGCTCTTAGATGGAGTGCGGAGTGGGAGCTGGCATATACTCTGAGAAACCGGGGGTGGTGGATTCTTTTCATCTGCCAAGCTCTGCCAGCGTCTTTCAGGCCGAGATTTTGGCGATAAGAGAAACTTGTCGCACCTTAAATAGAGCAAACACCAATCACCTCAATGCAGTTATTCTGACGGATAGCTAAACCGCCATTAAAGCCTTAGCTGTGATAAGTAACAACTCCAAACTGGTAAGGCAGTGTAAGGATGAACTGGCCCGACTAAGCCACCAACTTAGCATTACCATAATCTGGGTTCCCGGCCATAGGAACATATATGGTTATGAAAAGGCGGATGAATTAGCTAGGCGAGGTTCTTTCCTTGACGTTTCAAGAGCGGAACTAGTCGAAGTTCTACTAAACACAGTTAGGGGAGGAATTCATTCTTACTACTTAGCCTTAGCTGGTCGTAGATGGAGAACATTGCCAACCTGCAACATATTAAGAAAATTATAGCTCCTTACAACCTAGGTAGAATTCAGGAGATGCTCTCAAAACCCCGGAATGACATAGCCAGAATAACGGCTATAATTACGTGCATCAAAGTATACCTGACAGAATTAGACTACCCTTCAACACTCACTGTTGCAGTTGCAATGATCTAAATGAAAAAGAAACACTGACACGCTGTTTTTGCACCTGTCCGGCCCTGGCCAAGTCCAAATTAACAGCGCTCGGCAAGCCCTTCCACAGCAATCTAGAGGAACTTTCAGCAACAAAAATCAACAATCTCCTAACAATCATAAACCGTACCTGATGATTATAAGCTAACAGTGCGTTACCCACTCAACCAACAGGAACACCAGGTTATAGCATCAAAACGGCTCACTACAGCTACTTGGATCCTACTTGTTTGTAGCATCATCATCTAAACCAACCAGTACATTCAGAACTAGTTTCAGTTATAGTACAAAGTTCAAAGACATAATTTGAATTCAACTTATTATAAAAAATTGAAACTTAGATCTGAGATAAATTAAAATTTATTATTATATAATTAAAAGTGTTATCATAAAATTGTAATGTAAAACAAATATAAATTCAAAAGACAGATAAAACTCAAATTAAGAAAAAGCAAACAAGAGAGAGAGAGTGATATAGAGCTAGAGATCTGATATTTTGTTATGTATTCTGTGATGAAATGTACTTCAAAATAGCGTGTTTGAAGGGTGTTTTTTCTCTTTGGATTTTAAGCTATTATGCATAGAATTCCATATTCTAGCGGCATTAATAAAGAATAGTCTTGTGGAGTTTATAAAGTTAAAACAAGGTATAATTATTACTTGGCTTCTATTTGAACGACTAAATTGCAGTTTTTCAAATAAGTAGAAAGGAGTTTTGTGGTTTATGAGTTTGTGTAAAAATATGCAATTCCTGGCATTAGAGTAGCTTATGACACCCAAGTATACAGTTTTTTAATTAAGTTAAAGGATCAAATTTACGTTATCCGTAGACATAACGAGTAGCATGACTGAACGCGATCTGCAATTTAAGCTGAGATCGCGAGTCTAACTTACTGTACACAAGTTCAGAATATGTTAAGACGGGGACAACGAGCTGAATTACAATTTTACGTCTTAGATCAATAGGTGTAGACTCATACGACATCCTAAGATTACGCAAGATGTAATAAATTTTGCGGACTACACTGTTGATATGATCTGTGCACGTAAAGGAAGCATTGATATTAAATCCAAGACTTACAACACTATTAACCATTTTTATGATTTCAACACCTGGGATGACTCTGGAATGGAGTCAAGGCTAGGTTTGTTCTATCAGACCAGTAAATCTGAACGTCATCAGCATAAGCATGTATGGAAGAATATGTGCAGCAGCGAATGTCATTTACGAACATAGAGAAGAGCAGCAGGCCAAGAACCGATTCCTGAGGCACACCACAGCAAACAGCTTTATGATATGAAAAATTAGGGCCGACCTTCACTCTTTGTATTCTATTTGTCAAATGGCTACTTAACAAATGAGTGGCATTGTCACAGAAACCAAGAAATATTTTCATTTTTGACAAAGGAGTTCATGACTTACAGCGTCAAATGCTTTTGAAAAATCAAGCAGACACCATCATAATAATGATATCTTATATCACCCATTACTTTAACCGTAGCAGTAGAACATCTGTGACCAGCGCGAAAAGCAGATTGAAATGGAGCCAAGAGATTATTCTCACTTAAGAAAGATGATATTTGGTTAGCCATGATAAATTCACATACTTTGGATAATGAAGACAGGATGCTTATAGGCCTGAAATCCTTCTAATCACAAGCTGTATTTACTTTTACCACCGGCGTTACTAAAACAGATTTCCACAAATGTGGAAAAGACGATGTTGTAAAACAGTAATTGATAATGTGAGTTAGAGAGCTTAGAATGTGCCGTAAAATAATTTTTACAAATTTTATATTTATACCAACTTCACCAACCGCATTTGATTGAATTATCTATATAGCCTTTGCTACATCGTCTTCTGTCACTGTGGTAAACTGAAATGTCTGTTCAACAGGAGCATCTAAAAATGTATTGGAACTTGGCGTGTAATTTTGATACACATTGGCGCTAGCAAGAAAATCTTCATTAAGACGGTCAGGATGAATCTGGCTTAAATTTTTTAAATTGTTCCATAAAACTTTAGGTGGAAGAGTATTTTTAAGTTTGCTTGAGCAATATCTTATTTTCAATTGCCGTATTATAGTTATGGAAGCATTCCTAGCACTTCTATAGTTTTCAAATTTTTCAGATGAAGGGTTCTTTTTCCATACTGCATGCAACTTATTTCTTTTTTTTTATGGCAAGCTGTACACGATTTGTAAACCACGGGCAGGACATAATATTTACAGTTTTCAAAGAGACATGTTTTACGAACAGTTAATTTATTGCACTTGCAAATGTGGTCAGCTTATCTTCAATATTCGGACATTTAAACATTTTTTTGTTGCAAATTTACTTTTTTTAAATTTATTTTTTCACACTCTTTGAGTGTGACATGTCACTTATTTGCAAAAATAGTTTCTATCATCAAAAATCATGAGCTTTTTTTTTTACAAAAATTGAATTTATCAAAATGATTTTTTTATAAAATAATTTCTGTGAAAATATTTTCAAATATTTCAAACCACTCCAAGGTTATATACACAAATCTATGTTTAAAGCAATTTCCTTGTCTATATGGTTTCTTAAATATTAATACGCAAACATTGATTGTTGTACAATTTCAGAATCGGAAGGATTGCGTTTAAAAATTATGATAAAGCTCACTGTGCTGTGTTTGGGTATATTTGATCCGAAAAATGCGGTGTTTTTGTAATTTCGGGTTGCGGTTATTGTATGTATGACTGCTTACGGCTAAAGGCGCGATAACGAAAAAAACATAAACACAAACAGGAGCAAAATTCAGTCCATTAGCAATAGAAACAGCTACCAACGTTTGCAGCATAGGGGTGTGAATGTTTTTGTTACCCTGAGCCCAAATATAATAACCAGTACATCACATTTAAATACAGATTCTCCGAGAATTTCGGGGGGTTTGTACCCCCTGGAATCCACGCCTGGATGAACCAACACAGTTCCAACAAGTCTACAAAACGATGTAAAATGGGAAATTAATGACTTTATTGTTATTAACTTAAAAAAGAAATACTCAAGTTGTTATATATGATTTTATTATTGCTTTAATATATAAAACATTACATTGTTCTGACAACAAGCCCTATTTAAGTCAATAAATTGCAAAAAAAAAAACACGCTTTTTGTTACATTTTTAGAATTAAAGAAAAAAAAAATAGTAATAAGTACTACTTTTTAGTACTCGTTAGGCATGATTTTGTATAATTTGGGTATTTGTTTCTGTAATTTTCGACAACTTGAAGCAAGAATTGCTTTTCTTGTTCATTTATTTATTGAGCGGATGATTAGAGGTTTATGTTAATGTCAATTTCGGGTCTTTTTCAATCTAGTAAATTTCATCGCATTCATCGCAATCAAAATTGACAAACTCGCCGGTGGCTGCAAAGATCGGGTTAATATTATCAAAAATATAGATTAAAAAAATTTCTGCGAACTTTTTTCTATAATCTAATCTAAACTATTTTCTCACATAAAATAATGACGAAATTAATATTGCTAAAAAGTTTTTAATTATTTTTGCACCCTTTTTACCAGTTATTAAGAGTAAAAAATACGTTGTTTTTGAAATAAAACTTTGATTCTGGTTCCAGCGATAGCCACTGTTGTTGTGATATATAAATACAAAATACAAATACAAAATACAAAGAGAGTGAATTGCTTAAACACTGTGCACTCAAAATCGATTTCAGAAAAATCCTAGACCTTCGCATTGCCTTAATGCTTCAGAATGTGCAATATCAAAGAGATTGTCCAAGTCATCACATCAACAAACAGTTTTTCGGTTTTTTTTTTGTGTATCGGATTTTCGAATTTGCTTTTGAAGATCTGATCACTTTTCTTTTAAAGCTTTGATATGTTCAATGCATCCATCATCATAACGCACTTGCAGTTGGGTCTTATTCCAAAAGGTAGAAATTTATTTAAATTCTAACCGAGCACTTTTTCGTTGGCTTTTAGACTGAGAAAGTTCGGAGAAAATGGCTGGTCTCTGCTGGCTAAAATACGAAATATGTAAATGTGAACAAAAAATGTTATATGAAACTTATTAGTTCCCATTGATTGGTTCTGCTTTAAATGTCACAATACTCGCATTTACCATATAATTTCGACTTATGATAGCTTGTCGGAAAGTCTATATCTTTCCCACATAAAGTGATTTTTCAGATTAAAACCATTGTGTGGGTCCATCAAATGTATCTCGATTGGTTAAAAATGTCTATATTTTATGTTTGTACTTCAAAATAATTTTTTTTATTCATCTCGAGAAAAGGCATTTTAAAACATCTCTATACAACTAACGTCACCTCTAATATACATATACATATTTCATATTTTATTTCATATCATTTCTTTTATTTTACTCTGTTTTCATAGATTTACAAACTAAACTATTACAAAAATGCAAAAATAATAACTTAGAAACTAAACGCGTTATACAAAATAAATTGAAATATTCAAATAAAATGCACAGTGCGCACAAAATTCAGTGACGTATTTCATTCGAATATTTCTACAGATTAAAAATTATAGTAGAGGTGGTTGGCTTCACTGCTATTTTAAGATAGTAAAAAGAAGGGAACTCTTATTGAAATGCAATAATTAAATCACTTAAGAAGCTTTCTTGCATCTTGACAGTTGGGGGGAGGGGCTGGCTCCTAAAGTGAGTGGTCCTTCCCGCCACTCCAGCTCGAAATAACGCTCTATTGCTGTATCAGCGTCTTGGTGTTGCTCGTCGTTGCCGCATTGTCACTCGGTATAGACTGCTCCATATTTGTACCCATTGACGAATTGATGATATACCTGTGACGTCATAAAAAAATGTCCGCTTCCAAAATGAACTGCCCCAAATTATTGTTGCCTCAAAAATGTTTGTCTAGTATCCAGACTACTTAGCCTAGTAGTAAATTCGTCCCTGTGTACAGTGTGACCCATAATAATTGTAACTGTTTTTGCTTTGTTCCCAACTTCGGGGGGGGGGGGGGTTAAGCAAAAGCCATTGAAATCAAAGCTTATTTTTCGAGAAAGGTAGATTATATATCAAGAAGCTAAAACCGGTCAATATCGGTGAAAGATTTATGACCTTATTTTGTAAAAATCAACTCACTTGGGGTTTTTTGTCTGGCAATTTTGTTCAGATAAAAAAATGTAACTCAAAATATAGCCATTATTTATAGAGCAAAACAGTTTTTTGTTTATTTTGATAATTTTTGAAATTTTTTTACTTCCAAAGTAGACAAAAAAAAAAGGTGCGTTGCTGGCCCGGGTGATAACACAGTGATACACTGAATATAATTCTTATATGCCACTATATAGAGATGAAGGTACTACCTCATAAGAGCAAAATACAATCGGGGTTTTGCAAAATTAGGCGCGGAACATCTTTTTTTTGACACATTAAATTTGGGTGAACAGTGCAATTCAACGCATCAGTTTTTGGTCTCTAACTTATCCAGTATTGGGGTAAACGTGTTACTGTTTCTGAAAGAGTTGATGTTAATAGGTTAAATAATAATTTTCCTTGGTTAAAGGACAAAAAACTTCAAAAAATATTAAACTTTTTCCTTTTTTAAAAAGAATTTTTTATATTTATACTAGGGTGGGGCGATTTGAACATCAAAATGGGCGCTTCGTATTTCTGATTCTTGGGATTGTACTGAGCAAAAAAGTCCACTAGACCATACGTCTACGGTGAAAATCGAGATTTCAGAGATTGACTTGCAGTTTTTCTCAGACTTTTGTTAAGTTTTTTTTGGATATTTTTTGGATTTTTTTTGAGATTTTCGATCCAATACTAAGACAAAAATCTCAATGGTTTCGCTGTTGTAGGCCAAAATATCCAAAAAAAAAAAAACGTGACAAAACTCTGAGAAAAAACTGCAAGTCAAAATCTGGAAGCTCGATTTTCACCGTAGACGTATGATCTAGTGGACTTTTTTGCTCAGTACAATCCCAAGAATCAGAAACGCGAAGCGCCCATTAACACTTTTTTCCTTCCATACTAATCGCCCCTCTCTAATTTATATACACTCGCTCATGTGTATATAATAAGGTAGGCCGATTTCATGAAATTATGTTTGTACAACTTTTCCCTGTTACAGGAAAAAAGGATTCCGCGAAATAAAATGTACCCCCCCTAATTTTCATTTCTTTTAATTTTCCACCGAAAACAAAGTTGCAGCACTCTGAATAATAACACATTGAAGAAGTTCTGTTAAGTAAATTTTTCTTCTTTCGAACTACTTCATTGTGCTAATATTCAGAGTGCTGTAACTTCTCGATCGATTTCGTTCAAATTTTGCAAAGTAAGATTTTATGAGCCAAGGAATTACTTTTTGGCATCAGATTTCCAAACAACCGAACCATTTTAGGTTCCAGTACATAAATGGTAGAAAATGGTAAAATAGTCATTTTTTTAAAAAAAAAAATATACCCTCAGAATACCTTTTTTCCCTCAGAACAGGGAAAAATTGTACAAACATATTTTCATCAAATCGGTCTACCCCAATACAAGGCCATTTCCACAGTTGAGAACGCGACATTCGTACGCTTTTAAGGTGCAAAAACATAAAGAAAACGCAACAACAATTTTTTTATCTTTTTATTTTTCGATAGTATTTTAGTAGCATTGTGGTTAGTACAGAAGTTAGGTTCTGTGGATTTTAGGTTTCCAATATATAGAAATACACATGGGATCTAGCACGCGACAAGAAATGGAACTCGTTTTCGACTGCATCTAGAAAAATGAAGAAATCTGCGAAACGGAATAGGCTTAAAATAAAGAAATACATGTCTCGGAGTTTTGCTGTAGCACGTCAAAATTTTGAGAAAATCGATTTTTAAGCTTCGAAGGACCGTGGAGGTTCACTTGTAATGTAATACTATTATAAAAATTTCTATAAAAACAGAATAGGTGAACCGATTTTAATGCTTGAGCCAGTTTTGAAAAGGGAATTAAATTTGGATTTTTTTTATTAAAAAACAATTTTTTTCTCTGCAAGATGGCGCTTTAATTTTCATGTAAAGTTAAAAAATAACTAAAAATGTACGAATTTCATTCAAAATACAATGTTGTTACAGTCAAACCTAAATCAGCGCGTTAGCGTTTTTTATTTGTCAAAAATTTCTCATGCCCATACGTAGCAAACCATAATAACGCGGCGGCAACGCTGAGCGGTTGGAAAATCCAATTTTGACAGAGCGTTAAGAAGTGAAGTTGCACACATCAAAAGCAAAAGTGAAAGCAAAGTAATTTTAAAGTGACAACATTTGTTTATTTTTTACTCTTTTTCGAACGTTTATTGAATTTGCAATATGGAGGTAAGAATTTTGTTGATAATTATAGTTTAATTATAGTTTTAATGCTTGTGAAAATTATAGCACCTAATAGAATTAGTGCAAAGAAACCCATGTCTTTATATTAAGAAGGAACCTAAATACAAAGATGTTAAATTTAAAGAAAAAATTTGGGAAGAAATTGGCAAAGAATTAAATCTGCCGGGTAGTATAACAATTCGCTTAATATACTATAAAATTTCTAATTGCAAAATATTTCTTTTATCTAAAGATTGACATTTGCTTGCCGCCTACCGCTTTTATTTAGGTATGGTACTTACGCGTTAACGTAAAGCGGCTATCAACTCTCCGCTCAACGCGCTGATTTAGGTTTGACTGTTAATTTGAAAGTAGAATGTGCTTCGCTAGTCGGGAACCGATTGATTCAGCGATTCGGCGCTCTGAGCCAGGTCAAACTAAAAATATTATTATTAAATAGATCGTTTCAAAATTTGTGAATACTTCTTATCAGCGCCTTAACGTTCTAACCAACGACCAACTTGCTTAGATTGTCACTAATTGGAATGGAAAGGTCATAATTCAAAACATCATTTAAAATACATTCACCCATTTATTTGGCTACCACGTACATAACATTCACGTGATGCTTGTTATTTTTGTTTATCATATCCAAAAACAGTTGGTTTTAAATACAATATACGTGAAAAAATTGCATATGCTGATGTTGCTTCAATAATTTTTGCTAAAATAGGTTCTGAAGAAAATCCAACGGATCCTTCTGAAGAAACATTTGAAAGAGAAAGTAATATTGATATGCTTTCTGAAGCATCTGTAACAACAACAACTTCTGAATTTGTGCCAACAACAAGTGAATTAGGATACAAAGTACCACATTGTATTACACAAAAAGATTTTAATGACCTAGTTCGTGATTCACGTATGACAAAAGAAATTAGCGAGGTTGTTGGTTCACGTTTGAAACTATGGAATTTGGTAGGCAATGATTTTAAAATAACTGCTGGAAGTAAACGTGGTCATACTGTTCAATTTGATGAACATTTTGATTTATATGAAGATGAAACAAAAAAAATTGGTTACTGCAATAATGCTGATGAATTGTTGAAAGAAGTGGGACAACGACATATTTCAAATGAATGGCGTCTGTTCATCGATTCGTCTGTGGAAAGCCGAAAAGGAGTGTTATTGCACAATAGA
Source organism: Dichetophora obliterata (assembly GCA_963920525.1). Classification (NCBI taxonomy): domain Eukaryota; kingdom Metazoa; phylum Arthropoda; class Insecta; order Diptera; family Sciomyzidae; genus Dichetophora; species Dichetophora obliterata. Next base: position 96,540,747 of record OY986438.1, read on the forward strand.
AACAAACATCCATCAGTTCCAATCGTTTACTTAAGAAATACATTAGAAAATTATGAAAATATGAAATTAATTCTTGAGTTAATTAATTGCAATCAACATAAGTGGATGATTTGTTGTGATCTCAAAGTTGTTGGAATTTCAACTAGTGTAAAAAAAGGTTTTTCAAGTTACCAATGTTTTTTATGTGTTTGGGAGGGGCGTAAAAGACATCTACATTATACTTATCATAAATGGGATGCACGTGTACAATTCAAACTCGGTCAATCAGCTCAAAGATATTAGCATCGATCACATTCCTTTGGTAGAGTCCAACAAAGTTATTTTACCACCATTACATATCAAATTAGGATTAATTAGAAGTTTCATTTGTGCATTGGATAATGAAAGTGAAGCTTTCAAGTATTTAAAAACTGTTTTTTCTTTAAAAAATTTTCAGGCAATAAAAACTTAAAGTTTATTATTTATTTTTGAAATAACTTTAAATGATTTCATTTTTATTTTCTTGCATGATGAAATGGTTTCAGCGTATGGTGAAATGAAAGTTAACATGTCTTTAAAAATTCATTTTTTGAACAACCATTTAGACTTTTTCCCTTCAAATTTGGGTGATTTAAATGATGAACATGGAGAATGTTTCCATAAAGATATTGTTACAATAGAAAATTGCCTCAAAGGAAAAGACATGACTCACATACTTGCTGAATATTGTTGGAATTTATGCCGTTATACAAGTCCTGAAGCTTACACACGAACAAATAAACGACCAACATTTTTAACACAATAGTTAAGATTTCATATTAAGTTTTTATTTTTACATTACATTTACATTACATTACATACCATTATATTTTTGGTTATTTTTTAACTTTACATGAAAATTAAAGCGCCATCTAGCGAAGAAAAAAATTGTTTTTTAATAAAAACAATCCATATTTAATTACCTTTTCAAAACTGGCTCAAGCATTAAAATCGGTTCACCATTTCTGTTTTTATAGAAATTTTTATAATAGTATTACATTACAAGTGAACCTCCACGGTCCTTCGAAGCTTAAAAATCGATTTTCTCAAAATTCTGACGTGCTGCAGCAAAACAGCGAGACAATTATTTCTTTGTTTTAAGCCTATTTTCACATTCTGTTAACATTTCTCATGTGTACTCAAAAAAATTTGATTTTGTCGTACTGTGTTTTAAACTAAAATGGATTAATGTGGCTTTCTTGTGGTAGTCCTCATGTTTAAATACTTGTATTAGTTTTTTTGTTTTAAGCATTAGTTTAATTTAGCACGCGACATCTATCACGCGACATATTTTTCCATTGCAGTTTAATGGGGTAATTAAGTAATTAGGTAGTTAAGTAATTATGTAATTGAGTGACTACAAAAAAAAAATTTAATATATTTTCCTTTCTCTGCTTCAACCATTATTTCATTATCTTTAGCCAATACCTTCCACTTTTACTAAAACAAAAAAGCTTACGAAACATTTACTAAACATTTACGAAAAAGAAAAACTACATTTGCAAAACAGTGCACACGATTAAGTCATGATGGTTAATGAATTTATGCAGAAATTGCTTAAATTAATAAAACTAAAATGTTTCTCTTATATAATATCATAAAATAATACGTTTTTAAAAAGCTTTTTTTTTTGGTCACTGTTGAATTTTCTATGGAAATGCCCATATACAAAACAGCCAGTGTATAAATATAGATAGTTTTGTTTAAAATAAGAAAAAGTTTAGTATTTTTTGGAGTGTTTTGTCCTTAAACTCACAACTGGTGTTAATTTTTTATAGAAAATGTTTGGACTATTATTATTTAACCTCTTAACATCAACTTTCTCAAAGACAATAACACGTTTACCCCAATACGGGACAAGTTAGAGACCAAAATCTGATGCGTTGAATTGCACTGTTGATCCATATTAAATGTGTAAAAAATAGATGTTCCGCTCCTAACTTTTCAAAGCCCCGCTAGAGTTTTGCTCTTATGGGGTATAACTTGCATCTCTATATAGTGGTATATAAGAATTTTGACTTTTTAAAAAATTTGTTTCACTGTGTAACAGAACTTGTAGCCAAATCAAACAAAAAATGCATAATATAGCTTGTTGTTTTGTAGGCTTGTCATTCCTACAAAAGAAAGATAGTAAATTTAAACATTTTTATTAAAACATAAAAAATGGCGGAATAAACAGAAATTTTGAAATTTGTTTTTTTTTTGTGGAAAATTGGGGGAAAAAATATGAAAAAATTATTAAAAATATATGATTCTACTACCTGCGAAAGCCATTGGAGTGAAGAATAACGTACTAAAATTTTCAATCGGCTAGAAAGAATTTTTTAAAACAACCGTGCCAATCAAAAAAACGTTTTTTCTAGAAAAACGCTTTTAAAGTTTTATCAACACACAGCGCGCAATATGAGGCGCTCTCGACTATGTGCTAAAACTAAGCTTATATTTTTAATATTGGTCTCAAATTTTTACAGAATACTCTCAATATATTTTACCTTTGAAAAGCATTTAAAAAAATTAGATTTGTTTGAAACTCAAGCATTAGACATCCTTAATTAATATTTTACAAGCTATGCAATATAGGATTTATTTTATTTTTCGGTTGCAGAAAGTGTAAACAAATCTGCAATTAGCATTTTAAACATTGAGAATAAACTAATTTTTTCAAAAGGCGGAAAAACTCGGAGGAGATTTTATTTGTTCTGAGTAGTTAAAATTAAAGACTTATGATTTTTGAAAAAAATGCACTCATTTTTTTAGTTTTTTTCTTTGCAAATTTGTCATTTTATAGATTATTGCATAAAAAAGCACAAAATTTTTACTTTATTTCACAAATTAAAAAACTTAAGATCAATTCAAATATGAACTAAATATGAATTCAAGACAGTTTTATTTTATTTTACGCCTTTGTCATGATGTGAAAAGACATAGAATGCATAAAAAGCTTTCAAGTTTTAAAAGTTATACAAATATTGATGTTTTACCTTTAATTTAATACCCATTTTTCCCTATTCGAAATAAAAAACTTTTTGATTTTTGTCTATAGGACGAGTGATCCACTGTGCTGGAGTGAGAACATTAGCAAAGAATTCTTTAGTCAGAGTAATAAACAAATGTTCTTGCTACTAATGTAACAAAGGTTAAAATGCATGACTATTTGAATAAGTATTTAAGAGCACAAAATACTTCGTATACTTCGACAATAGTTACTTATATAAAAAAAAATTTATTATCTGATCTTCCTCAATAGTTTGCAAATAATGTTTGCAATCACCTATTTAATTTCTTCATTCAGTCATCAGTTCTGGCCCAATGTGCAAACTTTAGCTAATGTGTTTTTAAGCGGAGTGCGTGCTTTTTGTTGTTGTTGTATAGTATTTTAAGTTTTATCGTATCTGAGTAATTTTATATTACTATAAATTTCTATTACACTATAGAGATACTTAAAAAATTTAATATCTTGCAGTTATGCGATACTCTATGAATATCTTTTTGTATTTATTTAAATAAAAGCAATTTCGCCTTCATATAATTTGCTGTCGGTGTTGTACGCTCGCTCGCTCGTTTCGTAGCATTCAGCTCTTTAGAGTAGGCAAACTTGTATCCGTCGATTTGTATCTCATAGATAAGTGCTATATATCTAGCATATGTACGTATAGTACATACGAGTATGTATGTATATTTGTATGTTGCACTAAAACGAGTGAGCATCTAGTTGGCTGTGATCGCGACATAATGGGGGAAATATTTTTTGTGTGTCGTTTCGTACTCTATTTGATTTTATTCATTTGGCACATACGTGAAGGTACAACAATTTTGATTCATAGTATTTAAACGCTCTTGCTGTCTTATCAAAGTTTTATTCTAAGGCACTAATATCATATATTTTTTATGCATATTATATTTTATTATGAATGGCGTTGCCACTTAGTTTGACATTTATAGGCAATGCTGCGGATTATACTCAGTTTTATGAACATGCTAAAAAAATGTTTTGTTTTTTCAATAAACATTTGGATTACATTTGCTGACTTTTAAATATTTGGATAGTAAGGTATTTGCTGACTTTAAATTAGCTATCTTTTAGATACATCTGAATCTCCTAGTTTGTTGTGGTTTTCTTTGTTGTTATCTTTCTGGATTTGCTTTTATAAACTGCACCCACACACTTGATCAACACTTCAATTTTGTGATAATTTTTACCTCATTTTATTAACAAAATTTGTATTCTTACCATATTTTATTTTGGTTTTTTTCTCAAGCTTAAATCACATTAATAAAACTTAAAAAAAAAGTAGGTAGATCTTTATGAGCAGAAATATTTTGTTGGTATTTTCAAGCATCTGACAAACTCTGATTTATGGCGACGATCAGTCTAGCTGCTTTTTCATGGCTTCGCACATACTTATTTGACGACATTGTATCAAGTATGTTGTATGTATGTTGAAATTAGCGCTGGTATGTGTGTGTTTGGCTAAGTAAATGCTTTTGATTTAAAATTTTTTTTTTTCATCGAAAAGTTTATGTTGACATTATGCTAATTTTATACATTAATGTGTACATAACATATTGTAGCATACAAAAATATTTTTATTTTTTAACATAGATATGGCATAGAACTGGTCGACATGATTTCCCAGCTCTGGAACGTCTGAAACAAAATATTTTAAATTTTTATTTAAATTTAAGGTACTCGCTACGTCTGGTAGTAAAATCTAGTATTTTTGGCAAAAAGAAACAAAATGGCGATGTTTTGAATTTTTTAAGTCTTTTTTTATGATAGGTCGCATCAAAAAACGGTTAAATATTAATGGATACTAGTATCGCCTGTGGCCGAAATTCGACCAACCTTCTGAAATTTCAATCGTTTTTTTCTAGTTCTGAGGCATGACCTTGCTTAAAGAAAATGTGCTGTACTAAGAAAATCTTAAGTTTCAAATTATCGCAATAATTTTGATATAAAAATAGTTTACATTTTTTTAAAAATATCTGTAAAAACATTACCCTTAAAAATTTTCGCACCGTTATTTCTTACAACCAGGGCTTTTCATATCAAAATATGTTGTTCTGAGAAAAGCTATAATTTTCAAGATATCGAAATAACTTTGATTTCAAAATAAAAGGAATTCTTCAGAATTTTCTATTTATAAGAAATTTCACCATCACAATATATATTCACACATGTTAAATACAAAAATGCTTATTGTAGGGTATTCGTAAGAGATAGCGAAAAATGTTTTTTTGTACATTGTATTAATGTCAAAAATTTCCTCTTAAACCATGTTCTTCCATTTTTTATAGTTTAGGATTTACTAAAGAAATAATCTTTATACGCTAATATTCCAGGTCAAAAAAGGTCACAAAAATTATCAGTGAACTCCTTCTCCCTACTTTAATTTCTTAAAAAAAAAATTATCAAAATCGGTTCAGAAACACGGAAGACAGTTTCTCCCACGCATATTTCTATTAATACCGAAATGGCTTAAGACATAGATTGGTGTATATAACTATGAAGTGGTTTTAAATATTTGAAAATTTTTTCACAGAAATTATTATGCTGTAGAACTTTGCAAAAAATGTAAAAACAACATTTTGAAAAATTAAATTTTCATAGAAAAAACATGGGGGGTGCTCATGAATTTCGATGATAGAAACTGTTTATTGAATTATGTGTCAAAATGAGGCAATTTTTGCAAATGAATGATATGTCATTTAAAAGAGTGTGAAGAAAGAAAATGCAATAAGAAAAAAAATTCCAACAAAAAAAAAAGTTAGTCTTATTTTTTAAGCAAAACCTTAATATGTTAGAGGTTTTTTAAATCTATATAAAACATTGAATTAATAGGATAACGGGTAATCTTTTTTTATTTCTCCAAAGTCATTTAATTGATCTTTCAGACAAAGAAAATTTGTTGTAAATGGATTAAAAAAACGGCTGAGATATTTGCTTACAAAGTCAAAACTTGAAATTTCAATAGTTTTTTCCTCATTCTGAGGCAATGGCCTTGCTTCAAGGAAATACGTTTTACTGAGGAGATATAAATTTTTCGAGATACCTAAATAATTTTAATGTCATTTTAAAGGAATCTTTTTTACATACTATCCGTGGGTATCTGGGGGCGAACCTTTACAATGTAACATGTCTGACTGTCTCAACCTGGCGAGGCCAGCATAATCTTTGTGAAATCGCCTCAAGTCGACTCAAACCTCCACGTGGTGTTTCCTGGGCAACGTCAATCGTGCTTGGTGACTTCAACGCTAAGGTGGGCAAGGAAAATATTTTTGGTCCAACAGTCGGAAAGTTCAGCGTCCACGACAACACCTCCGATAACGGAATGAGGCTGATTAACTTCGCCGCAGCACGAAGCACGGTCGTAAGTAGCACTAGATTCAAGCATCTCAATATTCATAAATCCACCTGGATGTCCCCTGATCAAAAAACCAAGAATCAAATTGATCACGTTTTGATCGACGGAAGGCACTCTTCCAGTGTATTGGATGTACGCACGATCCGTGGTGCAAACATTGACTCGGATCTCTATCTTGTTGCAGCCAAGACCCGTACACGTCTGTGCGCAGCTTAGAACACACGCAACTCTACACAGAGAAAGCTAGACGTCGACAAGCTGCAATCGAAACAGACAGCCGATGCTTTCGCCACTTGACTCTCAGTCCTGACTCCTCCAATCGATGATTTCCAACTTCATGCGTGTGGCTGCTGAAGAGGTGATTGGCTACCACTGCCCTCACCGAAACCAGTGGTACGACCAGGAGTGTCGCGACGCTACTGCAGAGAAAGACGCCGCCTACAAAGCCACCCTGCAGTTGGTTGTAACGCACGCTGCTAAGGAGCGATACAAAGAAAAGAGGAGGGAAGACGTATTTTCAGGCGGAAAAAAAGAAAGATAGAAAAGCGCGAGCAGGAGAAGATTGAGATGTATGGTGACAGGAATGAGGCCCGAAAATTTTTCGAAAAAATAAGACGCCTTGCCGATGGTTTTAATACCGGGGCCTCTTCCTGCAAGGATGAAAACGGGAATCTAGTGACAGATGTCCAGAGTACACTGACGTTATGGAGGGAAAACCTCTCTAAGCTTCTAAATGGCGATGCTGACAACAATCCTGCCAACAGAGATGATATTCCATGAAACCATAGTTACGGATGATAGCGTCGAGGTTCCGCTGCCCGACTATGATGAAGTTCTGATAGCTATAGCTCGGCTTAAAAATAACAAAGCCGCGGGAGCTGATGGCTTACCTGCTTAGCTGTTTAAGAACGGAGGCGAAGCTCTACTTAAATGCATTCACGAACTTCTATGCAGAATATGGTCGTAAAAATGCATTCCGAACAATTGGAATCTCAGTGTGCTCTGCCCAATCCACTAGAAAGGCGATCCCACTATCTGTGCCAATTACCGTGGGATAAGCCTTCTTAATATCGCATATAAGGTTCAGTCGAGCGTTTTATTTAAAAGACTGAAGCCCGATCAGTAAACGAACTGATCGGACCTTATCAGTGTGGCTTGAGGCCTGGAAAGTCAACTATCGACCAGATTTTCAAGCTACGACAAATCTTGGAGAAGACTCAAGAAAAACAAGTCGACACCCACCATCTTTTTGTCGACTGCAAAGCCGCCTTCGACAGCCCAATAAGGAAGCACCTGTACTCCACCATGTCTGAATTTGGTATTCCTGCAAAACTAATACGACTTTGCAGGATGACACTGAGCAACACCAGCAGCGCAGTTAAAATCGGGAAGGACCTCTCCCCACCATTTATTACCAAACGAGGTTTCAAGCAAGGTGATTCCTTATCGTACGACTTTTTCAACCTAATGATGGAAAAGATCATCCGAGCTGCTGATCTGAGACGTAGTGGCACAATATTCTACAAGAGTGTTATGCTGCTGCGTATGCTGATGACATCGATATCATTGGCCATAATACGCGCGAAATCAGTGCAGCATTTTCCAGATTAGAAAGAGAGTCAAGTGGAATGGGTCTGGCAGTGAATGCAGATAAGACGAAATACTTGGTGTCAACAAACAAACAGTCCCAGAGTCTTGGAACCCACGTTACCGTTGCCAATATCTCCTTCGAGGTTGTGAAGATCTTCGTTTATCTGGGACCCAGCATAAACTCAACCAATGACATCAGCATTGAGATCAAACGAAGAATAACTCTTGCCAACAGGTGTTACTTTGGGCTCAGTAGGCAATTGAGGAGCAGAGCCCTCTCTGGACGAACGAAAATCACGCTCTATAAATCGCTCATCATGCCCGTCCTACTTTATGCATCACAAACCTGGACCCTGAGCAGTTCAGATGAAAAGACTTTAGGAGCATTCGAGAGAAAGATTCTTCGTAAGATCTACGGACCAATCTGCGTCAATGGCGAGTACCGAATACGGTGGAATGATGAACTGTATGAGCTGTACGCTGACATCGACATAGTCAAGCGCATTAAAATCGAGCGGCTTCGCTGGCTTGGTCATGTTCAGCGCATGAAACACGATGCTCCAGTGAAGAAAACATTCGATTCGGTACCCAGCGGCAGTCAACGCAGAAGAGGAAGACCGCATCTTCGTTGGAAAGACCAAGTAGGGGACAACCTGACGAAGCTTGGAATTTTCAACTGGCACCAGAAAGCGAATGACAGAAATGGCTGGCGCAAATTCTTAGATGAGGCGAAGACCGACATACGGTTGTAGCGCCAACTGAGTAAGTAAGTTATTTTCAAATTATTTAGAATTGGTTAATTTTATACTACTTGACGACTTTAAAAAAATTCATATTTTGGATTTATTTAAACACATAACTTGCTATATTTTTCATTTGTGCATAAGATTTCTTCAAAATAAATGCAAAAAAATGTTTATTCGAATTTAGAGCTGCTTTCTTTAAAAGCACTCTGAGTAAAAATGACACTTTTTGTCAGCCTGTAAAGCTTTTCGAACAAAGTCTTCTGGATCTATCTCTTCCATAGAAAAGAAGGTGTCTAGTGAAAGGAGAAAGAAAGAAAAAATAATATAAAATAATTTTCTTAGAAATGTTTACCTTTTAAAGCTGGGTGAAAGTTTGTGAAGTCCTTAAGCCTCTTTTTTACCGTGGGTCCCATCAATGTAATTGTCAATTATATATTCAGTTAAAACTGAAATTAGTTATTTCCTAGGGTTACCCTCATCAGAGTTTTCACTGCTTCAATCTACGGATAAAATACAATTTATGAAATTTAACAGAGCCTAAGTAGTTCCCAATGCTAATGCTAGTGCTGATATATTTGATAAATCTGTTCGTGACACTGCTATCTCTTCTTCTGCTCTACACTCAATTGCTATAATACCATCTAATGAACCAGTTTCTCCTAATTTATATACTTTTTTAGGTCCTTTGGTTCAAGTCTGCACCAATGCAAAAGACACTGATACTCATGATCAAATAACTGAAAGAATTGAACATGCAAGTGTTCCTTTTTCGATTAATCAAGAAGTAACTACTGCTGAACCAATATTACCTGTTATTGATATAAGTGACGGTCCTTTAAGTTCTTAGTGCGTTGTTCATAAAACAACTTATGCCAAGTCTTGTGTCGCCACTAATGCTATTGGTTCTCTGCGTATTTTCCCAAATTCTGGAGCTATTGCAAATCAAATACCAATTAGCAGCAAAGACCATAATGCTATAAAAACAATTGGGGCTACGGGTGTGCGACGTGTAAGTTCCACTGGCGTGTAGAACTCTTGCTGGCGTGTGGAATACAATCTTTGGCTATTTTCAGACGACAATCAAATGATTAAGCTAATCCCTTCTTTTTTTCGTTTTAACTATATTTGACTAATTGATTCAAGTCTTGAGCATAATCAAAATTTTGATTATGTATGAAGTTAGTTTTCGCTCTCGCATAGTTCATTTTTTTTAGCTGGAAAAACAAACTACAAATTTGGATTAAATCAATCATTTGATTCTCGTCTGAGCACAGCTTTTTTATTTGTTTTTCAATACACGCCTCTCAAATTAGAAAATAAAAATTTACGGCTGCAGCGTTTTCTGTAGCCGCACGATAAAATATGGACTCCGTACACGTTTCGCTTATGCGATTAAAAAGGAATATGTATTCAGTACATAAAATATTGACTCAATACACGTCTCGTTTGCACATCGGCTTACTTTTTTTGCTGTTTTATGTTATTCGTTTCTTAGTTTGCAAAGAAGAAATACATGTGTGAGCGAAACATATAAATATAAGCGAAATAAAAACTGTGTTACTTTTAATGTTATAAATAAAGTGAAGTGAAGTTATTTAAAATAAACATATTCGCAAGCCCAATTACGAATTTTAAATGTATCAAGGTAAGTCCTAGTTATTTAAGTACATGTTTTCCTGTTCATGTTCATGTTTGTTCATGTTCCTGAACATTTAAAATTTTTCACTTATCACGTTTGTGCGCTTAAGGATGTAGTCTGGTCTAATTTTTAAAGTTTATTTCGAAATATTTTTTTATAAGAAAATAAAATACAATCGTTTCAATTTGTTATATGTTATTATAAACATCTTAAACTGTAAAAAAAAATTTGACTAATAAGTTAACAAAAAAAAAAAGTTTGCGATGACTTGGAAGTCATCTGAAGCAAACAAATTACTCTTATTATTGTTCTGTAGGCTTGACATTCTGGCAGATTTAAAAATTTTCATTATAAAATACTAAAATGGCGGACTACTAAACAGGAATTTTTAAAAAAATCTAGGCTTTTAGGTCGAAAATCGGGGGAAATATATAAAAACATTATTCAAAATGTACAATTCTGCTACCTGCGAGAGCCATTGGCGTGTAGAATAACGTATTAAAATTTTTAGTTTCAGGATCATTTCGAGAGAATTTTTTAAGATACTCGGGCCGATCAAAAACTATGTTTCGAGAAAAACGCGTTTAAAGTTTCAACAACACACAGCGCGCAATATGAGACACTCTGGACTATGTGTTATAACTTCATTAAAATTTTTAATTTTGGTTTGAAATTTTTACAGTTTACTCTCAATATATTGTGCTTTTGAAATCCATGAAAAAAGCAGATATTTTAAAACTCGAGCAACAGAAGAACTGAGATATTGATGTAGGTGTGTTCCACGAATTTAGCATGAGGCTTGCCAACTGGTGGGGAATTCCCCGATTTGCGGGGAGTTTCATGTAGATCGGGGATTCAGGGAATGGGCTCAAATATGCGGGCAATTAATAATTCGTCTAATTTTTAATGATTTTTGCGGGGAATTTAACATTTTATCTAATATTTTCGGGGAATTTGATTTTATATTAAATTTTTTGATACAATGTTCTTCTACAGCATTAGAAAAATTAACTTAACTTTAGCATAAATATCCTTGTTGCCAAATTAACTTTTTAATAATACATTTTTGTTTAATTTTTAAACAAAAAGCGTTTTTAAAGGTTTTAGGAAAAAGCGGTTAAAATTAAGGCATATTTTAGAAGAAGTTATCTAAAAGCTCAGCTCCGAATATTATGAAAAAAAGATGAATTAAAAAACAGACCCTTGAATGTACATCTTTTACCAAAATGGAATAAGACCATTTAAAATAAAGAAAATTATGAAGCGTGGAAAAGAAGTTGAAAAATGTACGATATTTTTTACCATATTGTTGTGTAAAAGCTAGACAAATTTTCCAAAGACGCTTATTTAAGTAAAAGTTGTGTAGAATTACAATACAAATAGATTTTTTAAAACACAATAAGAGCTGCCGATTAGTTTTGAAAAAGTATGTTTCGCGAAAAACGCGTTTAAATTTACTTTGGTTAGTTATAGGTACTCTGGCGCACCGGGTATTAAGCGCTAGAGAATCTGTGTTATAAACGGGATTGATCACCCTTAATATACTTTGGAATCGAGTCATCGACATATTCTAGCTTCAATGTTTGAAATCGCGACTCGAAAACACATTTTCCTTTTTTAAAGTTTTTTTTTAATTTTTTAGCGCGTCATTTTTTTAATCAAAATGAATTCTTTTCATAAAATTTATAATATCCTCACATTATTATTATAATATTCAATTAAAAAAGTCTATAAGTAAATTCATAAAATTTTTTTTTTGATGTGATGAAAAATCGAAGAATTTTTCGATTAATCGAAGAAGCGGGGAAAACCATAAAATGAGCTAGCAACCCTGTTTAGCTCCATAAACACACACAATCTGAAGGTTCGTGCGAGATTCTACCTAAATGAATGTCATTAAAACCAAAGAACCTTTAATAGAACGTATATGGAGATTAAAAACTTTAAAAATTTTTCGAAACATTGGAATCAGACTAAAGCTGTTATTGCTAATCGACAAAGATATGTACATAATTTATAACAAATTTTATAGATATTACCGATCAATGAATTTCCTTCTGTTTTTTATAGGTGCCATTGATATGTGTTTCAAAGTGTTCCATGTGCTAAGTATGATATATAAGGACGACTGACGTAATATCTGTACATTCATTGAGATGCGGTTTTAATTACAAGCCACTCTTTGTTACCACCAATAATGGAAGAAAAAAAATGGTCAATGTCGCTATTGACACTTTTATTGCAACTCTGCTGCAAATGTTATCAAAAAACGACATAGCATTTTTTTAAATTTTTATTTACGAATATATTTTAAAGCATCCGGAAAATAAAAATTTATGCTTTTTTTATATATTTTGCTTTTTTAGTCTCTTTTTCTCAGGCATTTGTCGTTTTTTGAACAAAAGATATTTTCCATATTAAAACTACGTCTCGATCAGACTAATTATTGGATCAACCCATTTTTATGGCTGCCGCATTGCATATATGACTGCTAAAAACATGTAAAAATGCAGTGCGGAAATAAATTAATCCGTTACACTCTCGAACAGAGACAACGAATGGATTGGAGAGAAATTGCTGGGTTTGTACAAGTAATTGTCAATAGTTTTGTGGAATCTTAGCCCGTCCTCTATGAATTTATTCATTGCATTTAATTGAGAGGGTGCATTTAATTCAGGCACAAACATGAGCAGAGTGTACTCATTACATTTAATTATGTATTTAAAATATGTAATGAGTAAATTAAGTATGGACTCATCACATGAAGTTTTTTACTACAAATATGTAATGGGTAAATAATGTTTGTACTGAGCATATGTACACTGTGCATACATTTTTTAAATTTATCAATTATCTATGTACTAGGTACATCGGAACAGTATTCATTACATACAATTATTTATAATTTTATGTAATGGGTCAATAATCTTTGTACTGCGTACATAAAAACTGTACTCATTACAAATTTGTACAAATTGTTCATATTTGTATGTAATGGGTCAATAATCTATGTTATACGTACATCAAAACTGTAGTCATCATATACAATTGTATGAATTATTTATAGTTTTATGTAATGGGTCAGTAATTTTTTTACTCATTACAAACAGATATTTAATAATTTATGAAATAATCTATGTACTACATACTTCGGAGTTGTACTTATTACATAAAATTACTTACATTAATTTAGTGAAAAGAACAGTGTAAATCCACACATACATCTTTGCATAAGCGACATATAATTATGTGATGAGTACATAAAATTCTTTATTGACTATATGCAGAACTGCTTAAAAGCTTGATGTAGTTAATACAGATTTCAACATGTACTCAGTACAAGAAAATCAGCAAATTTATGTGTGCAGAAATTTATGTCATGAGTACATAAATTAATGTAGTGAGCCCATAGGTTTTCCCCTCTGTGTAATGTAGTCAACATTGGCATCGGCATAGGCATCTGTGCAAAAATCGGGAATCGGTCGAGCACTTACAAAAGCAAGTGCGAGCTCTTAATTTGTTTATTGGTATTCTGCGAATTTCTTTTCTGTTTTGAGTTGCATAAAAATATGTTCATCTTCATCGCCGAGTGACAATGAACTCGAAACCAGCCGGTACAAATTAACGGCATCATTCTGTATCTCTATTCGATCAATCGCTTCGTTCAAAACACTGCTCGTTCGAGATTTTTAACCCTCCGTTTGGCACATGGGTCTGGCCAGAACTTTTTCGATTTTAATTTTAATTAAAGTATATTTTTAATTAAGATAGCAACTTGAAATTTCATGTAGCTTCCCAAAATTTCACCGGATGTCGTTCTATCTTACAATCAGTATAAAAAACCAATGCAAGGATTCGTGCCACATGGGTCTGGATAGACCCACTTATATACATGTACCATTAGTTTTCATTTTGACTTGACTTCATCTCATTTGACACGTTTTCGTTTTTTGTTTCACTTCAGATTGTTCTAGAAGTAGTGACTGGCATTAGCGGTGCTATTACATTCGAAAAGAAGAAAAGTTGCAAAATTTGTGCACAAGTAAATGATAAAATACGCCGAAAAACTTTTTTTTCTGTTTGTTCAAAATGTTCAAACGCACTATGTCAACAACATTCCAAAGTTGATTTTATTTGTTTTTCTTGCCATAAAGATACCAAGTAAAAATATATATAAGTATTTCATCAGAAAATTAGCTGAATGAAAGTTAACAACAGCATTCTTAAAAATAAAAACTTATAAAAAAACTAGTAAGGAATTATCTTCGACTGGGCCGAAGTTAAAATACCCCCACGGCCGAATTAGAGTATATATAAAGTCTTAAGCAAACTGTTAAATATATTTAAAGAGATTTTCCCGTTTTGGTTAAGTCACTTTGTATGGAAGGTAGGCGTGGTTTTCATCCGATTTTTACAAATTTAATACTCAAAATAAATATTCAATATTAAAGACACTGTGCGAAGTGAAAAGTCATGAAATTGATTTTTGTGGAATTTAAAGAGATTTTCCCGTTTTGGTTTAGTCACTTTGTATGGGAGGTAGGCTTGGTTTCATTCGATTTTTACAAATTTAATACTCAAAATAAATATTAAATATTTAAGACATTGTATGAAATTTGAAGTCATTAAATTTATTTTTGTGGAATTTAAAGAGATCTTATCCTTTTGGTTAAGTCACTTTGTATGGGAGGTAGGCGTGGTTTTCATCAGATTTTGCTCAGATTCGAACTTGACCTCCATTTTTGTATAAAAAGAATACATTTTGAATTTCGTTATGATAGCTCAAAAATTACGGCTGCTATCGTGGACACAGATGGACAGACGGACAGACGGACATACGGACATGGCTAAATCGACTCAGGAGGTGATGCTGATCAGGAATATATACATTTTTCTATACCGGCCACGCCTCATTATCGGCGTTACAAACGGAGTGACAAAATTAATATACCCCCATTAAGTTTTTTTAACGTGGGGGTATAAAATAATTATTTTTTTTAACATTCCACAAATTTTTCTTCAATATTTTAGACTGCGCAGGTAGTCATGTAAATGCTTGAAAATGTATGTGGGTCTGGCCAGACCCATGAGGCATAAATGTGACTCACCGAACATGTGCCAAACGGAGGGTTAAATATGTAATTCGAACAGTATGATCTAACGAGAACAGCTGTTAGCTGGCGAACGATGCCGTAACACAGTAAAATTTGTGCAATCTGTATCTCTAACAGCCAATCAAATCACGAGCAGACTTGTCAAAATCAAACGAACACTTTAAAGTAATCGTTACATATATGTGCTTGTGGAAAATACAGCAAAAAAATGTTAATATATACTGAAGCTGACTCTTTAAAACATGTTTAAAAAAAACTCACTCAGCGTCTGCTAGCTCCATAACCTTTGTGCTGTCTCACAGTCTTCGCCTTTGCACCTTCAACCCACTTCCATCAACATGGTGAAAATCTAAAACTACAATCGCTGCATACATTTAATTATTAGAACTAACACCTTTTTTTTAAATTCACAAAATTTATAGAAATTATTTTGTAATTTTTCAAAAACACAAATCAACAATAAACATGAACAGCTGTCTTAAAAAAAAAACTGAACAAATTTGACAAACTGAGCAACGGCAAAACACAAAAAACAAAGCAAAAAGTTAAGGCAATTTTTAAGAAAATAGATAAAATTCAGAAAACTTCGGAAATGTTTGATCTAGCAATGCTGGATTTGACAACAGCTTGTGTTTAACATATTGAATTAACGTAAGAAGCGTAACGCAACGCAAGGTGGCCGTGGCAAGTGTCACGCAAATTTCTGTTGTATGGGCTTTGTGTGTATCTGGTTATGCACCACGTAACGAAGCTTAGAACAGTATAGATAAAAACAGAATCTTATCTCACAACCTTAAGATAACCATATAACAAATAAAAAGTTCAATTTCATTTGAACTTACGTCGTTCAACGGTCTTGTGACAGCCAGTGTTGTCACTCTATCACAATCGTGGTAGATCTACCACTTTTTTGGATTCTACACTACTTAAAATTTTCAAGTGACAACACTGGTGATAGCTGCATTTTCATAGCAACAGTTTATGTGCGGCAAATTTGGTTATAAATTGTGTCTTTTAACCCACAATTCTTTTTTTGTTCTGTCTTTTGTTTTTAGTGTGGCAAATTTGCTAATAAATATAATTTTCCGCCATCTTACTTGTTGTAAACAAAAGCAGCTGAGTTGAAGTTTCTTAAGTAGATCTACGTCTTGCGTTGCGTTACGCGAACATAATTGGACCATAAGTTTGCCGTAAGGGTTGGCGAACAAGTTCGTTAGAGATACAGATCTCAATTAGAACACAACATCGTTCGCTTAGCACTCGTTCGTTGGGCCGCTCGTTAGAGATAGGAAATAATGCTGTAAGTCTTAGTTAATTTTTTGTAAAGAATAATTAAAACTAGGCCATTGAAATAAATTGAACGTGCTATTTTCGAAAAATCTATGTTATTGAATTTTTTCAATTTTGAAAACTGCTTTAAAAAGTTAATAGTTCGAAAAGTTAATTAACCTTGGAACATTTCGGTAAACCTTTTCAAGATTCTACTGTAGTTTAAAATGTTTGGAAATTACGAGGTGAGACGTAACGTTGTCATGTCAACATAAAAGACGCCTGCCGTATTGCTGTTGCAACGAAACCGCATTCAATCTGTCAATTAGAGATGAGCGATATTTTAATACCGGTGATTTAGTCACCGTGATTGAAAAATCACTGGTAACTGCTGTGAACAAATATTTTAAGAAACTGTGATCAGTGATTTGGCTCTTTTTAAGTTTTGTCTTATGTCGTTTACAGCGTTTCGTGATGTAAGCAGTGATTTATTTTTTTGCCAGAATTATTTGAGTCTGTCTCTCATAACTACATACTTGGATATGTATTAGTTTAATTGTAAAATAACGTGATCATGGTCACCATTTAAAAGAACGGCTATTTTCAAATCACGTTCGCTAAAAAATCACCGGTTCGCTCATCTCAACTGTCAATAAAAGCTTAAAGAGCTAAAAGCAAAGCAACGAATTAATAAATGATTGAAGGCATGCGAGCATGAATGAAATGTGTTTTTGCAATACATACATAATAATAAATAATAGAAAAACAAAATGTATATGAAAATTAAATAGATTGATGAAAAAATGTGAACGCTTGACGAGCCGCGCAAACAAACGCCGACGCAATGGTTGTTGCCATTTAAAGTTAATCGCCACACAATGTGTCTTTTTCAATTTTAGTGTGCCAAAATACTCACAAATAATATTTTGAATTTTTTAATAAGGACTTATCTTCCCAACATATATTTATGTAATAAAAAAACAATATCGAAAAGGCAAAATAATTCTTGCTTTTTTTTTTAAATTTCTGTAAGTTAGAACTTTAAATTAACAAAGACAAAGTGAATGCAACGCTCTAGAAGTAAGCCAAATTTAACCAACCATAACTTTTGATGTGGTTAATATTTCGCAAAAACTTTTTCTGTGTGTAAATACTTGGCTAAATTTTATTCATAAAAAAAAAGTTTCAAAATTTTCGAAAATTATATAAAATTTTTTTTTAAAAAAATGCTTTTCTTTCTTCATAAAATTATATTTATGGTCATATATAGTAAAATATATCTTAGGTATTTACCATAATCTAACCTGGAAAACATAACTAAAATAACATTTACTATATTAGCTTTTACTTTAAAAAAAGTTGCGAATGTAAAAGAAATCATCATAATGCAACTGCAACTTTGCATTCCTGTGCTTAATGCATATAACACTTATTAGGATAATTTCTGTTATTGTAATCTTATTAAGTTAATTTTAATTTTAATTGTTACGAAATGTGCAAATAAAATTATTTTCAACATTGTTAAATTTCATGAACCAGATATATGAAGACTTTTAACTTCTTTTTTAACTTCTAATAGAGAGACATATTGCAAACTAAGAAGTCGAAATTAAAAAATTTATGAATAAGTAATAATGATAATTAAATTTATAAATTTTTCAAATTTCGTTCTTCTACCTTTTATACTTTCCACGTAATGACTTATTTTATGTTTAACTAATTTGCTTGCTTTAAAAATTTTGGGCAACAAAACATACACACCACTTTTTCAGACCCTCCCACTTTTTCAACGTTTTTCGAAAAGTTCCCGGGACACGTTGATTTCTGATTTTACTCTAAAAAACATGAATTTTGGTATATAACAATTTAGTATTAACTAACGGTAAATAGTCGCGCAATCGGCTTAAAGGCTTTTTGGCTAAAAATTAATTTTTTCGAAAAAACAAGAAATTTCTTCTTCAGTATTTTGCATATAACTACGAAACTAATGAAACAATTTTTATCAATTTACTTATTTAAAAGCTAATAATATTTTTCATCTTTTGCTATTAGAAAAATTGCATTTTGTTCATTACATTTTTTTTAAAAACTCTGCAAAGTGATATTTTGATTAAAATTTTTTCGAAAATTTGATAACTTCAACTCACATTACCCCGCGTTGCACGAGCATGGGGAAGAAATTATTGATTATGTAAATTTCGTATTTTGAAGAATTTTACAGTAAAAATTTTGATGTATAATTCGAAGATATATGATATAGTATTTTTACCAAAAAGCAACAACTGCACATAGAATTTTTCCGAAAAAAATTCAATTTTATTATTATTAAACGTAGCTACATAAGTATTTATGTAAATAACCATAAGAAAAAAAATGATACGACGTTTTCTGTTGTCCGAATGATTTTTATTGTAACGTTCAATTACTTGGATAACACAATTTCGCTGACCTGGATCCATTATCCACGTATTATTTACCGTATTTAGAAGCCCCATGTCTCTTTCTGCTGGATCATTTAAAACAGTTAAATTTTTAACAATTTTTTAATATCCAAATAAAATTTTCATTCGTACTCCACAAGAAAGGATGCATTCCAATAAATTCCTTACAAGACAAAATATTGAAAAACTGTAAAGTATAGTAAAGCCAGCG
Source organism: Dichetophora obliterata (assembly GCA_963920525.1). NCBI lineage: Eukaryota > Metazoa > Arthropoda > Insecta > Diptera > Sciomyzidae > Dichetophora > Dichetophora obliterata. Next base: position 96,560,140 of record OY986438.1, read on the forward strand.
AAGGTCTCAAAGGCCAACTCATAGCAGACAAGCTGTATAACAACAAAAAAATAACAATAGAATGCAATACAATACATCGTAATGCTGAGAACATACTAGGGCTATTCACAATCCAGTGCAAATGGTCTTGTACCATATCATTTTCAAAATGGTATAATATATATTTACTCGACACTATGAATATAAAAAGGAATGTATTTACTACGCTATTGCATATGTACAACACTAAAATCCATAGCTAAGATTTACTATACATTGCAATACTTAATTGCAAACTGACTGCTGATTATAAAAAAAAGTAAAGGCGAAAAAACTGATATGGAAGATAAGCGAATAAAAAAAAACCAATCAATTGTGATTAAACATTTTTTCGACATGAAATTGAGTTAAGCAAAATTTCAAAAGGAAAATAAGTTTGCTTTTCATCAATAAGCTGTGAGTTTATTGTTTTGCAACAACTATAGCAAATTATATATATAATAATATTTATATTTATATTTACAATTAATTGTTCTAACTTTGACCTTTAGCTCAATAAACGACTTTAAACTATCAAACAACTAGAATTTGTATTTAAAATCAAGTATGATTTAAACTATCAAACATTTAGAATTTGTATTTAAATCATATAAAAAAGTCAACATAATAAATATAGAGGTCATTTAGGAAATAACTTTAATCAAATGGTAGAGCTCGACCGAACGGAAACAGCTGAAAACGAAATCAGCAAAATTCTAAAAACAACTTCTGTAAACATGCTTTGTTAGTGGAGACTTCCAGCAGACTGTTGGACTCCATATAATAACATAAGCATAGAGACTAAATTAAAGCAAAAATACAACAACAAATGTGAAATTATGAAATTGAGAAAAACTGAGAAATTGACACTTCATATCTCATCGCCCCGGTGGTGCAGTGCGTTAGTGCGCGCTTGCACGGGTATCACAAAGATTTCTGATGAAGCCCTTAGCCAGGCCGAAATTGCAATAAGATCAGATAGTGATTTATTCCTTTTCATATTGAAAAACTTTGTTGTTGTTGTTGTTGTTGTTTCTTTGGAAAGATTCGTTAGAACAATTAATTGTTCTAACTTTGACCTTAAGCTCAATAAACGATTTTAAACTATAAAACAACTAGAATTTGTATTTAAAATCAAGTATGATTTAAGCTATCAAACATTTAGAATTTGTATTTAAATCATATAAAAAAGTCAACATAATTTATATTTATATTTATAACTAAAGCACAAATTTCCAAAATACACGAGATTGTGAATTGCTCTACTAAAAAAGAAGCGCATCAAGGTCCGTGCTTTTATTAGATTGTTGTTGTTTCGCAGAATGATCAATATCAGAACAATAGCATAAAATCCGTAGTCACAAGGAAGAATGACCAAACTCAAGCTATCGTAAAAAAGCGATACGCCATTTTCTTTATTGCCAATCTTTGGAAGGATGCAGGAAAAAACTTTTTACACAAAATAGAGTATCACTTATGTCTGCACATATTTTGTTTGAAACGGTTTATATATATCGGAAAAAAGGCCGGAGTTAAGTAATAAAAATATCGTTTTTTTCCAATACTTTGAAGCTAGTCATTATTCCTTGTAACCACAGGAATGGGCATTTAAATAATTGCAATTACAAAAATAAAGTTGAATGTCTTGCAATTGAAGCTAATATCATATACATATAACTTTTATGTACCTACTTACGTAGCTACGTTTAATAAAAATAAAATTGAATTTTTTCGAAAAAATTCACTGTGCAGTTGTGTTGCTTTTTTGAAAAAAATACCGTATCATATATCTTCGAATTATACATGAGAATTTTTGCCGTGAAATTTCTCAAATTACGAAATTTACTATAATCAAAAACTTTTTCTTCATGATCTTGTAACGTGAGGTAATGCGAGTTAAAGTTATCAATTTTTCGAAAAAATTTTAATCAAAATTTCACTTTGCAGAGATTTTTAGAAAAATGTACTGAGCGAAATGCAATTTTTCTTATAGCATAAAATGGAAAACTTTATTTGCTTTTAAATAAGTATAAGTTGATACAAATTGTTTCATTACGGGGCGTCTCGACAGGCAATAATTCATTGCTTTCCATCTGTCAATTGGCAATTATTGCTAATCGAGACCACTCAATTGCCATGGTTGGCAATTCATGGCGAGCAATATTGCTTTCCATGTATTGCCAAGCAATACAGCTCATTAGCTGTATTTTTTTTTTTTGTTTGACAGCCATTTTTCATTTTTCTTCACAATTTCAAATGTGTGTATCTATAAAAATCAAGTAGCGTGCAGAATAAATTTATAAAATAATAAATTTATATAATAAATGATAAAATTATATGTTGATTTCGCAACACGACAAAACCCACCCTTGAAATATTGCCATTGCTTGCAATGGAATTTGACAGATGGTAAGCAATGGATTATTGTCTGTCGAGACGCCGGGTTAGTTTCGTAGTTATATGCAAAATACTGAAGAAGAAATTTCTTGTTATTTCGACAAACTGAATTTTAAGCCAAAAAACTTTTAAGCCGTTTGCGCTACGTAAATATTAAAGGGTTATATACCAAAATTCATGTTTTTTAAAGTAAAAACAGAAATTAACGTGTCCCCTTAACTTTTCCGAAAAAGTTAATAAAATTGGTAGGTCTAATACACACGTTTAAAAATGCATAGTAAACAAACAAGCTAGCACAAATACCTACTGTTGTCTCTATTAAACATTGAAAAGCCAAAGCTTAGCAAAATAATATATATATTAAAACTACTTATAAAGTTGTATAATTAAGTTTAAAGTGAGTCCCTTACTGTAATGCACATTTTGAATGCGAAATTAAAGAAGATAATTCTTTAATTTATTTTTTATGAAATGGTAAACACAAAATTGTATGTATATTAGGGCGGGTCAAATTCTGGCTCAGCGAAATTCGTAAAATACATGTAATTTCAAGACTTTTTCTCCACTCCAGCATATACAAATTCTGAAAAAAAGCTGTGCGGACTTTCGTAAATAGATTCATACACATACATTCATACATTCATATTTTATAATTGAGAACAAAATCTATTTACGAAAGTCCGCACAGCTTTTTTTCAGAATTTGTATATGCTGTAGTGGAGAAAAAATCTTGAAATTACATGTATTTTACGAATTTCGCTGAGCCAGACCTCCAAAAAATTCGTCCATACAAATTGACCCGCCCTAATGTATATCTAAAAAATATTTTTTTTAGGTTTTGTGTCTAATGTCAGAATTAAGTAATAATAATTATGTTGTAGGGGAAAACAGTTAATAAACAGGGTTTCCCAATATTTCAGCTGCAACATTTTTTTATTACTTTTTATCTGTATATCTTCGTTGTAAACAAAGATGTGATATAATAATTTATTTAAGAAATATTTGTTAATCAGCCGTTATTGAATTAAAAATGCTCGTTTTAATATATACTAATAAGCTCGGATATATGTAAGTTAAATAGTAAATATAGGATATCGAAAAGCTTGGGAAATGCGTCTTTAGTTGAAACTGTAACTAAGTGAATTAAATAAAAAAGAGTTACAGATTAGTTCTGTAAAAATTTGGATCAATTATTGGGGGTTGGAATTAGTTTTAAAGGTTTTCTAAGAGATGGCGTAACTATCAATAGATCGCATCGGGCACACCTGTGACTATATTCATTTCAAAGCACATTGTCTAAGCTTCATTTTTCAGTATGTGTCATTCCACTGAAGTGTAAACAACATATATTTTTTTCTCTGTGAACATGTCGACTTTCGTTCCAACAAAACGCAATTTGCGGGAAGGTTTACTTTTGTGCTTCCATTTGAAGAAAAAAGCGGTTGAAGCACAACGCACGCTTACTAAGGCTTACGGGGACTATGCTCCATCGATTTCTACTTGTGAGTACTGGTTCCATCGGTTTAAAAGTGGTGATTTTGATACGGAAGACAAAGAGCGTCCGGGCCAGCCGAAAAAGTTTGAAGATGAGGAATTGGAGGCTTTGCTCGATGAAGACCCGTGTCAAACCCTTCAAGAATTGTCAGAATCATTGGGAGTCGACTTATCAACGGTCGGCAAACGCTTGAAGGCCATGGGAATGATTCAAAAGCAAGGAAATTGGGTGCCGTACCAGTTGAAGCCGAGAAACGTTGAACGGCGATTTTGCATGTGCGAACAACTGCTTCAACGGCATAAAAGGAAGAGTTTTTTGCATCGTATTGTCACTGGCGATGAAAAGTGGATCCATTACGATAATCCTAAGCGAAAAAAATCGTGGGGACCACCCGGCCATGCATCAACATCGAGGGCCAAGCCGAATATTCATGGCGCCAAGCTTATGCTGTGTATTTGGTGGGATCAGAAGGGTGTCGTGTACTATGAGCTGCTAAAACCTAACGAAACCATCACTGGGGAACGCTTCCAACAACAATTGATGCAATTGAGCCGAGCATTAAAGGTTAAACGGCCGGAATATGCCAAAAGACACGACAAAGTGGTTTTTCAACATGACAACGCACGGCCACATGTTGCAAGAACCGTCAAGGAAACGTTGGAGGCGCTGAATTGGGATGTGCTACCCCACCCGCCTTATAGCCCAGACATAGCCCCTTCCGACTACCACCTATTCAGATCGATGACGCATGGCTTGGCTGAGCAGCGCTTCACTTCTTACGAGGATACCAAAAAATGGGTCGATTCGTGGATTGCCTCAAAAGAAGAATCGTTCTTCCGGCGCGGAATCCATATGCTGCCAGAAAGATGGGAAAATGTTGTAGCTAACGATGGACAATACTTTGAATAATATACATTGTACCGTTGTTTCTAAATAAATGCTCAAAAACCGAAAAAAAACCTTTACAATTAATTCCAACCCCCAATATAACTACAACTAAAATAAGTAAATATATATCATTTGAAAGTTTTTGTGTAACATAATCAATAAAAATGTAATTTCGTAGTATCTGGATTTGTGTAGATAAACAATTTAACTTTAATTGATAAAGAAAACTTAATTAACTGTTAAAAAAATTAGCCTGAAAATCACATAGAACCTTAATTTCTTCAGATCCATATATTAATTCTTTGCGACAACCACCTAAATAAAAACAGTCCAACTTAACAGTAGATGTAGTAAAACTACTAAAGTCTCCAGAATTTCTTAAAGAAAATTTTGATTCAGATTCAGAATAAAACAATTTTACAAAGAAAACTCACAATTTTAATTATATTCAATCAATATTTCTGTGGTCACAAGGAATAACGACTAAACTCAAAGTATCGTTAAAAACGATATTTTTATTGCACGAACTACGACCCATTTTTTTTGAAATGTATAAACCATTACAAACAAAATACGTGCAGACATAAGTGATGATCAATTCTGGACAAAAAATTGATATCAGCATACTTCCAAAAATTGGCAATAAAGTAAATTCCATATCGCTTTTTTACGATATTTTGAGTTTAGTCATTATTCCTTGTGACCACAGATTAAAGTGAAATATGTAGAAGACGTACATTTAAGTAAGTAGATATAGCAGACGTAATAACAAACTAATGCCAATAATACTGCTCTAGTTGTATGGGAAATTAGCGTGGTAGTTGACTTTTAAGGCACATATTTTGTCAAAAGCTGTTTAACTATAACATAAAATGAAAAACAAAATTTCATCATAATACCATACATAAAACCAAACTTATGCAAAAACTACTATTCCGGTTGTTTAAGAGGTAGGCGTGGCAGTACAATGATCACGCTCATTCTACAAAACATAGTTTAGATTTTAGATATACCCAGAAATCGAATTTTATAGCTATAGAATTCTTGCTACCAAACATATGCCATCATTACTTCTCCATTTACATGGGAGGTAGGCGTGGCAGTGAACCAATCTTGACCATTTTTGGTAACAGGTATTATTTTTGTATTAAAAACCTACTTGAAAAAGTTTATGTCTCCAGCTATGGTACTTTTTGAGATGAGTTTTGGCACGCCAAAATTAAAAAAGACACACTGTGCGGCGTTGCTATTGCTTGGAACAGCATCAACAGTGTTGTAGTCATCGTAATTGTTGTTGTTGTTAGTGTAATTGTTGCCGATTGTCAACAACACTCAAAATGAACGATACTAATTTCATGCGACTTGAGACACATTAAAATAAAGAAACAGAAAAAACATCTTAATACAATATTTTTAATAATTTATCTAAATAGGTCTGTTTCCGTACTCGATTCAAGTAATTGTAATAGATTAGAGAGTGACATTTTGCATAATATTCTTCTCTCTCGAGTTTCAAAACTTGTAAAATAACGCTTTCAACCAACTTCAAGTTATTTGAATCGAGTACGGAAACAGACCTGATGTTATGCGTGCAATGTGCGCGGGTGTTGCCACATGGGCCAACAAAAAATGCGCCCAAGTGCGTGGTGTTGCACATAGTTAATAGAAACAGTAATAGAGAAACTAGCGATTTACTTTTGAGGAAAAGTTTAAATTTTTGGAGCATATATTTTGCAACTGCGCCTAGAAAGATACAAAAAACTAAGATAGTAAAAAAGAAACCACAAATAAGACGCAGCAGCGTCAATAAATGTGGGTTGCACAACAAGCCACAGGCACGTTGTTGTTGTTGTTGTTGCTAGTTTGTTATCTAAATTAATTGGAACGCACCGGACGTAACGTAACATTACGTTGTGCGCCGCGCTAGGTTTCGTTGTCGTTGCTATGCGTTGAATTGAATACGTGCGTCGGATGTGCCAGCGCTTGACATTTTTTTCTCTTATTTATTTATTTTCTCCTTTGTAACGCCCAAACCAGGCCGGAGCACACTGCGTTGTCCCATAAACAAAAATCCAAATTTTTTTATTACTCGAAACCTAACGATATTGGTATCAATCTACAGATAATTGAATAGATAAGACAAAAACAAAATATTTAAGGGAAAGACTCAATTTTGGCTACGCTGTGACATTTCAAAATTAAGAGATTTAAAAAATGCAGGTTTTGTTCAATACGTTTTGTGCTCTGCTAAACAAATATTTGTCCAAAATTTGTGTTTTATTTAAACTGAGCCAAAAATTTGATACATATTTTAATATATGACATTATAAAAAGAAAAATTTTAAAAATAGGCAAATTTCAATAGAAAAAAAAATAAATCCTATAAAACTAAGTAACGCTTTTTTTAAGCTTCAAATTTGGATTCTATGAGACTTTATAGAAAAAAATTATACAGGTTCAAGCGAGATACCCCTAGGGTCAAACCGATTTCGACCATTTTGCGTGCATATCTATAACTCTATTTGACTACTCTTCTGATGAATTTTTGTTTAGATCGGCCAACCTTTATATGTACCTCCCATACAAAATCAAGTAAGAAATTATTATAGAACCGAAGGGGGTTAACCTAGGATCCAACTGATTTCGACTATTTTCAGTACACATCTATTACTTTATTTGACTACCCTTCTGATGAGTTTTTGTTTAGATCGCCCAACCTATGTATGTACCTCCGATACAAAATTACTTGAAAAATTAATATAGATCTAAGCAGGGCCGTAGCCAAGATTTACCCATGGGTGGGGGTTTTGCTGAAATTTTTTTTATTCAAATGAAAAAGTAGTACGCCTCTAAAAATTAAACTTGGTTTTTTCATAACGATTCCCAAAAAAATTTTGCTGTAACGATAGCAGCCATTGAGCTAAAACATTTTGCGAAAACCTCTAAAAATCATGTTTTCCGTAAATATATTGGCTGTTAGAATAGTCGTGAAAAATATAAACTGTCAGATATTTTCAGATATACAGCTGCGGTCAAAATAATAGCAGTACCCTTATATTCAGACATGTTTGGATAAATAATACTAGTCAACAAATTTCGGATCCGGTAAGTCCATTTTCATTCCTCTATGTACTTTCAACACTCGTTCCAACTCTGTACTCAGTTTCCTCCTATATTGTAAAGCTTTCAAGATACAGGGTGTTTTACGGTTTTGGTACGTGTTTAGTATTATTGATCTAGAATCTAAACTACTCACCATAAAATAAATAATAATATTTTGTATTTTAGAAAAAATATCAGATTTTTCATAAGTATATCAATCAAAGTAAGTAATAAGTATCAATCGCTTTCGTGTCATGTGCTGTAGCGGAGAAAAAATTTTGAGATTATCCAACAAAATATCGACAAATTTTATATCTTTTGTTTTAGCGGAGCTGTTACTGTCCAAAGTTAGAATTTAAAAAAATACTGTTGATTAAGTGTATTTTTACATGAAAAAAAGACATTTTAAATTTGGACGGTTACAGTTCCGCTAAAACAAAAAATACAAAATTTGTTGATATTTCGTTGGATAATCTCAGAATTTTAGCTTCGCTACAGCACATAGTGACACGATAGTGGTTTATACATTGATGGAAAAGGTGATAATTTTTCAAAAATACAAAATTATACTTTTTATTATAGGGTGAGTAGTTTAGATTCGAGATCAATAATACTAAACACTTGCCAAAAACGTGAAACACCCTGTATCTCGAAAATTTTACAATATAGGAGGAAACTGAGTACAGAGTTGGAACGAGTATTGAAAGCACATATAGGAATGAAAATGGACTTACCGGATCCGAAATTCGTAGACTAGTATTATTTATCCAAACATGTATGAATATAAGGGCGCTGCTATTATTTTGACCGCAACTGTATATATTTGGAGCCGGAAAAGGCTCTTCAAATTTGCATCAAAAAATTGTAAAGTTTTGCAATAGCATTAAATATATTGCTGTTTTTCGTGCCTTTCTTTTAATTTTTTTAATTTCTTTTCACTAAAATTTTTCGTGCCTTTTTTTAATTTATTTTATATATTTTCACTAATCGTAGGAAATGTTTTGAGTGCTTGGATTCACTATTATTCTTTAAAAAATGTATACATATTACAGCTTAAATATTAATTATAAAACAAACACTTGCTGAAAAAATTTTGTAAGTAATTAAAAAAAAATGAAGTTATTAAAATTTTGAAAATCTTTTCTTTTTGCAAATTCTACCAACAAAAACGTCCTGCTCTGTTACTTTGCAATACTGTGTATGCTAAGAGATGCACATCCATTCAAACGGTATCGTCCATTGAATTACTGAGGTAAGTTTTAAGAAGTTGTAGTGATGAGAACGATTTCTCATTTATCTCAAATTAATAAAATTTTAAAGACAGAAAAAGTTTTATATAAACTTCATAAATCTTAAAACCTAAACATTAACAAAATAACTTAAACGATCGACTTAAAACTTTTCCTCGGGTCAGAATTCCGAAAAATGTAAGTTACTTTTTATAATTCATGAGAAACTTTAAATAATCCTCAAAAATTAAACCAGGTTTAGACTCATATCTTTAATTCGAAAGTTAAATGCTTAAAAACTCTTGACTATAAAAGAATCACTATGAAAGGGGCAGAAAAATGTATTTAATAAAAACTTTTTGTGCCGTAAATTAAGAAGAGGCTGAAAGAACGTAGATCTTTCAATAAGCTCCAATTTCATATTTGGAGTAAGCCAACCAACTCTAGCGACAAAACCATGGATGCTGAAAAGTAAATTTTCGAGAAACACTGGAAGGAAAATGATAATCAGTTGTTGGCTGAAGTATACTTTGAAATCTTTCTAGGTGGTTCGAATTAGAAATTTATTTCGGCATACATGTGTATGTTATTCTTGTTGGCGTCACTGTTATCATCACTACAATCATCTACAACTGCCGATGTCAAGGGTAGTGAAAGCAATAGTGATGGTAATTTTTAATGTATCACGTTTGATCCAATAAATCACGATAGATTTGATTTCACTATTGTTGTTTACACGAATCAATTCATTACAAAGACTTACACGTAAACGTAGTTACAGTATATAATTTGTTAAGTTTTTTAAAACATATTAGAGCGATTCAATGAAATAATTATTAAAATGCATTAATTTTTATTGAAATTTCGACCCTCTGTAGCCAAGGGGGGAGGTACCCCTAGGGTCTAACCGATTTCGACTAATTTTTAATTTTTCATTGCCTTAAACTAAGCAATCATACAAAATTGCTTTATCATAGGAGCACTCATTCTTTTTTTGTCCAACTTTTGTATGGTATCAACGCACTGTGCGGCGCGGTATCAGTAGGCGAACGGGTGGCCAGCAAGATATGGCTTGCGCTAAAGCGGGGGTGGCTAGGCAAATAGAAACGATGAAATTTTTTGTTTCTTTTAATTTGTTACAATAAATAATAGTGGCATAGGTATTTAAGAGATATGCTTGTTTGTCTAACCTTACCTCAAACTCACTTCCGCTGCGCTATTGTTGTCGCAGTAGCACAGCGACAAAAAAAATTATTAAAAATAAATAAGCACACAAAAAAAAGTTATGAAAATTCCATGCCAAATAAAGGTAGGCCGAGTGCATGAGTGCGCGGCAGTTAACGGCGTTAATTTTTACAGTTGCCAAGCTAACGCACAAACAAACATAGCTAGTTTGCCATATTAAACAAACACACACACTCTCATATACTCACGCACACTCCTTTACTCACTCACTCGCAAGCGCACACATAAACATGTCACCAAAGCGGAAAACTGTTGGCGTTCAGTGTTGCCATATTTGTGCAATTGATGTGCAAATATGCTGTCGCTGTTTTCCTTAGTTGTTGCTGTTGTTTGATGTGGTTGTTGCTGTTGCCGTTGTTGTTGCTTTGCTGTCATTCAAGCGTCAAAGTGAAATTGCAACTATTTGTGTTAATATATTTTACCCCTTCATATGTAGTAAATAAACTCGCATGTTAAAGATTTCAATATGTTCTCTTTACCTACGTCTATTTTACTTGTTGTCGCTATTGTTGTAGTTGTTGTTGCGTCCGCATGCGATCAACTACGTTCAGCGTTTCCAGCCACCAATTCGCCGCATTGCGTCGGCGTTGTGCTTGCTTTTTGACAGTTGGCTGCACTGCATGCAAAACTAATTTGCATCATTTGCAGTTATGCATAAAATTTTTGATTGAAAAGGAAATTAGAAACGGCTTGTCAGAGGGCGTAACGACAGTGGGCGTAAGCTTGTGTTTTGGACTATTTTGGCGTTCGAAATTTCCAGCATGTTAGAAAAATTAATACACATTTTTATATTGGCATTTCCGCCAAAAGCTCTACTGCGACTAAAAAATGAAATGTTACTGAAAATTGTTTGAAACCTCCATAATAGAGGAAAAATATTTAGATTTATATTGTAAGAGTACTGAGAGCTGATCAGTCCCGTAGACAAGGGGGTTTTAGGGGTTAAGACCTCCTTATGGTCCAGAAAGTATAAAAAATATAATAGTGGTATTCAATGAACGCCGTATTGGGGATGTAAACAGCGTATGTTACAGCGGTAAGCTTACAGTAGCAAAACTTGCAAAAACAAAACTGTAAGGGCCCAAAATATGGTGTATACATAACGCTGCCATCTCTTTTTTCGCCAAAAACAGGACAAATTGACAAAATTTTGAAGATTTTACGGGACATCACTCAAAAAACATGATATTTTCGCAGGGCGCAATTTAAAGTCGAAAAAGTATTATTACTTGAAGGTTCAAAGAATTAAAATAAGCATTTTCATTGATAATATCAAATTTATTATTTATTATGCTGATTTTTTATGATTTAAAACCAATTTTAAATGTTTGATAGTTTAAATCATACTTGATTTTAAATACAAATTCTAGTTGTTTGAAAGTTTAAAATTGTTTATTGAGCTTTAGGTCAAGGTTAGAACAATTAATTGTTTTAACTAATCTTTCCAAAGAAATAACAACAACAACAACGTTTTCAATATGAAAAGGAAAACATCACTAGCTGATTTTATTGCAATTTCGGCCCCGCTAAAGGCTTCATCAGAAATCTTTGTGATCCGTCGTGCAAGCGCGCATTAGCGCACCGCACCACAGAGGCGATGAGATTTTAAGTGTCAATTTCTCAGTTTTTCTCCCATTTCATATTTTCATGTTTGTTGTTGTATTTTTGCTTTACTTTAGTCTCTATGCTTATGTTATTATTATGGAGTCCAACAGTCTGTTGGAAGTCTTCCACCAACAAAGCATGGTTTATTATTTAATTTAGAAATTGCACCATAACGTCGTTGCACGTGCATTACCGCGTATCCGCCTACTATTATCATAGGTTGATACGCGGTATTGCATACGCAACGACGATAAGCTTCAAATATCGATTAATATTGTGTATTTGTATTTAATATGTAATTTTGTTGAAATAAACATATAATTCAATCTTGTTATTTAAATATTTATTTAATTATATTCAATTTAACAAAACTATAACAAAAATAAAAAAAAACAAATCTGTTTTATTAAAATGGCTCATTAATTAGATTTTCCAAGTACTCTTTTGCACTTTGAGCAGAACACCTCACTATCACTATATGCTTTTTTCAGGCATTAATATTTTTTTTAAGTTGATTGCTCAACACAAACTTTCGTTTCGACTTTTCGACAAGTTTAAAAAATGAGCTATACAGACACTTTTATTAGGGTCGCAAAAAATGGAAAAGTGTATTAAGGAAAACTTTTGATTTATTATTAAAAAAAAGGATGAATAATAAATAAAGTGGACTAAATTGCAACCATGGGAAAAAATAAAAAAAGGACAAAACAATAAAAAGCAGGATTTTGAGCCCGTTACACAGGACGCAGGACTTTGCTCGAAAAAACAGGACTACTCCTGTGAAATACAGGACGGATGGGAGCGTTTTGTATACATAATCTAACCAACATTTTCAAAGCAAAAAGAAGTACACGTACAGACTTTAAAAAGAAGTACAAAAAAGTGCATACAAAATATAAAAGTACAAAAAAGAAGTACAATAACAAAAAATATAGAAATATGAAAAGATGCATAAATAAATCCATTGAACAAGAAATTTTATTTATAAGAGATTAAAAATCAGATCCCTACAATTGATGTGCTATTCAGTGCTTATTAAGGTGACGGATTCCAAAATTCAATAAAATATTAAAATTAAATGTTAAAACTCTAAAAGTTTCAGACCGAAATTTGAAATATTTTTAAAGTACAGCCAAAAGAAAAAACCGCGCCTTAGTGTGTATGAAAGTGCTGTAAAACTTCACGCTTTTCTCGAGACTCTATTTTCGATACTTCGAGGAAGCACTGACTAAGACCTATTCAACCGGTTCGGCTAAAAATTTCACCCCTTATTTTAGACATACATAGCTAGATCCGGAACCTTTAAAACAACCAATTTTTAATAATAAGTTAATTTGTTTAAACACAAAAAAACAAAAAAGTTCGATTTTACAAAGTTTTTCACATGTCCGAAATTTTTATTTGTTTTTTTAAATATAGATAAATGCACTACAATTAAGCTTGCAGAACGATATTCTCTTTGAATTTTTTATTTCAGATGCATACGTACTTCCCGCTTCCCCCAAACAGCACACCTTTTTTCGAGAACTCTACTTTGATATAAATAAATAATTATAAACAAATTAATGTAAAATTAAGTCAAAGAAAATTTTTTGTACATTGTAAGACACCAATAAAAACATGTTAAAATTTGAAAACGATCGCATTTTAATATCTTATTTAAAAAATTTATGAAAAAACGTAGAAATTTCGGTCGTCACTCTGAGCTACTACTTTAATATAAATTAATTTTGTGAAATACAGGTTTAATTTGAAATCAAAAATAAAATAAAGAAACAATATTAAATATATCTGGCGACCGTAGCCTAGTGGGTAGAGTGCGTGGCCTCTAAGCTAAAGAACCGAGGTAGCCCGGGTTCAATTCCAGCTCAGACAGAAAGTTTTTTAATTGAAATAATTTTTCTGTTCGGTCTTCACCTCTCTGCAGACAATGGCAAACCTCAGAGAGTAAAAATTGCCATGTAACAACTGTCACAACTAAAAAATCACTAATTTTCAAGAAAGCCAAAAAACTATTGCGCAAAAGCAACGAAACTAACAAGAACAAACACACTGAATTTTTTGAGTTAAAGAAGATAGTGAACTCATCTCTACTCTGAAAGAAGTACAAAATAAATTTGCAGTAGTAAGAGATGTGTATTCACAGGGTTGTGAATTGATTTATGAAAAAATGGTAAAAAAGATGTTAAAAAGAAGTACAACAAGTAAAAATAAGTACTTTCAGCGTACTTCGATACAAGAAGTACAGAGAGCAAAAAAGAAGTAAAAAAACTCCCAAAAGGAGTTTATATATGTATACATAATGATACCAACTATACGGATTTAATCAGTATCATACTGATTTGGGACTTGATATACTGATTGAAATATCATACTGATATATTTACTGATTTTTCAATTCGAAATAATAATAATAATAATTCAATAATTATAATTCTATTCGTTCTGTTGTTTGGAAATGTGAATCGCTCGATTAAAATGCCATAAAATCGCTCAATCCAACAAAAAATAAAACTCGCAGTAATGTATATTGTTTGACGTGCAATTCGGATTTCAGCATCAGTAACGCCGGCAAATCGGACATCGAAAAACATATCGCAACGATGAAACACAAGAAAGCATAGCAATCAGCACCGTCTTTTCGAACGGTGACTTAATTTTTCGCATAAACAACCGACGTCAATTTGGCTGCGTATGAAGAAACCTGGGCATATCATGGTATAAAGTCCATCCAGAGCCGCCAATGGAATATACGAATGGAATTGGAGATAAAATAGGATTTTGCGGCGATAACTGTCCGACCAACTTTGGAAACGCTCAACGCGGTGGCAGCAACAATGTATTCTATCGCTTGAAGCAGTGGAAAGAGGGAAAGATTGGGATAGGATACAGCGTGCTGAAAGATGCGTGCGATCGAATACCTTTTTTGACGTCGAATGCATTGTCAAGATTTATTCGTTTTTTATATACACACCGTCCGTGTTGAAGCGTTGAAAGCGATTTGCGAAACATCGGAAATCGAGAACAAAAAACTTTTGGGCTACGCTAAAACTCGGCACTACTATTTGGCACTTGGTCCAGTGACTGCATCAATTCTCAAACTGTGGGAGCCGCTGAAAATATTCTTTTGGAAAGAAAAAAATTGTCCGGCATTGCTCGATCAATTGTTTGAATCTGCTTCATCAAAATTGTGGATGTTATGCATTAAAGAAAAGGCAAGAAATACGAGAAGTAAAGTAGGAATATCGGTACTAATTGGTTTCGCTTTTCACGCAGGCTGAGTATTTCCGAAACGCGGGTCTTTAATTGAAGGTGACAACGTTTCAGTGATCGATGTGGCTCACCAATTGGACGCACTGCGCGCCAACATTTTGCTCCGAAAAGTCGAAAAATATTTGGACCCGGACACGGAAGCTGAGTTAAACGAAGCCACGACTAGCAGCGAAGAATTCGACAATGAAACAATTCAATTCTTTGGTAATTTTTCGTCTGCTTCATTTCATTTCCAAAAATTTCTCGATTTCAAGATATTCCAGACAATGCAATGAACTACATGAGCCAATGGACCGAACATTTGAAGTACATATTTGAAATTGTTCTCATGGGTCGTCTCGGAATATTCCTCGACTGGGTGAGTGTGAAAAAATCTATGCAAACAGTTGGAGAAAAAGGAGCGTTCCATGTGGCAGCAAAGTCATCACCAGTTTTTGATCAAATCGCCTATGAGAAAAATTACTGCTCGACTGAGAAAATGGGCGAGTGGCCCATTGTGCCGAATAATGTGCCGACCGACAAACGATGGATGGACCGAATTTTTTAAGCACATGCAGGCACGAAACGTTCCATTTGGCAAATTCGCAACAATTATCGAATTCATTCTTTGTTTTCCTGGCTCTTCGGCATCGATCGAGAGCGTTTTCGCGAAGGCAAAGAAAATCTGTTAAATGCAACATGGAATGGACTTGCACCGATATTTTCAAATTCTTGGAAACGCGGTATTCATTCAAACAACCGAGCCCGATGTTATTGCAGTTCGCTGACTCGGACTCAGATTAAAGACCCATAATTTTGATTGTTTTTTTGTCTCATTTTGAATCAATAAAACGTTAATATGCATTGAACTATTAATATCTACTTATTTCATACTGATTTTCGAGAAAAAAATATACTGATTTTCCGTCAGCAAGAGTTGGTATCATTATGTATATAGTGCGTATAATGCGCAATATGCGACCGTGGTTTGATGTTGTTTTGACAAGCAGTGTTTTAGTTAAATTTAACAATTTAAAAATGGATCTAAAATTTCTGCAAAGCTTACAATAATTTTGTGATGGCAGTTTCTTTTTAATACAATTGCGCAATTTACTCGGTTTTTATTCAGGGTGGGTTCGTGGAAGCCTATATCTATACGCCTTTAATATACACCCAAAAAAAAAGCTTCGTACTATGTACAAAACAATTATTATATTCTACAAAGCTGTTTGTTCTTTTCAGCCTACGAACGACTTTGTGAATAATCGTTTGTACATGATACAAAGAAAAATTTGTATATATTACAAACGCATTCGATACATCTACAAAAGATACGAACAAATATACGAACGCTGATGCCACCGCTTTGTATATTATCAAACAGTGTTTGTTCAGTTCACAAATTTATACGTTATAGATTTTTACAAACTAGCGTTTGTAGAATGTACAAAGTTGCGAACGAAAATTTTTTTTCATGCGGCCAACACTACAAACGTTTGTACTATCTACGAATAGCCTTTGTTTGTATTTCTTTAAAGATTTTATTCGTAATTTTATCCTTAATATTTTTTGGGTGTGTATCTCAAGTTTCAAGTGGAAATTCGAACGTTAAGTACATATTCGAAAAGAGCGCCAAATGCTGGGGGTAAAGGGAGAGCATCCTTCACTTTTTTTTTGACTGGTTGACGGTATAACTAAGACAGTTTTATCTTCCGATCGACTTGGATAAAAATTTGTTCTTAGATTGGTTTACTGTTTAGAAAACCAAATGCAGAGATTGAGATTTTAAGATTTTTTTTTTCTCGGACCCACAGCCGAGGGCTTATTTTGAGACAACGAAGCTCAGTCAATTTAAATGCGATTTTCGTAAATATTGTATCATTGAAAAGGTTATTTTGAGGGAAATATATAATTTCTTTTAAAAAATTGCAGTTAGTTGACCTATTATTAATTTCAAAGTTTAATACCATGCCAGCAACAAGCGTTATAATTTTTTACTTGCATTATTTTAATTTTTTACGTTCCATTACCTCTCCAAAGATATAAAATGAAAGTGTGTTTTTCAAGGGTTCAGAAGTTATGGCGTAAAATGTGTAGTAATAATGAATTTTCAGTACAAATTAAACTAACGTTGATATTAATTGTGAAAAGACTATATTAATACATAGAGACTTAAAATATTTTTTTACGTAAATAATATTAAAAACAATTTTCCAAAGTATGTTTGTTTTTAAATGCACTTCTTCTCCCCAAGTGGTATAAAAAGTAGTCATTTTCAGCTGGTGTCAAGATATTTTGCTCCCAATTTATCGGAAACAAAAAATCAAAGTACATATTTATGAGGTTACTTGTTGCTACAACCTTAACTACTATTATAAGGTTTGGTTACAAATTTCCCCCCGCTACAGGGATCAAAAGCATTCAAAATGACAGCATTTTTTAAAAACCCGAGCTTAATTTTTCCTATTGGGCCAAAATTAATAATTGTTATTTTATTATATAAATTAATAATTTGTTCCAATTAATTAGGACTAAAATGTCTTGACATCGGCTGAAAAGTACTTTTTTCCTGCCACCTAGTGAGAAGAAGATGCATTTAAAAACAAACAAAAAAAAATTTATTTTTATATATTGTTTTTTTATATTGCTTACACTGGGAATAAAAACATACTTTAAAATTAAAAAAAAAGTGTAACGCTTTTGCGTTTCTTCAAAACAAAATTTAAAACTTGAGTATTTGATTTTTAACTATAAACTCATTTATTTTTTTATAATTTTCTCTTATTATTTCTTTGCAATAACAAAAAATACGTCACTATCTGAAATTGCATCGAAAAATGATGTGCGGTAGAATAACTGACAATAATAACCAGACAATTGAGACCAAGCTGAGAAAAACCCCGATTTTACACTTGATTGCGTGAAAATATTTTTCAAGTTTGTGCAAATGATGAACATTAGATGAAATAAAAACTTATTTTTTATATTAATATATAAAATAATGAAATATTTCAAGCCTCAATAACACGCTAACTTCATCGAAAATTTGGTATTGAGGGGTCCCAGGGGTCGCTGATCACGAATATGACGTCGAAAATCCGTTTTAACACATATTTCAATCAGTGTACGTAAAGGCCGCTTTACATTATCCCACTGTGTGTTAACACATGTCAAAATTTTCATGTGTGATAGAAAGTGCGATGGTGTAAACAACGGAAAGCAATGTGTGTTCTGATTTTTTTGGCATGTCGTACCACATTTTATTTTTTGGTTTGTTTCTAATTTCATCACACATTCTATCCCACCAGAGATGCATTTTACCATAAACTTACTTGAAATTTATTATTTAAGTGAGAAAATTTTAAGCTCGTAATGTATTTCCAAATGGAATAACAGAAGGAAGCAGTTTACAGCTTATTGAACTTTGTAGGGGCTTTAAATTCATTAAAAACCGATTCATTACTCAAAATTTCACGTTTTAGTATAGTGTAAAGTATAAAAATGCGGTGCGACTCTGTGAGATAGTCTAAAAGCGAAAAATTAATTTCTTCATGCAAAAATTAAAAATGACAGCATGATGAAATGCAATAATACTTTCTATCTCACATGTGGTAACACACAGTAGGACAATGTAAAGCGGCCTTAAACAAATTAAAATGTTTTAAATTGAGTCTTTTTTATTGTTTTCCAATGTGCAATATCATATAAAGACCATTGTCGTGAGCATAAATATACAACTGCTGCCATGATGTGCTGAGAGTTGCTCTCGGTTCACGTTAAAATTCATTCATTTCGGGGGTTTCATCCCCAAAATTCCTCCGGCGTAAGCGCCTGCTCTGAGCTGGAAATCAAATAAGTCAAAAATGGCAAATTATGTTCTTATGTGAATTGTGATACCGTTACAAATGTTTTGAAATTGTTTGTGTAATAATACTTTACTCCATAGGTGCCCAAGGTAGTAGTATTGGTGAGAGTGACGAAATAACACTGGAAGAAAACAATTTGCTATTCATTTTATTTAGTCGTCAACGAGATTGCACATGTGTGGCGGGTGTTGTCATTTTTATCTGTTTCTTTGCTTAACAAAAGGTAAGTGTAAAATTAATGAATGTACATATTTTAGTAATACTTTTGATGAATGTATTTATTTTAGTAATACTTTATATATGCGGACATCTGGATAGTATGATATATTTCGAAATAAAAAGATTCTTCGAAGTGTTTATAAATTTTCCCTCAATTAATCATTGTTTAATTTGCAATTAAAAAGTAATGGAATCTTCTATGTTGATGCTCTTATTGCAGTTACGCAATAAAAGTATATTTCTCAAACTAGAATAATTCAGCTTATTGCGTTTTTTTGAGCATTAATACTGTTACCTCGGCTTAACCAACGTACCTCAGTAAACATTAATAGATCGTGGTGAGAAGCATTTGAATTTTTTAGAAATGTCACAAATTTTCTATGAGTCAGTGAGCTATGGCCGCCCCTTATCCTATTAATTATCCGCTCAGTAGCCTTCATGACCAGATGATCGGATATAAATTCAGAAGCAAGAGCAGCCTGGTGTATTATAGAATGCAAGGAATAAACCTCAATTTCATTTTTTTTATCTGACCTACAAATCCATCACGTTTGCCTGTCATAGTGTTCGCACCATCCGTACAACCTCCGGCTAATTTGTTAGAATCAACAACGGAAAGAAGTTTTTCGTTGACGACATCGAACAATAATTTGCCGGTTACATTGCCATAAAATGTTTCAACAGAATATATTGACTCGAAAACATTGTAATCTGAATCAGCGCATCGAATGCAGATTACAAGTGGACAAAGGTCATTAATATCGGTGCTCTCATCAATACAGAATGAAAACAATTCGCAATTTTTAATTTTTCCCTTAATACCGATTCCACAATAGCGACCAAATAAAAAGAACGCCGGGTTATACTATTGCGGGACAAAGGTAATTTTCCAATAAAATTAGTTTTATAATGAAGTTTTGCAAAACCTTTACTCAATACATTTTTGACAATGGCCCATCTGAAAATGGCTTTCCCTTTTTTACAATATCTAAACTTATTAAGTTAGATAAACCAATTTTTAAATTCTCCTCCACCATATCTTCATCATTTTCTTTAGATTGATTTACCCATTCCTTCAACTTTTCAATAAAAATTTTCGTATAAATTTAAAAATTGTTTTTCTTTTTCTTCCCCCTGCAAATAATTCATGTCTTTGTGAACATCTTCAAAATGTTTTTTGTATTATATTTCTTAGTTTTTTTTAAATGTCTTATGACAAATAAGACATTGCATGTCATCAAAAGCATTTTGTAACATAAAATACTTTTCGGCTGACATCATTAATATATCGCAATAATTTCAATTTATGTGTTCACTGACAGCAGTCTCGATGACGATTAAAATGTAAAATAAGGCACAGAAGTTCTGCAGTGCAGTTTGTCTCTCCCACTCAACATGCTGATTTCCTATTGGTTGATTGACGATCAAACAAAAGAGCGTAAGTATACGTGTGATAGCCGATACACATTGACTGCAACAGTCGTCCACCGACAAAAGGAAACTTGCCGTCAGAGAGAAATGTCGCAGTAGTCTCGACGACTTAATTATAATGAACTCAACAGCGACAATCTGTATTTCATACAAAACATACAAAACATAAACAAACTGCTATATTCGCTCTTGTCTTCTATCAAATTAGAAATAGATTGAAGTCTGCGGCAGCAACAATTGTGGTCGTGTCCTCTCTTTGTCGTGCCGTCTTTAAAAAATACATCTTCATAAGAAAACATACGTTCTATTTTTTGACAATTGGCGTTCGTCGCTTAGTCGCAGTTATACCTTGAACACATTGACGACGACAGCAACAGTGCCTCAAATGTCAAATTATTTTTACATGCTTTTCTTATGGAGGTGAAAGTGGTGAAAATGTTGCAACGACAATGAGTGATTGCAACAAAGTCGCTGTCGTCGGCTTAGGATTTTTTCTAATTTGACGTGCGACAACAGAGCAATATAAGTGTTTGTGGATACGTGAATAAAACGATCTAATGATATTTCCAGATTGTCGTTTCTTTTTTCATGTTGTTTCGCACTGTTGCAGTCGTCGTCAATGTGTTCAGTACTTCAATGTGTATCGGCTATAAGTTTAATTTGCTGATATCAGCCACTATTGGGCATCTTTGCTTTACTCTTTTTTACTTTGCATTGCATACAATAATAGTTTCTAAAAATCAAATCAGTATTGTATCGATGCAGAAATTTTTTCATTCCGTTTTAAAACTTTTCATCGAACACATCGCCGTTTTTGTTAGAACCTTTTCGTAAGCTATACAAAGTGCAAGATCCCGCATTTGCTTCAATAAAATTAACAAGCAATAAAATTTCATCAATGTTTTAAGATTGATATATAATTTTAGTAATATTGAAAAAAATGACAAATAAAAGAATTATTCAATATATACCAGGAACCGGAAATTACTGTTTTCAAAAAGTTTTAATTAATAAAATCATAGTTTTGCAGATGTCGCAAAATAAATATTTCAAATTAACTTTTTCGACATTCCTTATAATAGTAACGGTCTCTGATAAATTCTAAATTGAAAAAAATTATTGAATAAAACAAATTTTTACTTGCTTTTTTGCAAGAACATGAAATGCCACATAAGCAGAAATTCGAAATAATCGAATTTTACCTTCCGTTACTAACATGAATTTCATAACACGGTTACTAACATCGGTCTATCAGACAGCTATTAACTAATTAATAGTTTTTTATGTCAATTGTGCTCATTTTCAGAAAATGATGTACTTGATCAAGAAATCTGTTATCTTTTCGAGAAAAAAGTTTCTCATATCAAGCAAAATGCTTAGGCATAAGAAAACGTTGACTTGCATCAAGCAAACAATTTTCTTTTAAATAAAAACATTCTTAAGAAAGTTATTACCTTGGATCAAGCAAATTTTGTATTATTTCAAGAAAATAATGTAGTAAAAAAAAGCATATACTGAAGTTTTAAGCAAACATTTATTTGACTACGCAAGTTTTTATTACTAACTTACAGTTTATATTTTCACGATACAAGAAAATGAATGCTTGAATTAAGAAATTAATGCACTTTTTCATTCATTTTTCTTCTAAACAAAAATTGCATAACACTAGCCTCGGTAAAAAGCAATTCAAATGTTGTTCCGCCTAATCAATAATTCACGTATGGTTCCAATCAATTTCTCTAAGTAATCTATCCCTTTTCTTTCAGGTCAAAGATCAAACCTTGTTAGTAAAAGGCCCATGCCTTGTTTTTTTGATTAAAAAAAAAAAAAAATAGAAACTGTTTTACTGAAGATCTGAAGTTCAAATATTATACTTTGAATTTAACTTCTTAGTAAAAATAGATTTGTTTTATATACAATAATTTGTTTTTATTCAATTTGTTTATTTGAAAAAATTAAATTTTTACTCTGTTCAAATTACTTGAATAAATTTGTTCTACAATAGAAACTACTACACGGTTAGAAATCTTGGAATGAATTTTAATACTTTTGGGCTAACATATATGACCACACCAAACTTGTATTAAAATTAAATTGTTGCCAAATATTAAAATTAATTTTTAATAAAAAAAAGTATTGAAATTTAATGCTCAGCTTGTATTAATTTTTAATATTGATTTTTTATTAAAAATTAGGTATAATAGTAAATATAATATCAAACTGATTCCAAAGGGTATAAAATATCGTTATGTTTTAAATGTATTAACATTTAATACAAATTTTATTGAAATATAATACGTTATGTCTTCAAAATTATATATAATATAATAATAGTATCGAATTGATTCCAACGGTATAAAAATATCGTCGTAACATTTGAACTGTATTAAAATAAAGGACAAAATGTATTTTAAAGTTTTGTAATCAATTGTGGAGTATTAAATTTAATACTTTTTGAATTTGTAATACTTTGCTTTTATTAAAATTTATTCCAAGATTTCTAACCATGTAATATTCTTACCTCAAAATAAGTATAGAAGACTCATACCCAAAAGGAAACAATTTTCAATAATAAACATGCTAATGCCATGCAAGCTAACATAAATGCTTATCTTAGTAAAAAACAATAACAATAGTCATTACAATAACAACACTGCCATACCAAGCTATATGATGGTGCTTCCATCAACATATTGCGAGTGACTTAAATAGGTTTAAATACCGAAGATATGCAATTGATTAGATATCGAAGTGTTACAAACCAAACATCATCAAATTCTGAAGAGCACCTTCGTTAGGTAGTCAGACAAATGGTAAGAAATAGTGACGATCGTGTGAGGGGTGCCTTAAGGTCATTTAACGATAAGTTCTTGAAATGAAAATTTTTATTGTGCATAGAATATTTGTAAGTGTATGTAACGGACGTGTCTGAGAGACGGGACATAGGCAGTCGTCAGCAAGCCAGAATTTATTGAATCAATATTTTAACAACAATGCGTTCGTCGACTAATCAGATTTACGTAGAGCACATTGCCGATAGTGTTGTTGTTATTGTTGCTGTTGTTGATCAAGATGACTGATCGATCGATCAATTGTTGGCTGGATGGATGGTTGGATGCATGATTGACTGGACGATGATGCTAGGCATGATCAACTATTTACAATGCTAGAATCAATACGATCAATGTTTGCTCTATGCATTTGCGAGTAACACCAGAAGCCGGGTTCAATGCTCAATACAAAAACCAATGTTTGACTTCAGAATGCTTGAGCTACCGACAATTTTTAGTTCGATCATCTATAAGATGAAATACATTTTATTAAGAGATTTTTTTAGACATTACCTTATATTGGGGGTTGGAATTAATTTTAAAGGTTTTTTTCGGTTTTTGAGCATTTATTTAGAAACAACGGTACAATGTATATTATTCAAAGTATTGTCCATCGTTAGCTACAACATTTTCCCATCTTTCTGGCAGCATATGGATTCCGCGCCGGAAGAACGATTCGTCTTTTGAGGCAATCCACAAATCGACCCATTTTTTGGTATCCTCGTAAGAAGTGAAGCGCTGCTCAGCCAAGCCATGCGTCATCGATCTGAATAGGTGGTAGTCGGAAGGGGCTATGTCTGGGCTATAAGGCGGGTGGGGTAGCACATCCCAATTCAGCGCCTCCAACGTTTCCTTGACGGTTCTTGCAACATGTGGCCGTGCGTTGTCATGTTGAAAAACCACTTTGTCGTGTCTTTTGGCATATTCCGGCCGTTTAACCTTTAATGCTCGGCTCAATTGCATCAATTGTTGTTGGTAGCGTTCCCCAGTGATGGTTTCGTTAGGTTTTAGCAGCTCATAGCACACGACACCTTTCTGATCCCACCAAATACACAGCATAAGCTTGGCGCCATGAATATTCGGCTTGGCCCTCGATGTTGATGCATGGCCGGGTGGTCCCCACGATTTTTTTCGCTTAGGATTATCGTAATGGATCCACTTTTCATCGCCAGTGACAATACGATGCAAAAAACTCTTCCTTTTATGCCGTTGAAGCAGTTGTTCGCACATGCAAAATCGCCGTTCAACGTCTCTCGGCTTCAACTGGTACGGCACCCAATTTCCTTGCTTTCGTATCATTCCCATGGCCTTCAAGCGTTTGCCGACCGTTGATAAGTCGACTCCCAATGATTCTGACAATTCTTGAAGGGTTTGACACGGGTCTTCATCGAGCAAAGCCTCCAATTCCTCATCTTCAAACTTTTTCGGCTGGCCCGGACGCTCTTTGTCTTCCGTATCAAAATCACCACTTTTAAACCGACGGAACCAGTACTCACAAGTAGAAATCGATGGAGCATAGTCCCCGTAAGCCTCAGTAAGCGTGCGTTGTGCTTCAACCGCTTTTTTCTTCAAATGGAAGCACAAAAGTAAACCTTCCCGCAAATTGCGTTTTGTTGGAACGAAATTCGACATGTTCACAGAGAAAAAAATATATGTTGTTTACACTTCAGTGGAATGACACATACTGAAAAATGAAGCTTAGACAATGTGCTTTGAAATGAATATAGTCACAGGTGTGCCCGATGCAATCTATTGATAGTTTCGCCATCTCTTAGAAAACCTTTAAAACTAATTCCAACCCCCAATAGTTCGAGATAAACATTACATAATCATTACATAATCTTTACTGTATATTTTACCAAAAATATAGTTTGACTATTTCTTACCTCTTGCCTTGATTTTCAGTAGAACAGATTACATGGACAGTGTTGCCACGAAGCATAGTGTTTGAAAATTCAAATTTACGAGCTACTTTGCGTAAAAAAAAATTCAAGGGAATAACACGATGCCAAACTCTCAGATATCCAACTAAGTAAATTCAAAGCTTGCAGCATTAATGCTCACTACATTTGCGCGTCAGTGGCTATTCAAAGTGAAGTGATCACGCAGAGATGCATGTGAGCTTTACGCTGCGTAAAAAAGTATTGTCTAATATTTATAGTGAAAATAGTAAAGTGTTTGAAACGTCAAATTTTTTTTTTCGTCATGACAACTTATTCTTCAAGTAATTAAATAATAATTGTTTTTCTTATTGATGTAGATGGTTATTTTTATAAACTTAGTTTACTTTTGAGTACGAAAAAAAATTTTTTAGTAATATTAGTAGAGTAGAAATAACTATACAATTTTGTTTTTTGTATTGTAACTGGTAATAGTTTTTTCTGGCACAAAGTTTCACAGAAGTGCAGAACTATTTTAAAAGCTTTACCCTAGAACAGCCAGGGTTTATTACCTTTGCGTAAATATTTTTAAGGTACTAAAGGAGACGTGGCCGATAGAGAAAGGTATATATTATCTTAACTGACATCACCCCTTCAGACAGTTGAGCAATGTCGTCTGTCTATCCGTCCGTTTGTTATTCTGCCCGTCTGAGCTTTATTCATGGCTTTATATAAAAAAAAATGTAGATGCTTAAAAAAAAAATTATAAAAATGTTTGCAAATTCATAAAAAATCATATTTCCCTTGCATCAGTGCACCAACACCTTTAATTTAACATCGCTCTGGCCGTAGACAAATACAAAATTTTGCTTTCAGATCTAACTCGAATGCAAATATGCCAATTTTTATTTAAAGATAATATAACATACAAAATTAAAAAAAAAATTAGAGTTTGTTTGCTCAGTGAGGACAGATAAGCTTGAAAAAAATCAATTGTAATGTTTACGTGTCACTTGGTTTTTCGTTAGAAATCTTTGGAAAATTGTAAAAGTTTTTTTCGGTTCGGTATGGATGTTTTTTACTTCAAAGTGCTCAGACGAATAGGAGCAAGAAGGTGGCTAGAAGAGCCCCGAAGGAAGGACAATGAGTGAGTCACCATCGTCAGCAGAGAGGCAGATCCTCTGTCTCCAGGCGAACCTCCAGCACTCTAAAGCTGTATCGGATGTGCTTTGCAGGAGGTTTTCTAAAGAATGCCTGGACGTCGTTTTCATCTAGGAACCATGGGTAAACTCTCGAGTCGTCAAAGGGCTCCAAAATCCAGAAGGTAGGTTGATGCATAGCACCGGTAATTGTCGTCCTAGGGCGGCATTATTGGTCAATAAAAGATTAACATTTCTGCCTCTTTCAGAATTTATTTCCGGCAACCGGGCAATCGTGCCCTCCCTGAAAGGAAACCACGAAGTGGTGCTAGCCTCGGCTTTTTTGCCTGGTGATGTGGCGGAAGCACCAACCAAAGAAGTCATAGCCCTTGTGGACCTGTCACCGTCATACAAATCTACTGTCACCGTCATACACAGCCTTACCGGCACGATCGAAAAGGCTTTTGAAGTAAAACAAACAGCGCTATGTGCCTTCATTGACATTCAAGGGTCTTTTGACAACACGTCATACAATGCGATCAAAGCAGCAATGCAGATGAAAAACATAACGTTTGAGCTTAGTGGAATTCGTAACACGACTACTGCCACTCGAGGATGTCCACAAGGAGGGGTACTTTAACCCCTTCTTTGGACCCTAGTCGTGGACGAACTTATCGCAAGTCTCAACAACCAGGGTTTTGACACCAGAGGATATGCGGATGATCTGGTTATTTCAAGTCTGGGCAGTCTTTAATCGACGATATCGGACAGAATGAAGTGCCCTCCGTATGACTTCAAAGTGGTGTAAGGAAAAAGGCTTAAGCATAAATCCTGACAAAACATTTCTGGTACCCTTCTTCAGGAAAAACAGCCTAAATCTGGTAAGACCAGCCCTGGATGGAAAAGGATTTGCCTTTTCAAATGAGGTCAAGTACTTAGGAGTGATTTTTGACAAGTAGCTCCGTTGGAACACCCATTTAGATTCAATTACAGGCAGGGCAACACGTTCCCTTTTTGCCTGTCAACGCCTCCATGGCAAAATGTGGGGCCTCAAACCCAAAATGATTTATTGGACGTTTACAACAATTGTGAGACCTATTGCAGCACTTGCATGGTTGCCAAAGGTCCAACAGCGCACAGCAGCTAATCAACTGACAAAGCTGCAAAGAATGGCGTGCATTGGTCTGAATGTAAAAATAGGGCTACCACCTTTAACGATCATTATCGAAAAACACGCATATATAAGTGCACTAAGAATGGAGGAAATCGGTGATTACAAGGCAGGGAATTTTACGGGTCACATGAAGATACTAAAAACCTTCGAAAATGACCCCTTTTTAAAAATCCCCGACAGGATGCTGCCAAAGGTAAATTTCACAAAACGCTACAAGGTCGTTATATCCAATAGGCAACTATGGAGGAATGATAGCTTCACAGTTGATCCTGGCTCACAGATATGATGCACTGATGGGTCAAAACTCGAAAATGGAGTAACGGGAGCGGGGATATATGGTCCCAAGTTCCAAAAGATCTTCCAATAGGATGCACGCCGACAATATTCCAGGCGGAGTTATATGCCATTGAAGTTTGAGTCAGAGAATGTCTCCGCAGGAAATCAAAGGGGGCTCACATCTACATACTTTCAGATAGTCAAGCGGCTTTAAAAGACCTTCAAGCCTACGAACTTGAATCAAGACTAGTCTGCAACTGCGAAGAGCAATTAAATACGCTGGGACAAAGCAACAAAATAGAATTATGGTGGGTTCCAGGTCACGAAGGATTCGAGGGCAACGAAAGGGCGGACTGCCTTGCCAAAAGAGGAGCGTACTCTTAAAGGACCTGAACCATTCTGTAGCTTAGAAAAAGGCTACATTCTATAAAAAATTAGTATATGGGAAGATAAGAAATTTCAGTGCCACTGGAACAACACTAATGGA
Organism: Dichetophora obliterata; assembly: GCA_963920525.1. Taxonomy (NCBI): domain Eukaryota; kingdom Metazoa; phylum Arthropoda; class Insecta; order Diptera; family Sciomyzidae; genus Dichetophora; species Dichetophora obliterata. The sequence continues at coordinate 96,588,674 of OY986438.1, forward strand.
CAAAAGCAATCTATGAAATTTTTAACTATAAGTAAAGCAAAATCCAAAGATTTACTCAAGCTTACCAAAGCAGACCTTAGAACTCTCACCAGTTTCTTCACAGGTCACTGCTCACTCAGATACCATCTTAAAAAGATGGGTCTTTCTGAATCAGACGTCTGCAGACTATGCGAGGAGGAAGAAGAAACCCCTGAACACATTTTATGTATGTCCGGCAATCCACAGCCTAAGACGCCTCCATTTTGGAGGGGAAGTAGTGCCCCCTTCAACAATTTGGAACACCAAGCCAGAGACAGTGCTAAAATATATAAAAAGCCTAAGTCTGGAGTGTTAATTAAGGGCATGCACGATAGATCCTAAGGGTCGCGGTGCACATGGGCCCACTATAAACTAAATAACTAACTAACTACTTCAAACAAATTGAAAATTATTTTCATTCATTTTAAAATAAAATATAAGCCAATTAAACTAATCTCAATAAAATATGTTTTAACTTTGTTTTAACAAAATGCACACATTTAAGTCATTTGTTTTGTCAATTTTTTTTTATTTGCTAGAAACACGCCTGACAAATTAGAAACACAAAACAGCTGAGGTTTGCAGTTTGACAGCGTGCTGGTTACGCAGGGTTATTTACGTCGTACGAGACAAATTCAGTGCGTAAAATGTTACGAACTTCGTATCTCGATGTTCATATAAAAAAGTGACGTTCGTAAGTTTTTACAAAATACGAGCTTACGAGGCAGTTACAACGTGACATGAATCACACTATTAACTTTAATTTTTTATAAACTTTCAATAAAACATGCAATGTTTTGATTCTTTTAAAACATTTTGTTTAATTATTATATCAAATTTGTATACTTTTTTGGTATTCTTCGTGATTTTATTGAGTGCTTATTTTTGATTGCTTTAATGCAATTTTGCAATTTTAATCATATCTGACTATTTTAAGTATATATGGAGCCCCATCTGTCGAATAAGCTTAACCCTAAGTCCGTCCTCGGTGTACAATTGTACCCCAAGCTACTTTTAACGCAAAATTCAATAGACATACACACCTCTTATGACACTAAATCAATTTTTTCCCGATGTGGTAATTCATTATGTGTGCGATAGCTACGTTTTCAAGCGAATTTTATAAATATATAGCTTGCAGAAAGCAAAATAATCGAATGTTCACTATACGTCTTTGGGGTACATTTGTACCCCGTCAATTTTGCCATATGAAAATATAAGTTCCGTTATTTTTCTTGTGCTATGAGTACCGTATTTTTTGTCGTACAGCACGCTCAGCTTCATATTGATCAGTTGTCGATCGGTTTTCGTTGTGCGTACATATCATCAAGTAAAATGAGTGAAAAAATAATTTCTTTAGTAAATAAAAGTGCAGTTTGTGCTTTGAGTGCAGCCGAGCAGGAAGAATTGAACGACCTTCTGGGCGATAATGATAGATCGAGCAACAGTAGTAATGATAATGATGATGATTGGGTACCCGATGATGATGGTGATTCTGATGGCGTTATGTCTGACCTTGAGGGCCCGTATATGAATGACCCGCCTTTAGCAGACATGGCTACTCTAGATATAATCAATGATATTCAGTCTGATATCAATGAGAATGTACTTGATGAGCTGGCGGATGAACCGGTACAAGCAATTGGAGCCAATTGGGCAGCGATATGTGGGTCAAGGGCGTAGTGACCATACAATTTGGTGGTCAATGCCATCAGCCACTGAAAAAAAGCGAACCGACGCTCTGGCTGCTGACAGAAATGCTGCAAAGTCTTTCTGTACGGCGACATTCGTGAAAAAAGAAGACGCATTCAAGACCATTCTGACGACTTCGATAGTTGAAGAAATTGTATTGGCAACGAATCGAAAAGCACGTCAAGCAATGAAAATAAATGCGGCATTGCCAAATCCAAAAACAATGCGACCTTGGCATGATATTACAGTAAACGAACTGTACGCTTTTATTGGTCTCGTTCTTCACGCAGGTGCAGAAAAATCAAATTTAGTCGAGGCCAAGGATTTGTTTGCCAACAATCACATGCCTATTTATAGAGCAACGTTGTCATTGAAAAGGTTTGAGCAGATATCTCGGTTTTTACGTTTCGACGATAGCCGAACCCGAGGGTTTCGTTTGCAAAGTGATAAGCTTGCACCGTTTCGACATATTTGGACATTATTCCTAAGTAATCTTACTCTAAATTATATTCCGTCTAAGGACTTGTGCATTGATGAGCAACTGCTGAACACACGTAATCGATGTATGATAAGACAGTATATTCCATCGAAACCAGGAAAGTATGGAATCAAAATCAATTGGATTGTTGATGCGCCCAGTAGTTTCCCACTGTTTGGTGAAATATATCTTGGAACACAGCCGAATGAAGCACGTTCAACTGGCATAGCTCACCAACTGGTTATTCGTCTGGCAAATCGTTGGCTGAATGAAGGTGCTAACATAACGATGGATAACTTTTTTACGAGCTACGCGTTGGCAAAAGATCTATGGACAAATTACAACACCACAATAGTTGGCACGATTCGCACCAATAAACGCGAGATTCCTCTTCCGTTTTCATCGTCTACTCAAGCCAAACAACGTGGCAAATTTGCATCGGTGTTTTGTTTCTCCGATGAATGTCAACTGACTAGCTACACATCGAATAAGCTAAAAAATGTCGTCCTATTATCAACAGCTCACCAGACAGAAAATGTTGATGAGAACTCAATATACAAAAAGCCTGTTGTTATCTGGGACTATAATAAGTCCAAGGGTGGAGTCGATACTTTCGACCAAATAGTTCGCTGTTATACGAGCAAACGAAAGAGTAATCGATGGCCTATGTGTCTGTTTTATAACATGATTGATGTGGGATCATTCTGTGCTTACCGATTGTTTGAACAGAGCCATCCATCGTGGCACCCACGAATTTCAGACAAACGTAAAGTGTTTTTGAAAGAGCTGGCCTTGGAGCTTATAACACCACATCTCAACGATCGGTGCAAGCCTCAGTTGAAAAAATCAGTTTTGACAGCGATGAGTTTAATCAACTTCATGCCGTCCAATCCTATTTCGATAATTCCTCGTGCCAGAGAACAGGTAATAATGGTATATAATGTTCTATCAAATTCATCCAAATCTCTTCTCTTTATACATTTTGATTTATCTTCAGAACAAGCTGCAACGATGCGTGGCTTGTAAAAGCGTCCGCACCGAAAAAGTTGACGTAAAAACTCGCTCAGTGTGCGACCTGAGTTTAGGCCCTAACTGCCCAAAGCATTACATAAAGGTGTGTGAATGCTGTTACCTAAGCAAATTTATTGGACCATCTGATGATGACGATAGCGATGACAACAACAACAGTCGATCAACAACAACCTCAGGTGGAACAGCCCCGAAAAGAGTACGCTCCCGTTCGCCATTGTCGTTGACAGAAATTTAATTTTTTCCGCTTTTTTTGCTTTCTTTGTTACTTTTTTTATAAAAAAATGAATGAATTAATATAATTTGGATTAAAATACAGACTTTTCCCTTATAATTGCACTGGGGTACAATTGTACCCCGCAGACGGTTAACGTATTGTTTTGCCGTGGACGGATGCAGGGTTAAATATCATAACATTTGCAGTGATATTGACAAATGGATCGAAATGGATTGAAGGATCATACCTTTTTTAAAACCAGTCCACTTTTTACAACCTGTTTGCAAAAGAACATGCACACCCATGTGTTAAATTTAAACACCTACTATAAGTATTTATCAATTTAAAGTGTTTTATTTCGGTGCCACGCCCTTTTATTCAATACCGCCCACTTTTTTAAAGACACTTTAAGCAGTCCTTGGCTACCTAGTACCAAATTAGGTAGCAGTCCTTGGATACCAAATTTCAGAACCCTATCTTTATTATTACAGTAATTACAATTGAAGTAGCTCGTAAGTTATTATTTTCAAACACTGTGCGACAGTTGTAAAAAAAGAATCCATGAAAAGGTCACAAATGTATCGAACTGAATCCACTTCAGGAAACAAAAGTATCCACGTTATTTCAAAATAAAAAATATACATATTTATTTTTCTTAAAACAAAAATTAACTTACAATTTTTTAAATAATGAAACCCAATTATTTTATTTATTTAATTTTATTTTATTTATTAAAAATTTATTTATTTAATTTTAAGACCAAAAAATAACTTTGTTAAAATGTAATAGAAGGGAACAAAACATGTATATAAAATAAAAGTTATAATACAGTAGAATCGCTTAAAAGTTCACTTGCTCAAAAGGTAATAGCTCGGTTAAGTTAACCGAATTTCAGCGTTCACATACCGCTCTTAAAAGTTAGAGCGTAGGAATTTATCAAACCAACCGTTTGTTTGGCAACACAAGCAAGTGCGAGCACTAATTTTATTTATTAGTATTCCTCAAATTTCTTTTCAATTTTGAGCTGCAAAAATATATGATCTTCATCATCGAGTGACTGTCCAGTAGTAGTCCAGTGTGACGGATTCCAAAAATCAATTTTTTTTTACATTTTTCGCAATAAAAATATCTTAGAAATATACTCTTAAAGTATCAAGTTTCAGAGAGAAATTTAAAATATTTTAAAGTTACAGCCAAAAGAAGAGAGCGCGTCGAAGTGTGTATGAAAGTCCTGTAAAATGTTTAAAGACGTTTTTTTCGAAACTACGTTTTCGAAACTGCAAGGAAGCACTGACTAAAAACTATTCAACTGTTTGGGAAAAATTATTTAAGTTATTTAAGATATACCTACCTAGCTTAGTCCGGAACCTTTAAGGAGCAACCTGCTCCAAAACGTTAAATTTTTGCATTTATTTTATTTTCTTTGAAAATTATTTAATTTAATCTAAAAAGTCCTTAGAAATCAGTGAAATGATGAGCATCGAGATTACCGAGTACAAGAACGCGAACTTAAATCACGTGTTTCTCAAAACATGTTATTTTCCGCGCTATGGACTATGACTTAAAAAGGAATTAAGATATCAACTTAAAATAAACTGGCCATTTTAGACCTTTAAGGGACTTTGACCTTTTATTGATCAGTTGCGCTGTGCGTGTTATCAAATGACCGAGAACTGGACCTACGTGTTTCATGCCGACTCCGAACGGCTTATATTCTCAATAAGCTTTCTACATGGCAATTTTTAATCTCTAAGGTTTGCCATTCTCTGCAGAGAGGTGACGACCGAACAGAAAAGTTAATTCAATTGAAAAAAATTTCTGTCTGAGCTGGAATTGAACTCGGGCTGCCGCGGTTTTTTAGCTTAGGGGTCTTCCATAAACTACGTTACTGATTTTCCGTTTTTTTTACCCCCCTCCCCCCCATAAAGTAACGTGACATATGAAATTAATTCATTCGAATGATTATATATTTTGACTAGCTCTGACAATTTTCACTAGTATTAGTGACTAGTATGACTAGATACATTAAAGGAACAATTGGAAAAAAATCAATAATTAATATCATCTGTAAAAGCTATTCCATCTGCGATCCAAGATTCGATGCTCTCAATCACTGGGATAGGAGAAGCTGGTAGCTTTGTTGAGGATTCTTCAAAATAGAATTTTTCATCGGATTCTATGTCGACCCATTCAGGTGAATCCTCATTTCTAACGCAAAGAAATTCACCTGGTCATTGACAGAGTACCCTTAAAGGCTGCACCCGAGCTGCACCAAGTTCTGTGTTTTTGTGTAAATGCTTTCTGAAAATTGATTTATTTAAATAGTATTTTTATTCCGATTTATTGTAAACGATATAATACAAACTTATGGCAATTCATAGAAGTTTTAAAAACAAAATACAAGCCGCAGGTAGGACACGACCTTGAACCGATTTCTTCTTTCTGAGAAGGACAGTACATGTCATACGGTCATCTCCTTTGATCAAGAACATTCAGGCCTTAACGTCAAAGCCAGTCGCAAAAGCAAAGACCCAAATTTTTCAGACGTGTGCTGAGATGGTGAAAGATTACCAAAAGGTTCCTGTGTCGAGGGAAAAGGTGGTGGAAGAAATCGTTGTAACAAAAGTTAACCATCAATTTAGACGATCAAACATAAACATGTAAGGTTAAAATTTTTTTAAATGATTGTGTTATTAATTAGAGGTTTTTCGTCGATTTTTTTAATTTTTGGTAACGTTACAATATCTAAACACCTCCCCCCCCCTACCATTACTTATCGTAGTGCATTTCAAAACCCCTCCCCCCCTAAATTGGTAACGTAGTTTATGGATGACCCCTTGGGGACACGCTCTCTACCCACTAGGCTACGGCCGCCACTATATTAGCCCTTGCATTAATAAAAACATTTACAAAAGTTTGTATAAATTATTACTAGAAATATTGTTTTTAACAATTTGTTTATAAAAAATAAAGGGTATTTTTTTCTTTTTGCTTTTAAATTTAATTTTTTTTCGATAAAAATAGGTATATGTAAAGCGAAATAACTTATTTTAATAAAAAACTTTTGTTTCACTGATTTCAGTTGACTACAAGGGGCGAGGGATTTCACAGCCCAAATTGCAGGAGCCAAGTTTGAGTAGCTGTAACGCCGCCATATTGTTTTTTAAAACAAAAAATGTATGTGTACTAGAATGGAACAAAATCTTCATCGGTTTCATATATTTTTGAAAACTCCTAGTCAAAGCAAATTTTTCTGCATCCTTAATTTTTTTCTGTGATATAACTTTTGACTTTGCCCGGAGTCACTAGTTCCCTATGATACCATATACGCGCTAGAAGATATTCGGGTTCAAAGTTCACCGAAATCGGACACTCGCTAATATCTCCGCTCCTCTTTGTAGAACATGCAATATGCTTGCAACAAAATTGTAGAATAGGGTAGAGCGAGGATGACTCGACCATGTTTCGTACAGAGTGCAGATAATTGTACATTATTGTCTGTCATACGTTGAGCATTACATATGAAAATGCCAGTCGCATATCTGACGTGCTTGTTGCTACACGTTTTTTAATTTTTTGTGGTGCTTTCTTCTTAATTTTGCCTACTTATATTTTTAAGTGAAATGTTATGGTTATACGTTACTCCTTGTACTCTTAGAAATTTTAATTATTAATTATCCAATAAAGATTATTATAGCATCAGATGTGTAATAGTATTTGGTAGTGACGGTATATTTAAAAATATAACGTTAAGATTGGTTAAAGGATGATTTGACATTTACTAAGTAGGAGGATTTATCACATATTAAAATCCTGATACTATAATTTCTTTCTTAGAGCTGTTATTGGTATTTTTCTTGTTATTATGATCTTTATATAATACACCATTTTAGTATAATATGCCTAACGTATGCAATAGTAAGCACTCTCAAAGGGTTTTTGATGAAGAAGGTCTTAAAAAGGCTCTACTCTTCACTCAAATAAGATTGAAAAGCTTACAAGTACTGCCCGAAAATATAACATAAACAAAACCACATTTATTTATCGGCTGAAGATTTTTTCTGGAAACCGTGTGGGAAGCGAGTTGCTACTTCATGCTGTTAAACACTCCTAAAGCTCTTTCAAATCCTCCTCACAAGTAGGAAGATTTAACACTTTCCCATTTTCCATGTTTCACTCCATCCCAAGAAAACGATTTGGTAAGCACATTTGGAATATAAATGATTTGCAAGCCAAATAGCCAAGGAACAATATCCGCTATAAAAATTTAGCTATGCGTTAAGTTTTTACATTTTAGTTCGCCATTTTTTTTTTTTTTAAATATGCATATGTAATGTTAGTGCATTCAAATTAAGCATGCACTCTCTTAATTTTTTATTAAATGATATTCTTTTTGAATATTTTATTTCAGATGAACTCGTGAGTAGTCTGGGTGTTTCCCCAGAACAACTTACCTTTTTTCAAGGACTCTACTTTGATATAAATAATTAGAAGCAAATTAACGTAAAATTAAAAAACAATAACATTTTTTGAACACTTTAAGATAACCAATAAAAACATGTTAACATTTCAAAACGATCGCCTTTTATTTTCTTATTTAAAAACTTTATGAAAAATGTAAAAATTTAGGTCTACTCATTGAGCAAATACCTTCGGTACAAAATAATATTGGCCTTTAGAACAAGAAAAAAGGTATTAGCTAAAAAAAGCTAAGTTCTAAAAGGAAAAAGCTAAAAAAGTAGCTAAGAGCTATGACACAATTTTCGACAAAAATAAGCTGAATCCAGCTATAAAATAGCTAAACTGGCAGCACTGATGGTGAGTGTGACAGTCTGCTTTACGAAAATCATAATTGAGCTCATTAATGCATACAGAGCTACCACTTTTTATTATTAACCCTCATCGGTCCCCTGTATGCGCACGCATACAATTTTGATCTTTAACCTTGAATAAAATAAAAACGGTTCAGCGGAATGAACTTGTATTTTGCAAAGTAAAATTATTTTGCCTGAACAACCAAAAAAACCCGTTTTTGAATTTGTACCCTTACTGTATTTGCCTGTGCAGTTATAGTTACGAATCGGTCCCTGTGTATGTGCGCGCATACACATAAGCAGGTACCTGGAATTGCCGCTTATTTTTTTTGTGTGTGGATTTATAGCACGCTCTTATTTTTCGTTTTATGAAATTCAGTTTGTTCTGGAACACACATAAGTGAAGTTTGTTTGCGCATTTATTTGGATTTTGGTTGTGTTTCGAAGTATTTGATAAAAAATGGATAGAGTTTTACGTGAAAGAAGGCAGCGAGATGAACTAGAAATGGATTTTGATTTGGAAAGCGAATCTCCGTGCAATAGTGACGATGATTTTGCATTATCAGACGAGGAGAATGATGAAAGTGAAGTTAGCGTGCATTCGGATGAAGACAACATTGAGCAAAGTTTAGCAGAAGAAAATGCAGCAAATCCTGAAAATAAATATTTTTCAAAAAATAAGAAAATTGAATATTCATCGCAACCATTTGAAATAAATCGAAGAAATTCATTTCGACGTGCAGAAAATTTCACTTCAGGTAAAAACCTACCCTCTTTGTTATGGGTTCATGTTCATTATATGTTTCATTTTTGTTATAATTCAGGTCCAAAAGCATTAGCAGCTGCTACTATAGTTGATGTTTCGTCTGCATTTCACATGTTCCTTGAACCGGTTGAGAATATTATTTTGAACATGACGAATTTATATGGTATGCGAAAGTACAAAGACGATTGGGAAAACATTGATTTGGACACTCTGCATGCATACTTTGGATTGTTGCTGCTTTCTGGTGTGTATCGGTCATACGGTGAATGTGTCACTAAACTGTGGAATGACGAAACTGGTCGGCCAATATTTAGAGCAACAATGTTTTTGAAAATGTTCAAGCGTGTCCATGGTTGCATTCGATTTGATGACCGCGAACAACGTATGGCCAACACTGCATCTACAAGTACTTCTGTACGTGACAAATTGGCACCGATTCGAAATGTATATGATAAATGGAATCATAATTTGAAAGTTGTATACACACCAGGAAAAACATTACCGTAGATGAACAGTTAGTTCCGTATCGTGGGCGATGTCCGTTTCGTCAGTATATTCCATCCAAGCCGGCGAAATATGGCATCAAAATTTGGGTGCTATGCGACTCAAAAAGCTGGTATGCATACAACACACAAATTTATGTTGGTCGGAATCGTAATGCCACTCCTGAACGTATTCTCGGACGGCGTGTTGTTTTGGATTTGGTGGAAGGACTTTCTGACAGAAATGTAACGTGTGGCAACTTTTTCACTTCGTATGAATTGGCAGAAGATTTACATACGAATCGCATGACTATTTTGGTTCTACTCGACATGCGTCAAAAGCCAATTTATCATAAAGAAGTTGTATATGAACATAAATTGCAAGCAGTTATGTTGTCATATGTTCCTCGCCGGTACCGATTTGTGACATTGCTCAGTACATACCACAATGTTGTCAGCATAAATGAAAATAGTGAAAAGAAGAAACTTAACATCATTGAAGACTACAACAAAACCAAGAGTGGAGTTGATACTATGGATCAAATACACATGCAAACGAAAATTCAATCGGTGGCCAATGGCAGTATTTTGTAACATGCTTGATGTTAATGCGTTGAATGCATTCGTGACGTTCATTGCATTGTTCCCGAAATGGAAAAATTCTAAAATGAACCATAAAATTCGTCGTCGCTCTTTTTATCGAGCAGCTTGGATTGAATCTCGTTGAAAAACAGATCACTAAACGTAAAAAACAACCTCAAAGTAATGATGCTTCAGTGTTATTCAAAGAATTCGGGAGATTCGCCATTTACCACGTACATCAAAATGAGGCCGATGCTACATCTGCACATATAAAAATAACAAAAATCTTTTTGCTACACGCTGTAAAAAGTGTAGAAATTTCATTTGTGCTGAACAAATTTTAATTTATGCGAAAAATGTACAAATAATTGACAAAAGTTAGAAATTCATTTTTTTCTTCTAATATTTGTAATATTCTAATTAATTTCATTCTAAATCTACCTTTATGAAGTTCAAATGTATTAATATGATAGTAAACAATGTAATAAACATAAAAAATCACAAAACATAAATGGTTGTTATTTTTTTAAGCTTTTTTATAATTAAAAATATATGTGTAATGGGATCGATTAGATGTATTTTCCGAGGGACCGATGAGGGTTAAATACTTTATAAATTTAAGCTAAATATCTAATAAAAGTTATAAAAATATTTTATAACTGATAGTGTGTAAAATCAAATCGAGTGAAATAATATTGTGGTTTTAAAATTGTTTTTTTAACTAGTTTAACATTCTTAATTTACTCCAAGTAAAAGCACGATTTACAATCAATTTTTTCCGCAAGAAAAGTTGGAAGCTGACCTTTAGATAGTAGATAGTAAAATGATTTTGTTTGTTTTAAATTTAAGTAAAACAACATATTTGTATTGCTTTATTATATGAACATTTAAATAATTTGCGTAGCTCATACTCAGTCTAAATAGTGGCTCAACCCCCCAAATTTAAATCAAGCATGCAAAACTGTATCGCTTTCTTTTCGTACATTTAACTGCACTAATCAGCACGATAATAATTATTCTGTGGCTTGAATCACGATTGCACTAAGAAGCTCTTTTAAGATTACTACAAATCGAAGTCAAAGCTTGACTTACAAAGTCAGTAACAATTTTTTTAATATTTCTTTTATATTGAAAGTTGACTTCTGAAATGGGAGTTTTGCATGTTTGTTTTTTGCATTTTCATTATAGAAAATAGTTGCTCGCAGGAGATTGTGTTTCCAATCCTGCTATTATTTTGCAATTATACCTGCTGAAATCAAGCGTATATTATAATTTTTTTTTAAACAATTCAGAGAACCTTACCCTGCAGTGTAGCCAACTAGTTAAAATAGTAGTAAATGTACTAGGTGAAAAATACCAGTACTAGTTCAGCTCAAATGCTTTTTACTATGCGCAAACTGGTTATTTTCCTGTGTTGATTTCATAGGAAAAGACAATTGTCCTATTCTCGATATGAGTTGAGGGAGTATTTTTACTGGTATAATTTGAACTAGTTGTGACAGTAGTATCTTTTGAACCAGTAAAATACTAGTATACTTTTACTGGTATGATTTGAGCCATCTTTGTTGTAGTATATTTTTAACTAGTTGAATACTAGTTTAATATTGACCAGTTTCGTATTAGTATTATTTTAACCAGTTCAATTCTAGTAGTTTTACCAGTTGTATGCTAGTATTAGTTTTGTTCTAGTTTTTTTGAAAGCAGGTGTATGCTAGTACACCGTCAACTGGCTTTATACTTGTGTTATTGACACTATATTTAGATTTCTATTTTTAAGCAGATTGTTATTTTTAAAAAGCTGCATATTTATCTTATTATGAATTACTTAATTGCAAATAACTTCGAATAATTGTGTTGAATTAAGGATGTAGTCCGGTGCTCTGTCTTAATATTCAAGGTTTACTTCGGAATGATTTTTTTATAAGAAAATAAAATACAATCGTTTAAATATTTTTATATGGTTTTATAAACATCTAAAACTGTACAAAAACACTTTTCTATTTTACATTTTTTTTTATTTGTACAATTTGTCCAAAGTGGACAAAAAAAAAGAAGGTGTTTTGCTGGCCCGGGTGATAACGGCACTTGAAGTAATTTAAAATAAATTATTTAACTAGATTATTGTTCTGTATACTTTTCATTCGGACAGGTAGTTGATTTAAACATTAAAAAATAACAAAATGATGGACATCTAAATAGAAATTTTAAAAAATGACGTCTTTTTTGTGGAAAATCGGGGGAAGAATAGGAAATAAATTAATTAAAATTTACAATTCTATTACCTGCGAGAGCCATTGGCGTATATAGAATGAAAACTTGATAGAATTTTTGAAAACACATTTTGAGGTATTTTTAGGATTTTTTTTTTAAAAGGTTAAAAGATTATCTTTTATTTAAACTTTTAAGTTATATTGTAATACTCATTCCACATTAAGGGGAAAAAACAAGATGGCGGAGTCTCGCACATTTTTTAACCTTTATTTTTATGTTAGGATCTATACAGTGGAATTTCTCTTGAGTGGACACCGAAGGGACCATTGAAATGTGTCCGAACAAGGGGGCCATCCGGCCAAGAGAAAACTACAAATTTAAATCAACAAAAATTTGTCTAAGATTAGGTCATACTATAACTAGACAAGGTAGTGTTAGGGCTGAATGTGCTCTCTTTCAAAGTGACCATAATTGTCAAACTCAGTCATTTTGGTGTTTTTGCCAATTTTTGCTTTCATATTGCATTCTCATTGGTTGCAACTTTTGTATGAAATATCAACTACGTTTTGACAGTTTTGGGCACCGGCTCTCCGCACCAACACTACCTTGTCTAAATTTACCATGGCTGGAAACTGTTTCAGTACTTTTGCCAAAATTCTCATATATAATTTTTACTCTCTCAGTTCGAGCTTACCAGAAGTTACACAAATCTTACACAGCGTAGAGTACGGAAACACACTTATTGCTAGTTTTTATTTCAATTTTCTTGCTGAATCTTTTTGCGCTGTGATGCTAGAATGGAGTTTCTTGAGTTGAAATTGGCACATGTTATTTTTTGAAGCTTCAAAATAAAGAATTATTGCCTCTGGCAATATTGAATATGACAAAGAACAGCAGAAAACTTGCTGCAAGTCTTACATGTCAGTGAATCGACCTGCGGCATTTTCTCACAGAGAGAGCAAGAAAGCTATCACAAGAAACTTGCTGAAGGTGGTCAGTGAATCCGCCTTAATGGCATAGATTACAAGCTTTTGGCCAAATAGGTTTCTACACCATACGTATGCACCTCAAACATTGCAAGAATAAGTATTGTCAACTCTCCGAAGCAGAAGCGTAAATTGTAGAAAAAATGTTAGATTGAAAACATTATGTGAGAGAGAAAATATTTAACTATGTTATGTTATGTAGTAAATATGATAAACTTGTTGTTAAAGCTTACAAATTAAAAGAGTCTTAGCAAAAGTCTTATTTGTAAATTATGGCATGAAGAAATCCGAAAAAAAATAAGCTAAATGTCCGTCCAAGAGAATTTTTTTATTCGAATAAGTTGTTATTAAGATAGGTAAAACTGAGCATATGTAAAAACCTTTTTTCCCAATGGGACAGTGCAACCCCAAAGCAACACAACTCTGTTGAACATCGTTGCTAGCATGGTACAATTATATGCAAGGTTGCACAAGTACGTACTTTCATACCATTTTGGACACGTTTTTTTTCTTCACGTACGAGGTACAACATTTTCCGTACTAGTACACTTTTATTTTCATCGCTTTTCTGTGTATTTTTCTCTTGGTGTGGCCACACTCGTTTTTTTTTTTTTGGTTCGCATTATAGTGATTTGGCAGCACTTCTAGCATTTGAATGTTTGTTTACGTATGAAGTGCAAACAAACAAAAAGTGCGAATCACATCTGTGGTGCGAATGGTACCAATGGTACTCGTACCTATAAGCTTGTATGAAAGTTTCATATAAATCAGAGGGTACTAGTACATCGGTACTTTTGCTTTATGTTTTGCTTTCATAACAATTTGCCATGGCTTTATTTTTCAGTTTGCTTACAAATAATTCGACAAAAACAAAAGCTTTTGTTGATCCTTCCTTTGTTTTTAGTATAGCTTGGCAATGGTTGCATTTCGCTGTTTCAGTTTTTATTTCTGGTAAAAAAAAAACCAAACTGAACTTTTATCTTCCGATTTGCTTTTGTGCAAGATGTATCGTTTGTCCATCTTAGCACCTGAGAAATTTGTTGGAAATAATCTAATTGTGCTATTCTTGTAAACACTTTAGATAAATCACTTCAAAATATCATTCATTTTTGCTAAAGATATGTTTTGTATCCTTTTACAGCTGAAATCAGTAAACTTTGTTTTGGTCAGCAGCAGGGCTGAAAACACTTTATAAGGTGGGCTCAGACGATACTACATGTTGCCAAGCCTGGGTGTAAGACTGAATAACTAAAAATTAAGCTTTGCGTCTAAACGATCCCATTTGTTGTTGAACTTCATTAAGCTAAAAAATTTCGAATGGACAGCAGGTATAGCGTTTTTGGCAGCAGTGGTGATAATAATACTTTAAGTTCTGTTTTTCTTCTTATCAAATTAATTCTGGAATGATTAAAAGAGGGGTTTCACGTCAGCCAGCAAGTGTAGAGCAAATTTTCTAATTTGCTTTAGGTTGACATACAGCTAAATAGTTTTAAAAATGTTATCGATGCGTTCCTAACGCCTTTTTAAACACTTGCTTTTATAATTGGATTCAGGTCTAGTTAACCAAACTAATACGGAGCGTATTTTGAAATAATTTTTTAATTTTCAGCTAAATGACGAGAAAACCGTAAATCTATTTATAAACATTTATGATGGAAATGGTTAACATTTCAATGAATGAAAAATTCACTTATTTTTTGGTATAATGGAACATGGAGTGACAGAATTACTTTTTTTTATGTATGTATCTATATAACAATGAACCATAAACTCAACCAACGACATCAGCATTGAGATCAAACGAAGAATAACTGTTGCCAAAAGGTGTTACTTTGGGTTCAGTAGGCAATTGAGAAGCAGAGCCCTCTCTTGACAAACGAAAATCACGCTCTATAAGCCGCTCATCATGCCCGTCCTACTTTATGCATCACAAACCTAGACGCTGAGCAGTTTAGAAGAAAAGACTTTAGGAGCATTCGAGAGAAAGGTTCTTCGTAAGATCTACGGACCAATCTGCGTCAATGGCAAGTACCAAATACGGTGGAATGATGAACTGTATGAGCTGTACGCTGACATCGACATAGTCAAGCGCATTAAAATCGAGCGGCTTCGCTGGCTTGGTCATGTTCAGCGCATGAAAGACGATGCTCCAGTGAAGAAAACATTCGATTCGGTACCCAGCGGCGGTCAACGCAGAAGAGGACGACCGCATCTTCATTGGAAATACCAAGTAGAGGACAACCTGACGATGCTTGGAATTTCCAACTGGCGCCAGCAAGCGAAAGACAGAAATGGCTGGTGCAAATTCTTAGGTGAGGCCAAGACCGACATACGGTTGTAGCGCCAACTAAGTAAGTAAGTAATATAACTATGAAAAATGTTGTTCTTGTTTCGGCCTTCTGTCGTTTGTTGCTATTATAAATTGGGCTGTGGTCTTATGGCCGCCGTAGCCTAGTGGGTAGAGTGCGTGGCCCCTTAGCTAAAGAACCGCGGTAATCCGGGTTCAATTCCAACTCAGACAGAAAGTTTTTTCAATTGAATTAATTTTTCTGTTCGGTCGTCACCTCTCTGCAGACAATGGCAAACCTCAGAGAGTACAAATTGTCATGTAAAGCTTGTTGAGAACATAAGCCGTTCGGAGACGGCATCAAACACGTAGGTCCAGCTCTCGGTCATTTGTGATCAAGCATTTAATAACACGCACAACACAATTGATCAGTAGAAGTCAAAGTCCTTCCAAGGGCTGAAATGGCCAGTTTATTTTTTATTTATTATAAATATATAAACTTTTTGCTTTTTTATTATCCTATTTTTCGATATTTCGGCTCACTTTGTGGGCCTTCGTCAGGGCATGAAATAATAACAAATTTTTTCTTAAACACATTTAAGAGATTAGCACAAATAAAAATCTTTACATAAAAAGTTTAAAAAGTCAGCGAAATTAATAGCAAAGCTTAACGGATGGAATAAAATCACGATAAAAAATTTGATATTGATATGAATTTTTATAGGTATGTTCTGTTCTACGTTAAGTGAGGATGAATGTTATAAAGGAAGGAAAAATAGGGAATTACAAGAAGGATATTTTGTCGTACTACACATGTATGTTTTATATATTTTGTAGCGACCTTTTTTTTTGCTTGTCAAACTTGTATCTTTGTTTAGAAAATCCCCACATTTTCATTATCTGTTTCGACCTTTTTTATTTTTCATATATATTTTATTATTTTGAGAGTACTTTTTTATTTTCTGCCGATGCAACCCTGATTATATGGCCTTTTTTCTCACGAGCGGCGATGGGTAGTTGTCTAAATTAGCTGTTCATGCAATTAATCAAAGAAATGTGGAAAAATAAGCAACGATTTAAACATAGCAAGTCAAACGCAGCAAACTAAAAACATTCCAATAAACCTCGCTAACAAATTTAATGAATTAACGAAAAGTTAAAAATAAGCACATAGCTAGTCAACAGCAGCCAACTATTGTACAACTTTTTTAGCTATTTTTGACAACTACCAATCGCCAAAAAAACTGTCACGGCTACCTTGTCAAATAATTATACTATGGTTGCTATAGCATACACGAGAGAGAAGAGAGTGGCTCAGAACACTTTAACAGAGCTGTGTGGCATTGTTTTTGTTGCTGTTTCTTAATTAATCTCTCGAACTGATAACCTGAACAGAATGAAGCAATTTCATTCAATGAACCCAGTGGTAAATAGACACATGATGTAACCAATTATTTCGTTTATATCTACAATGTAGCTGCGAGATCACCAACGCCCGTAGAGTTAATAATTGAGTTTTTGAAGTGAAAACATTTTCAGGCGCGTTTACTCATCTTGTGTAGAGGAAAATCTTTACTTTAACGAAACCCTTACTCATGACACGAAATCCACAAATTAAGAGAAATGCCATATACAGTTTTAGTCGTATTAGTCAAAAATGTATGGAATGTAATAAATTTGGTATGTTAGTGCTATTTAAAAAAAGTTGACATGACTACTTAAACGGCCTTTATCCTTTATCCATTTCAGACCTGACGCTAAGCCTCTGAGAATTTTTTATGATTTTTGGAGTAAATGGACTTCATATGATCTAAAAATATATTCAAAGCGAAAACTTTTATATTTTCATGTCCTTCAAAAATTTTCAAGAACCAAAAGTTTGTACTGAAGTAATTTTTTTTTGCACCAAATAACCTCAGATCAATTAAGATTTTAAATATATTATTTTACTTGTTAAAGTGTCTACTTCACTAAAATTGCGCTATTAGTATTTTAGTAAATTAAAAAAAACCATCGTATACTGCTCATTTGTTAAAAAAATAATTGTGACGCGAGAATTCCGTGAAAACTTAAGAAACGGCAAAATGAACATGGAAACAATATAAAAGCAAACATAAGCAATAATCAGCATAATCGATACATGAAAATTTGTCTAACATTCTGATTCTGATAACAGCAAGTACAGAGTGCGTAAAATGAGTTGTGGATATGTATGTATTTGTCAATGTTATGTTTTTTTACTATGATAAACATTTTTCAATAAAAATTGAAAAAAAACAAAAGACAAATCGCTTTTGATATGAACGAACTTCGACCGCAGGCGATACTAGTATATATAACTGTACTACGTACACATTTGTGCAATAATATTTAAAATTTTAGTCCGATCGGTTGAACAGTTTTTCGTAATAACGTCAACGAGGTCGAGAAGCGTTGTTTCGCGGAAAACGTGTTTACGTAAAGTTGTTGTTGTAATGGATGCCAACTGGACGCGCCTACTTAAAAAGTATCTTACTAATGTTCCTTCATCTCGGCGGCTTAAAAAAGATGTATATAATTCCTCATAGTATCTTATATACAGTGTGGCAACAAAATATGTGCGCTGCAAGGTTTTGTGCAAAATTTGAAGTCATTAGATTAATTTTTGTGGAATTGAAAGAGATTTTACGATTTTGGTGAACTATGTATGGGAGGAAGGCGTGGTTTTCATCCGATTTTTACAAATTTCTTACTCAAAGCTTATATTAAATATTTAAGACACTGTGCAAAATTTGAAGTCATTAAATTAGTTTTTGTGGATTTTAAAGAGATTTGGTTAAGTCACTTTGTATGGGAGGTAGTCGTGGTTTTCATCCGATTTGGCATTTTTGAATAAAAAAGTTATACAGTGCTGCGCAAAACAATAGCAACAAAATAAGTGCGCTGCAACAAAATCGTGTATCTTTTTTAATATTGGGGACACACAAAAATGATTATAGGAATCAAAGCATATATTCATACATCATATATAAAACAAATCAAATTCAAATTTGGTTTTTTTTTCTTAAATTTAAAATTAATGTGGCTGCATCCAATTTGTCTGAGAGCAAAACAATAGCAACAAAACTTGAAAAATGTAAAAAGAGAATAGAAGTTCCAAGAATTACCGGTAAAAGTTCCGTTATTGAAAAGCACGTGTTGTTTGTAAGTCATAAAAATTTAAGTTTAGTTTTGCTTTTGCACTAGTTGTGACATTGACTGTTCCATTTATAATGGCACGTTTTAAATACTGTGAAGCTCTTAAATTGCAAATTATTTCCGAATACAAAAACGGAAATTCACAAATTTCTAATGTGAAACAGTTTGATATTAATCAGTCAATAGTTTGCAAATTAATAAAGAAATATACCATCACAAAAAAAGTAACAACGGTAAATTAAAGAGGACGGCCGCGGAAGACATCGCTGCGTGATGACAGGAACATTTGTGGCGTGTTCAAACGAAATGCATTTGTCACATCCAAAGAGGTTGTTCGGACACTTGATTTAGATATCCATCACAGCACTGTTTGAAGACGAGCCGTTGAGAACGATTAAAGAAGTTACGGACCGGCAGAGAAACTTTTGCTTACAGCTAAGCATAAAAAACAAGGTGAGGTGTTACAAGTTAAACAATTCTATCTGAAATTGTGACAACAAGTTGCAATTTATTGTTTTTTAGACTTAGTCTTACAAAAAAGCTTATAAATTGGACCATTCAAAAATCGAAAACCGCTTTCCAGCGATGAATCAAAGTTTAACTTGATTAATTTATATGAGATGTGCACGGTACGGCGCCACAGAGGTACACAACTTGAAGCCCGAAACTGCAAAATAAATTTTAAACACGAAGGCGGTGCCATTATGGTCTGGACTTATTTTTCCTATAATGAAGTCGAACCATTTCAAAAAATCGATGGAATTATGGATCAATTTGTATATAATGACATTTTAGAAAGCAAGATGCGACCACATTCAGAATGGAATATGTCGCTTCAGTGAACGTTTCAGCCTGATAATGACCCGAAGCATACTTCAAAGCTCATCAAAGATTACATTAGAGGCAATACGATTCAAGTCCTTGATTGGCCGGCACAGTCACAATGCTGTTCCATTGAAAATATTTTTTTTGGATTTTGAAGGTAAAAGTTTTTTTTTCAAAGGTTTTCAAATAAGACTGCACTGTATGAAGCCCTGAAACTTAATTGGGAGCATATACCCGGCGGTTATCAAGAATAATGAATCTTACACCAAATATTAATTATGTTGCTTTTGTTTTGCTCTCATACAAACTGAATGCAGTCACATTAATTTTAAATTTAATAAAAAAAAAAACCAAACTTGAATATGATTTATTTTTAATATGATATATGAATATATGCTTGGGTTCCTATAATAATTTTTGTGTGTCCCTAATATTTTAAAAGATACACGATTTTGTAGCAGCGTACTGAATTTGTTGCTATTGTTTTGCGCAACACTGTACTATATTATACCATAATATAAAAACAGGTTTTTTTGAAAATTATTTTTTTTTTAAAACATATGGAACCAGACCTCTTAATAGATTTAATTGACAGCAAACGCATCCACGGATATGAATTTAAATTACCCGCATCGTAAAGGAAGGCTCTTTACATAGATATATCCGCAAAATGACATCCGTCACATCCCTAATTGTTTCATATTTACAAATTTATGCAGAACTAGCGAGTTTGCAACTAGCAAAGAAGCTGGTACATTTATGACTAGTATATTATGAGCTAGAAAAACTGTTCGTATTTTTTTTAACTAGTTAAAATGCGACTAGTTAGTTAACTATAGTATATTAACTATATAGTTATTATACTAACTATATAATAACTAGTAAAACAGCTTGTCTTTTTGAACTAGCTAGAATACAGATAGTAACTTATCTAGTAACTTTTTGGTTAATAAGATTTCACTAGTTTAACATCTAGTATTTTTTTTTGTGACTAGTTTTATTTTAACTAGTGCGTTAACTAGTTAAATTCGTAACTTGTACGATTTTTCACTGCAGGGTAGCTAAAGTTGGTTTTCCAATGTAGTTACTTCCTCAGTATATTTTAAAATGTTCAAACCTTAAGATTAAGGTAGCGTTTCGAGGAAAGGAAAAAAATTAAAATTATATTCTCCAAGTTAGCGATTCCAAAAAATAAATTTTTAAGTGAACGCTTTTATTGAATTATTCATATCATAAGTTAACTTTTTTCACATTAAACATAGTACCCTGTTTAGTTTCATGTAAAATTGCAATTCAATCTCCATACAAAAAATGACAGCTGCGAAACAAGCGAGGAAGTTTTCAAAATATGTTCGTCAGAGCAGTATTTCGTTCTGCTGCGTGAAATTTGACCACCCATTTAATAGTTGATAACAGTTGCTTTTTGTTTAGATTGCTTTGACATTTTATTACGGATGGCTAACATTAGAGCAATGCGTGCAAATTGTGGAAATTTTTAATCAAAATAATGGTTCTGTTCGTCAAACTTATCGTGCACTTCGTCCATTTTATGCGTACATAATCGTCCTTGAGAGCTGCTCATTTGAAGAACAATAGATCGTTTTCGGACCACAGTTACTGTTACTGATAATGTGCATCCCGTGAGACGCCGAACAGTGCGCACTGAAGAATCTGTAGCTGCTGTACAGGAAAGCATTGAAGATGACCCTAATCAATCAATTCGTCACCGTTCTCAGCCGTTCAGGGGTTGTGTCCTTCCACTTTATGGAAGATTTTACGAAAAGATCTTGGCTTAAAACTTTTCAAGATTCAACTTGTGCAGGAATTCAAGCCAAACGACCATCGTATGCGCCGCCAATTCTGCGAATGGGCTCAAGCACAAATTGATATTGATTTTGAATATCCATAGAAAATTTTATTTTCCGATGAAGCCCATTTTTGGTCGAATGGGTACGTAAATAAACAGAATTGCCGTATTTGGAGTAAGGAGAATCCACAAGCTTTTATCGAAACACCATTACATCCACAGAAAATTACTGGTTGGTGCGCTTTATGGGCTGGCGGAGTCATTGGCTCATATGTCTTCAAAAACGATGATGGTCAGAATGTTACTGTCAATGGTGAACGGTATAGGAACATGATTCGAAGTTTTTTCGTACCTCAATTACCTGGCATAAATCTTGCTGATATGTGGTTCCAACAGGGCGGAGCCACATGCCATACAGCGGGCGCTACAATAGATTTACTCAAGGAAACTTTTGACGAAAAAATAATTTCCCCCAAGATCGTGTGATTTAACCCCATTGGATTATTTTCTTTGGGGTTATGTAAAGTCACTTGTCTACGTCGATAAACCATAAACAATTGAACACCTGGAAATCAACATTCGAAGAGTTATCGGCGAGATACGGCCGCAAATGCTGCGAAAAGTTTGTGA
Source organism: Dichetophora obliterata (assembly GCA_963920525.1). Classification (NCBI taxonomy): domain Eukaryota; kingdom Metazoa; phylum Arthropoda; class Insecta; order Diptera; family Sciomyzidae; genus Dichetophora; species Dichetophora obliterata. The sequence goes on from OY986438.1 coordinate 96,610,675, forward strand.
AAATTGGTGTTTCAGATTACGTCTTGTATGCGCCAGCCGTGGCGGCCACATGGCCGAACTCATACTTAAACAATAACGTCATAAAATTATCTATTCAATAAAGTCCAATTCATTGATATTAAAAATATAATTCTATGTTTTATTATGATTTAAACTTGTATCACTCTATAAAAAACACCCTTTATAAAAAACCGGACGTATTATAACTTTGATCGTAAATACTTTCGTAAATTATTCTAGTTACAGTATCAGGTATGAATTTTTGTCACAAAACCAACAACTTTGGTAATCTTTTGACTTTTACATTTTTAAGGAAAAAAATATTTTGGTTTGTGTTGTGTTATTTTACGCAAAAATAAAAGTCAAATTGACCTGATATTCTACAATGTGAGAGGTTCTAATGGTACCTTTGAAAAAAATGTTACACAATTTAATCAATGTTTGCCACATAACTGATATTTTGGCATTTATTTTAACTTCGAAATTTGAATATGAAATGCTGTACGTTTACCCCAAAGTTTCAGCCACAGCAAACAAATTTTTGAAAAACCGCTCTGTAAGACTGTTTTTTATAACAGCACGCTCTCGCTCTCACGAGTTCAATACGCTTTTCATCTTCTCTAAATTTTCCGCTCCTCTTTCCGCTTACCTCCGACTTCATTCAGCAGACAACAACCTCTGCACTGCCTGCTCTCTGTCGACGCACGGGCAAGAATTCTGGACGGCCCTTATATAGACTATGAGCTCTTATCAAATCGCCATTTGCACTCTAATATAACTCTTCTATTTTCACTAAAAGTGGAGCTTTCTAGAATGCTTTCAGCTGTTTTTTTCAAAAGACTTTGAAGAGGCACTTCTGCAGAGGTTGCGGTGACTATAATTGGCTCTGACAATAGCGTCTTTTTAAAAGCATAATAACTTGGAAAGCAATAATCGTGAAGTGAGACAGTAACAGAACGTAAATAACATTATTGTCGCTTCGACAAATTTAAATTGGTTATTAAGACTAAGCTTTTTTTATATGAGCTTATCTATAATCTATATTATTACACCTATTTTATTTTTCGATGTGGGCTACTGCTTTTTTGATTTCTTGTGGTGACTTTGAAGCAACTAGTTACTGCACTTTTCGCCTTTGTGTTCTTGAATGATCGCTGCCGTTTTTTGCTAGATCTTGTACTTTGTTCCTAAAAAGTACTGAGTATAAATACTAAGTAATTTGTAGGTAGATAATTCAACATTGGTTTTTATAATTAAATATAAAATTTTGGGATGGAGAAATAAATAAATAAATACTAAATTTTTCTAATCAATAAACAAACAACAGTAAAAATATAGAATGCTTACATTTTAATAATATATTTCCATATTTCTGTTTGAATTCTATGCACGCACAACCTGTATTACTCATTATACCGATGCATATGTGAGGTATGAATCTAATATTATGACAATAAAGACAACAATAAAAATTAAAAGAGACTAAATACTGTCGAAAATGGCAAGAAACCATTTTGAGTGCTGGCAAGAAACTATTGCAGCTTGAAATTTTAAAAAGATATAACTATTTTTTTTTTTAATAATATTTATATACATATACAACACTGATATAAACCTAATAAAAGTGGTTGAAAATATAAAATAAACAAGCTGAATACAAAAAAGAAGAATCTAAATTTCACCGAATATTAGTTTTGTGGTGGTTGATGGAAAAAGTCTTTTATGCAAAAAGTGCACCCAGAAAAAAATCTGGTTAATTTTACAAAATTTTAACTAAATATCAGGTTAAAATTTGCCAACATGAATCGTCAGGTTCAGATAAAAACATGCCATTCAGGTTAATTTAACCTGTTTTTGTGGTTTAATGAAACTGACAAATGTGGTTATCTTAACCGAGTTTCAACTAGCAATCGTGGTCAAATCGGATTGAATTAAGTTTATTAAAGCAAATGCTTGGTTAACATGCTCTTACCCTAATCACGTACACACAAATTTTGGAATTTTTCAACAATTTTTTCAACAAATTAGGACTAAAAAAAAACACCCATTTTGACCACAGAGGGGGCCAGAGGAAGAGCTAGATTTAATGAATCATGGGCACTTTATTTTAATTAGATAAAATTTAAAACTTAAAGACAAATACATTTCACCTACCTTTTCCTGAGGTGGGGTTAAAAATTATGCATCAGTAGAGCAAAAAACCTACCTACTGGTAGGTTTTATTTGCGATAAGCCTACCTTGTTTTTTCCGCTGTTTTCTGCATATATTTCTGTAAACCAGATCCGACTGGCGAAAAAGACCTGGATCAGGTTAATAAGATGCGGTTGGCTCTTCTAACAAAATTCGTTAAGTAAAAATAGCCTAAATCAGGTAAGAGTGTTTTTCCCGAAGTGTGCACTCTTCAGCTATCTGATTTGTATTTGTATTTTTTCTAGAGTTTACACTTCTGGTTTTAAAAATAAAAACAAATTTGAGAGGTTTTTTTTAAATTTTAAAATATTTAATTCGAAAAATTGCAAAAATTTGCTGTTCTTGATCCAATTTTAATATTTTTTTTTTATTTTGTGCAATTACACTGTGCCATAATTAAGGGGTCATGGATTCTAATGAAAAAGTGACCACCACAGGTCAATAGTATTGATCTACACTAACAAAACTCTAAGAGGGTTTGCAAAGTTAGCTCGCTTTTAAAAGATACAGACATTGAAAGTTTGCCTCTTGTAGAGTACTTTTTAAAAATAGAGTGCTCATTAGGGCGTATCGAATTAAAATTTTTTTTGAATTTCGCATTATAAAAGGTCTCAAAAGATGCATAGGGTTGTCAAGATCTCCCAAAAATTTTAGAAAAAAGGATATCTTCCTCTCCCGCAAAGACAAAGTTGTTTTTTGAGAAAAACAGTAAAAAATAAAGATCAATAAATGCTTTGAATTTTGTAAGAAAAAAGTAAATATAGACTTTAACTAACAATATCATTCCAAAAAAGAAGCCATTATCGATTTTTACCCACAGCGTCCTGTGTAAAGGATATTCGAATCTTAAGGTACACTTGAAATAGCACAAAACTTTTGATTGTTATCTGATTGTCTAAATTATGGTAGTATTGATTAAAGTGTTTACGTTTTGCATTTCTTTGTTTTTGAGAAGTGTATACTTGAATGCAGTTTTATAACTTTTTCAAAAAAATTAATATAAGATGTTATATCTAAGGCATCAGGCATCAAAGATAATTTTCGCTATTTGAATTCTTCAAATATTTCTGAATAAAACGCTGTCTAAAAATGTCTATTTAAAACTCAAGTAAAAGACCGAGATTTTTTTTTTCCTATTATAATATTTTCAAAAAATACTACCTAGCATGAAATTTAACAATTTTGTTCATATTTCCTTTATACAGTGTGTGAGAAATATAAGTGTTTCGCATATTTTTTCAAGTGTATTAAAAAAATGTATGGCTAACGGTAAATTTTTATGTATTGCCTATTCCCCATTTCGCAACACAAAAAGTTTTCCATTCGAACGTAAACTTCTGTTGTGAACACTACAATTCGAAATGAGTGCGAAATTTAAAAAGCGATTTGAGATTGTGTTTTTGGTTAACCACCCAAAAGGCCCAAAAATGAGTGCTAAAGCCGCCGCAAAATACACGAAATGTTCAATATCATTTGTTAACAAGTGGATCAAACGCTACAAAAAAGTTGGTAATGTTGACGACTCTGAGGGCAGAGGCAGAGAACGAGTAACCTCAAAAAAGGTGGATAAGGCTATATGCAATTTATTTGAGAAAAATCCGACTCTTAGCCTTAGAGCAGCGAAACAAAAATTATCGCAGAAAGGAGTCGAAGTTTCTACATTCACAATCAGACAAAGACTTTTGGAATCAAACATTTCTAACAAGAGTACCAACACAAAACCTTTGTTAACTGAAAAACACATTGAAAAAAGATTAACATGGGCACGTCAACATTTGGATCGTGACTGGAGCAACGTTATCTTTACTGACGAGTCCTCCTTCGTAATTTATAATCGCTTTAAGAAAGCTTGGACAAAAAAAGGCGAGAGGTTGATTCAGCGAACAGTCAAACACCCATTGAAGGTTCATGTGTACGGATGCTTTTCAGAAACGGTTTTGGGAAATTGATCGCTTTTACACAAAATTTAAACGCGGAGTATATGTGCAAATTATACAAATATGGCCTACTGAAATCTGCTGAAGCATTGTATGGAAAAGAAAATAATGATTGGCTACTGCAGGAGGATAATGACCCCAAGCATCGAAGTCGCCTTTGTACGGCATGGAAACGAGAGCATGGGGTGCAAACACTAGATTGGCCTTCTCAAAGCCCCGATGCCAATCCCATCGAAAATGTGTGGTCCCTTATGAAGCAAAAACTGAGAGGAAAACATATTTCAACCAAAAAACAATTTATTCTCACGTTGCAACGCATATGGAAAGCATTTCCCGCGGAATATGCTGCACAACTCAGCAAAAGTTGCCCCAGAAGATGTCAAGCTATAATTGACAACAACGGCGACTGGACCAAATATTAAATATATAGCGAAAACATATTTTGGTTGTAATTTTTAATTAATAAAAAAAAATTTTAAAAACTTATTGTTTTAACGATTTATACGCAACTCGTTTTTTTCTCACACACTGTAGTTATTATTTCTTTAAAACACATCTTAACAATGATTACTAAATCAATAAAGACCCATTGAACGGCTAGCTCAGAAACTTAAAACTTTACTTTACAATTTTTGTCAATGCAGAGGTGAGGTGTTTTGACGAAATAATAAATTTCATGCTAGGAATAAAAATTTTATGAGTCGGATTAAAAAGAAATCTTATATTAATTTTTTTGAAAAAATTAAAAAAATTGCATTCAAGTATCCATTTCTCAAAAACAAGAAAATGCATTTGCGAAAAATATGCAAGTTTTTAATTCGGCAAATTTAAGGAAAATGTAAACTTTTTAATCAATACCACCAAAATTTAGACAATCAGATAACAATCAAAAGTTTTGCGCTATTTCGAGTGTACCTTAAAATTCGAATATCCTTCACACAGGACACTGTACATAACAATCGAGAATGGCATATTGTTTTGCCAGATATTGTCAGTTAAAGACTATATTTACTTTTGTGTTAAGACATATGTATTTTTTCTTACAAAAATCAAAGCTAAAAGCAATGTGAAAATCGTTGACAGAGCTGCTGTATTTTAAAAATAGTACTTCTGAAATATTAAAAAAACTATAGATGTAAAACCTTAACTTTCACATAACTAGCTTGTATTAGCTGTTCACAGTATTAGCTTGTAAATGGCATTCAGAGTTTATTCAATTATGGCATTTTAATTTTTTCTCGAATTTTTAAATGGCCACCTCGTTCCACTTTGCAACTGTTGCATCAGCACTGCTGTTGTTTCACATGCAAAATTAAGATGGGACAAATACAACCCTGTGAGCTACGTTTTATTGATACCCTGTAGGAAAATCAACTAATTTAAAAGTAGTTGAAAAAGTAGTTTTGTGTCAACTACAACTAGTTTAAATTCTGACTTTTTTCCATAGAACGAACTAACATATTTTGTATGGTGATGTCCGCTAAATAAGTCAATTGACTTTCGTCTGCATATGTTTTCAACTACTTGTTAAAATATTTGAATTTAAATTATTTTTTTAACTACTTTCAAATAAATCAATTGAAAACCGCATATATTTCCAACTACTTGTTAAATTAGTTGAATTTAAATTATTTTTTTAATTACTTTAAAATAAATCAACTGAAAACTAGTTAATATTCTACTAAGTGAAGATGAATTTGAAAGCATAAAAATTTTAAATTTCTATGCATCAAAGAGATAATTTATTTTATTGTTTTGAAAGAAAAAAATACATAAATTCATATTAGTGAAAGCATAAATTTAATTATATTTGATGAAATAGCATGGTTAAATATATATAAACTTGTAATCTAATAAAAATTTGCAATAAATACATGTCAAAATCAGAGTAGTCGCCGCCTTAATATAATTCAAAGTAGTATTTAAACCACTTGTTTTGAAGTAGTTTTCCAATTACTTCATATATAATGCAATAAAAACTATTCAAAATTTAAGTGGTTTGAAGCCTTAATTTAATTCAAAGTAGTTCATAAACTAGTTTATTTTAAACCAGTTTTCTAATTAGTTGTTTTTAAAAACATGTTAGTTTGTTCGTATAGGGTAGTGCGATCTATCAGCTGTGTTTGGATGTATCTGTGTCACTTTTTCTTTATAATTTGCGTTGATATTTCTGCAATAAACGCGGGAATACAACGATACAACGATTAATGAATGCTCACATGTGTTGTACTTGTAGAACTTTGTTATACGACATAGGCCTTAAGACAGGCCTTGTGAATTGTCTAACTGATTTTTTTTTTTTTACTAGTGCCTTTATAGTTTCAACTCAAACATTAAACTACAAGTTTAAGTCAATAACAATAAAAAATTGAATTTTTTTTTTATACAATTCCAATTTTTATATATTGGTTTTCCAGATTGAACATTCATAAATTTGCTGCTTTTTGTTTGCAAAAAAAAACCCTTGATTTCAAACACGTGCTGACAATTCCTTAAGGAAAACTAATTAGTTGTTTAATTTGAAATATAAAAAAGTATTGAAAGCAGCACATATAATTATTGGTTATTGTATATTATTGAATACTGGCTATCCTTTTTAACCAGCAGAAGGATCAAAATTTATAAACCATTTTAATTCCTCCTTCATTTCAACACAAAAAAATTGTATTTCGATCTATCAATTCATTCTTTGTTTATAAGTCATTTGATGTTGCCGTGTCCGAGTATTTTGGTTGCAAAGGAAAAAACCTGCTCCTTCATTTCCAACTGTGCATCGATTATAGAGTTATAGAGTTTAAACATGGTCGTACAAGCGTTGAAGATGAACCACATAGTGGACGTCCAAAAAGTGTTTCATGATATTGCTTGCTAAGATCGAAGTTTGACTAAGCGTGCAATTGCTGATACCATAAGCGTCTAAGACGTATGAGTACCCCAAATTTTACATGAAGAATTAAATATGAAAAAGCTGTTCGGAAAACTAAATCGAAAACAAATTTCTCATCGTAATTTGAAGCGTTTAAAGCACAATAAAACAAGTTTTGTCCAACGTATTATATCTATTGATGAGACTTGGATCTACCACCGTGTTACTAAACAGAAACAAGAACGTTTGCAGTGGACTAAAGCTGTTTTTTCACCTCCTAAATAGGTGAAGTCAGAACGATTGGCAAACAATTTTATGGCATCAGTGTTTTTAAATGCAAAATGGATTTTTTAAAGTACGATTTGCTTGAGCACACACCGTATTCACCAGATTGTGTTCCCATTTTCGTCGAATGAAGAAGCTACCAACGAACGTTGCTTGGACAATTAGAAATTTAAATAAGTAATACACATGTAATACACATTTCAGAGTGTGTTTTTTTTCCAAATTACACCTTTATCTTTGAGGCCTTCAAGACGATCCAGAAAGCAATCTAATATTCTTTTTTATTTTTGATTTAATGCTTAATAATGTACAAAATGAAGTTTTTCAGTAAATGTAACAGTTTGTGTACAAAAAAATTGTAAATAAATTAGTTTTTTGAACCTTTGCACAAATGCTTCCTTAGAGTTAGAGCAAAAAAATTCAAAATCATTCAATATGGAAGACAAAAATTACTCAACACTATGATAGTGATCCTAAGAACTAGGCATCTAGTTAATGATCGATCGATTTACTACAAGATCAACGGCTTAGCTACCAGTTTTGAAGAGCGGTAGCCAGAATTTGTGTAGTCTTGAAGGCATTACACGATGAGTCAATTTTCATATCTTTTTCCAAAAGATTTCTCAAAGTCCACTCAAAATCGCAAAAAAAAAATGTGAAATGACTTTTTATGTAAAAAGCTTTTTCAGCTATAATAATTTTTAAGCTACACCGAGGAAAAAGTATGTAAAGCCAAAGAAAACGCACCTTGCCGCAAAGGATTATGTTGGTTAAATCGAGCCCAAAGACAAAACCTAGTTGCGACAAGGACGAAATTTTATTGAATTAACAAAGGTGCATACTTAAAAACAAAAACGGTATTCTTTGTGACAAAGACGAAATTTTATTGAATTGACAAATAACTCGTTCGGTAGATTTGTACGTAGATAACGAAACGGATGGTTTGAGAGCAATTATGTTTGGCTAATTAGGCCATAACTTTTTGCATACCCAGAGAGAGGAAATAGATATCCGAAAGAAACTACTTTTTCAATGCAAAGGAAGCTACTTTTTCTATGCAAAATAAGCTTATTTTACTATGAGCAAGAAGATTTTTTGCTATGCTAAAGAAGAGTACAGAGTACAGAAAAATACAGGCATGCTTAAAGACCGAACGAAAACTTGCAAAAAATACGAGCAACGAAAAATAAAGTTAAATTAATTAAAGTAGTAAAGTCTTTAATAAAGACTTCAAAGTCTTAAATAAAGCAAGTCTTTACATTTACAAATTTTTTTCAGTTGCACGTTAACAAAGAATTAAATCTTTAGACAAAGAAGTTTTGGCTTTTATTTTAAAGACGCAGCAGTTGCTTATTTGAAAATAAATTCCTCAATGGAAAGAATTTTTTTTTCTTACAAAGATATTTCGTTAATTTGATTTTACGGATTTAATGTCTCTCGGTGTATATAATATGGATTCAGGAGTGCGGATTTAGCTTCATCTCGCCTCACAGATCTTTGATTAACAGCAGGCTGCTGGCAGTGATTGTCAGCGTTTCAAAGTGTTAATTGATCACAGCACAGTCGAAATGTGACAAGGAAATGTCGATCAGCAGGATCTCATTTTAAACACAAAAAACACGTACCTTGCTGTGGTTGCTTAGCACTATTAAATTTTGAGCAAATGCTCTAAAATACTGTTACTTTTTCAGATCGACAAGAAAAAAACATCAGCTTATAAATTAAGCTGCGTCTGGCAGCCTTTAACACTGCCTTTAACACTTTAAGACACACTGAAAGCATTTTCCTTTCCGGTAAAAATACTGGCTTCACCTCTAGTGGAGAACTCATTAGCAAGAGTGTTTAATTTTGAAGAAATGGATGGGACTGACATATATCAGTTTTTACTTTACATAACCAAGAAATGCCTCATGAGAAATTATTGTATCCTGACAGCAAACGAAGTTTAAAAGTATTTCGTGCGGTAGCAAGCAATATTGATTGTTATAAGTAGGGATCGGATTTTTATGCAAAATCATTTTTAAATCATTTCTTGTGTAAAGATAGGATAGCAACGTAAAATTGTTTATTTTTAAAATATTGTTTGAATACACATATCTGATCTAAATGTGTTAAAATTTTGCATACAATTTGCATAGTTTAGATTTTTGACACTAATTTTTTATACGTTTTGCATAAAAATCCGATCCCTAGTTTTAAGGAACGTAACCTTGAAATGAATAATAATGTCGTTCAGCAAACTTTTGACAAGTTTTTTAAAAGAGATACTCCAATGGCCATAAGCTCGCCAATGTCTACAGAGTTTGAAAAATTCAAACTTTTAATTGAACTGCTTTTATATTTTTAAATAAGTTAATAAAATTTAATTTTATTTTCTTCGTTTAAATTTTCATCGTTTCACATTTTAGAGTTAATGGTTTAACATCACAATAACAATCTCTATATTTGTATCGTTTCTGTAATTCACTTTGCGTCGTTTCAATTTGTGTCACTTTATTTTGGAACGCATCTACGATGCAAAGTGAGGTTTTTGCGTACGAAGTTACGCTATTAAAATTATCCTCAATGTCGATATCGTTGACGATATGTCGTTTTGTATAAACAATCATTTCGAGATATGTAAGTGATACGAATGTTAATGAAATGTTTACAAAACATATCCGAATTTTAAAAAATTTAAAACATTTTAAAAAATTTTTGTATGTGTATGTGAAAAGAGATCTGGAACTAAGCGATAAGAAATGTGACATAATGAATTTTTAAAAATGAATTCATCAATTTGATCTTCCGGAATCATGACAATTTTTGGATTATTGAAGGTATTATTTGGTCAGTTTTTCTTATATGATGGTCCACAATAGATAAGATAACAACAGTTTTCGGTGATGGGAGCATTTATTGGAGGATTGACAGATTTTATATAATTTGCACATATGTATTTCGAATAGAACAACTATTTTCAAAACATTGAAGAATGTAATAAATAATTATTAGGCGTACTCACCAAAAAAGATGTCTCTCCGTTAATTTTAATATTTTGTTTTCAAAAAGTATTTGAAAATTTTAAATTTCTTGTGTTTTTTAAACAATATTTTGACAGTTTTTGTGCTAAATCTTCTATCAAGTATAACTATAGAGAATTTCCTAAAACTTCTTACACAAACAATACTTTTTAACAATAATTATTTGATAATACTTTGTTTCAGGATTCGGTAAGTTTTTTTTAAAAACCGCTACTTCTTGAAGTGGTACTTTGCAATTTTCATATTTTTCTTTTCATTCTTAACTTTGCACTTTATAGCGAAAGTTTATTTTACTTTGCTCTTTCACAATTTGTAACTGTCAGCCATTTAGTCAGCCAGAGTTGCACTTTAAATTGTGACTCGACTGGATTTGCGCGCTTTAGTCTGTTGTCTGCGATTTGAATTCGCGTTGAACTTCGCACTACGACTGATTTCGACTTTAAAGTTGAAAACGCGACCGCATCGCTGTACTCACGATTTGTGTTGCTAGCTGGTGAATCGTGCCAAAATTTTTTCCATCGTCATTCTGGTTGTGTCGTTCGTTCATGGTGACGAGTCCTTCTAGCTTTTAATGAATCCTTCGGCTGACTTACTTCGGCTACTGCTGCGGTGTTGCCGAGCATTGGGCGATGTACAACAGTAGTCGGATTGATTCAATTCGCTAAAAGTCGTGCTGAACTCGTGTTTTGTGGGTGGCTGCTTTTGGTGGTAGATGGGTGGAAGGTGATGGTTGGTTGTGGCGATGGGCCAAACTGACTTGGTTCACTTCAACTATGAAATAGTTTCACAGGTATATGTGTTAGTGTGTAAGTGTTCTTTCTCTCAATCTGATTTTTTGCAGTTAGCTTGCATATCCTGTGGCAGTAGCAGTATTTCCGCACTTGCGCTTTCATTTATACTCACATTTGCTCGCAATGCATTTGCTGACTGAACGTTGCAGTTTTAGGATTTTATGCTAAGCAGATGCAGTTGCAGTGGCTCTCTGGAATGCATTTTTGGTAATATTGTGGATGCGGGGTTTAAGGGCATGGCGAAAGAGGTTTATGTATGTTAAAAAGAATATGTGTGAATGATAATATGAAACAAAATATTCCATTGAACAAAACCTTGAAAGAGCTTTAAATTGTATATGTTTTGCATATATATTTTGCAAATAAATATCTATGGAAAATTTTGTATATACAGCTGCGAACGAAATAATAGCAGTATAATACTAGACTATAATTTCGGATCTGGTTAACCCATTGACACTGCTATATGTACTTTCAACATTGGTTACAAACCTGTACTCAGTTTCCTCCTACATTGTAAAGTTTTCAAGATACAGGATGTTTTACGTTTTTAGCACATGCCTAGTATTATTGATCTAGAATCTAAACTACTCGCTATAAAATAAGATATAATATTTTGTATTTTTGAAAAAATATCAACTTTTTAATCAATATATCAACCACTATCATGTCATGTGCGGTAGCGGAGCAAAAATTTTGAGAAATATCAACAAGTTTTGTACCTTTTGTTTTAGCGGAGCTGTAATCGTCCAAAGTTAGAATTGATATTTTTACACGAAAAAAAAAACATTATAAATTTGGACGATTACAGCTCCCCTAAAACAAAAGACACAAAATTTGTTGATATTTCTTTGGATAACCTAAAATTTTTAGCTTCGCTACAGCAAATGACAGGTGAGTGGTTGATATTTATTCTAAAATAAAAAATATTATTTTTTATGGTGAGTAGTTGAGATTCTAGATCAATAATACTAGGCACGTGCTAAAAACATAAAACACCCTGTATATTGAAAACTTTACAATACACTAAAGGTCGAATGACCGGTTTTGTCGGCCAAAATAAAAAATTTTCACATGTTTGCATCACTGTTTTGTTGTGACTATCTTACAAAGAATACTTCACGTCAAGTAAAAACCAGCTTTGTTTTTGTTTGGAATAATTTATCGTCGTCAAAGTTGACATACAACAATTAAATTTTTCGAATATAAAAAGTGATGTTGTTAAAGTGAATTACTAAGAATATTTTTTTGTAGAAACATTAAAATGGGTATGTGTTATATAAATAAGACAGAAACTGCTTAATTTTTTATTGTTGTTGTTTTAAAACACTCATCTAATGTAAGTACGTTTAAGACTTTCGAATTTTTTGAAAAACCAATATTTATGTAAGGTTATAATATTTTGCATATGTTTTGCTGATGTACGGACAAATAAATAACTGAATTGTAGTATTGCAAGTATATGTTGCAAGATTTAACGTGCGAAAATTGCGACTTCATGAGAAATTAGTTTTTTCTATATACCTCAGTAAAAAATTTATATGTGCAACACTTCAAATGCAATTCTAAGCAAACATAACTTCATTTGTTTTTATATTATTTTTTTATTGAAATAGTCTTAATGACTTATATGTATAACAAGATATACTTACTTACGGTCTTGGCCTCATCTAAGAATTTGCGCCAGCCATTTCTGTCTTTCGCTTGCTGGCGCCAGTTGGAAATTCCAAGCTTCGTCAGGTTGTCCTCTACTTGGTCTTTCCAACGAAGATGCGGTCGTCCTCTTCTGCGTTGACCGCCACTGGGTACCGAATCGAATGTTTTCTTCACTGGAGCATCGTCTTTCATGCGCTGAACATGACCAAGCCAGCGAAGCCGCTCGATTTTAATGCGCTTGACTATGTCGATGTCAGCGTACAGCTCATACAGTTCATCATTCCACCGTATTCGGTACTCGCCATTGACGCAGATTGGTCCGTAGATCTTACGAAGAATCTTTCTCTCGAATGCTCCTAAAGTCTTTTCATCTGAACTGCTCAGCGTCCAGGTTTGTGATGCGTAAAGTAGGACGGGCATGATGAGCGATTTATAGAGCGTGATTTTCATTCGTCGAGAGAGGGCTCTGCTTCTTAATTGCCTACTGAGCCCAAAGTAACACCTGTTGGCAAGATTTATTCTTCGTTTGATCTCAATGCTGATGTCGTTGGTTGAATTAATGCTGGATCCCAGATAGACGAAGTTCTTCACAACCTCGAAGGAGGTATTGTCAACGGTAACGTGGGTTCCAAGACGCTGGGACTGTTTGTTTGTTGACACTAAGTATTTCGTCTTATCTGCATTCACTGCCAGACCTACTCGACTTGACTCTATTTCTAATCTGGAAAATGCTGCACTGACTTCGCGCGTATTATGGCCAATGATATCGATGTCATCAGCATACGCAAGCAGCATAACACTCTTGTAGAATATTGTGCCACTACGTCTCAGATCAGCAGCTCGGATGATCTTTTCCATCATTAGGTTGAAAAAGTCGCACGATAAGGAATCACCTTGTCTGAAACCTCGTTTGGTAATAAATGGTGGGGAGAGGTCCTTCCCGATTTTAACTGCGCTGCTGGTGTTGCTCAGTGTCATCCTGCAAAGTCGTATTAGTTTTGCAGGAATACCAAATTCAGACATGGTGGAGTACAGGTGCTTCCTTATTGGGCTGTCGAAGGCGGCTTTGTAGTCGACAAAAAGATGGTGGGTGTCGACTTGTTTTTCTTGAGTCTTCTCCAAGATTTGTCGTAGCGTGAAAATCTGGTCGATGGTGGACTTTCCAGGTCTGAAGCCACACTGATAAGGTCCGATCAGTTCGTTTACAATGGGCTTCAATCTTTCACATAAAACGCTCGACAGGACCTTTATGCGATATTAAGAAGGCTTATCCCACGGTAATTGGCACAGATAGTGGGATCGCCTTTCTTGTGGATTGGGCAGAGCACACTGAGATTCCAATCGTTCGGAATGCATTCTTCCGACCATATTTTGCATAGAAGCTCGTGAATGCATTTAAGTAGAGCTTCGCCTCCGTTCTTAAACAGCTCAGCAGGTAAGCCATCAGCTCCCGCGGCTTTGTTATTTTTAAGCCGAGCTATAGCTGTCAGAACTTCATCATAGTCGGGCAGCGGAACCTCGACGCTGTCATCCGAAATTGGGGTTTCCGGAATATCATCTCTATTGGCGGGATTGTTGTCAGCGACGCCATTTGGAAGCTTAGAGAAGTGTTCCCTCCATAACGTCAGTGTACTCTGGACATCTGTCACTAGATTCCCGTTTTCATCCTTGCAGGAAGAGGCCCCGGTTTTAAAACCATCGGCAAGGCGTCTTATTTTTTCGAAAAATTTTCGGGCCTCATTCCTGTCACCATACATCTCAATCTTCTCCTGCTCGCGCTTTTCTGCCTCTCTTTTTTTCCGCCTGAAAATATATCTCTCTTCCCTCCTCTTTTCTTTGTATCGCTCCTTAGCAGCGCGCGTTACAACCGACTGCAGGGTGGCTTTGTAGGCGGTGTCTTTCTCTGCAGTGGCGTCGCGACACTCCTGGTCGTACCACTGGTTTCGGCGAGGGCGTTGGTAGCCAATCACCTCTTCAGCAGCCGCACGCATGGAGTTGGAAATGTGTGTCCACTGCGCGCATATATCATCGATTGGAGGAGTGCTTTGAAGCAGGAGTGAGAGTCGAGTGGCGAAAGCATCGGCTGTCTGTTTCGATTCCAGCTTGTCGACGTCTAGCTTTCTCTGTGTAGGGTTGCGTGTATTCTTAGCTGCGCACAGACGTGTACGGATCTTGGCTGCAACAAGATAGTGATCCAAGTCAATGTTTGCACCACGGATCGTGCGTACATCCAATACACTGGAAGAGTGCCTTCCGTCGATCAAAACGTGATCAATTTGATTTTTTGTTTTTTGATCAGGGGACATCCAGGTGGCTTTATGAATATTGAGATGCTTGAATCTAGTGCTAGTCAATCAGCCTCATTCCGTTATCGGAGGTGTTGTCGTGGAGGCTGAACTTTCCGACTGTTGGACCAAAAATATTTTCCTTGCCCACCTTAGCGTTGAAGTCACCAAGCACGATTTTTACGTCATGACGGGGGCAGCGCTCGTAAGCATTTTCAAGGCGCTCATAGAAAATTTCCTTGATCTCATCGTCCTTGTCTTCTGTCGGAGCGTGCGCACATATTAGGCTTATATTAAAAAATTAAACCTTGATGCGGATTATGGCAAGTCGTTCGTTCACAGGTGTGAATCGCAGGACGTGGGGCCGTAGTCTCTTGCCAACTACAAATCCGCATCCAAACTCGTGCTTCTCCGCATGGCCGCTGTAGTAGATATCACAGGGTGCATGCCGAATGCAACCCTGTCCCTTCCATCGCATTTCTTGGATAGCAGTGATATCAGCTTTGTATCTTTCCAAGACATCAGTCAGTTGGATAGAGGCACCTTCCCAATTAAGGGTTCGGACATGCCAGGTGCATATCCGTAAATCATTATCAGTTTTTCGTTTGCGGTAGTCGTCATCAGATTTGGGGATCATTTTTCTTCTATTCTTGTTTGTTTTCATTGAAATTGGTTTTTACGGGTGGGCTTCAAACCCGACACACAACCTATTTAAAGCCTAGGGAGGCCCGCCGCTCAGATTAGCCGCCAAACTAACGGTTGTCAGTTTTGACGTTGCCCAGGAAACACCACGTGGAGGTTTGAGTCGACTTGAGACGATTTCACAAAGATTATGCTGGCCTCGCCAGGTTGAGACAGTCAGACATGTTACATTGTTCCATCGCCCCCAGTTTCATAACAAGATATAGATTATTTAAAAAACTTGTTGTTATTAAAAAAACTATCATGTATTTTAAAAGTTCATAGAAAATATTTATATGTGCAAAACTTATTTTTATTGATTTTATGGAATAAAATAGAAATCTGTATAGATTTTATAAAAGAATATGTCTTCCTTTCTTATATATGACTTGGCTAAACATGAAAGGCATGCAGTACATCAACGATCTGAGGATGTAGCCATTGATTTTCTGCCATTCATCTTAAAGAACTGTTTTTAGATGCTTCATCGACTCGAACTGGCATTCGTTTTTATAAACTTGGGCCGAAAGAATTCCCCACAGGCTATCGATAGGATTCAAGTCATGACTAACAGCAGGTCACTACAGTACGGGTATATTTCAGATTTATTGAAAGTCATTTGTGGCTCGGGAAGAATTTGTTGGTGCCTTGTCCTGCTGAAAAATCCAGTTATCCTGGTATTTATAGCATGTGAACTCAATAAACACATCATCTAATCACTAAGTATACATTTGTGCATTCGATTTGCATGAAATAAAATACAGGAGAGACTTTCAAAGTATCTGAAACAAACTGAAATCATCAAAGATCCCCGCCCATGGTTTCGCGCATACCTAATTTGTGGGTATTTCTGTCATGCTTCTGGCCCGTCAAGGTTAAACCATTTTCCATTACTTAATATGACATTCCCAAATTCTTTCTCACAAAATTTGTATTTTTCGGCTTAAGCTAGACTGGCAGCAATGTGTCATGGTCAAGCGCGTCGGAAGCGAATTTCATCTGGGGGGCAGTACAAATGGGGGGGCAGTACAAATGGTGGTGCAAAAAAGTTCACCAAAATTTCTTCACATGAAACATGAAGAAGAGAGAAAGAAGAGGAAAATATATAATACAAAAATATTATCGTTGTAAAAAAACTGATATTTTGAATAACTTTTCCTTTTAAATTGTTTATCTAGCTAAAAAAGTGGGGGGGCAACTGCCCACCTTTCCCCCCGCTTCCGACGCCAATGGTCATGGTAGAAGCCTGGGTTGAGAGAAGAGCGATTCAACACTAACGTTGGCATTTTCATCCAAAATGTTTTGGATTCTGCTTCTGGTAACCCTTAGATCCAAATGCGCAGCAATTTCACCACAACTCATCCCTTTCTCCACAGCAAGACGTCGAATTCTTCTTTTGTGCCATTGGTCAATCACGGATTTTCTTTCACTACGCTTGATTATAGCATAGTTCCCTGGGTCTTTTAAAAAATTTGTTAGGGTGTTTCGGTGACGATTTGTCCTAGCAGCTGTAGCACCTACTTTTATACCGGCTTCATTTAAGCCTTTTATATTTCAACGATCTTCCTGAGTTACAGTGGTTCCACGTGGCATTTGTATTTGAACAATAAGATAATATGTGCTCATATTTTGTTCCAAAAATGTATAATTGTTATATTTATGGTTTTTCTTACTAAGGTTATCAACAAAATTTCGTAATTTTTACGTTACAGCAGTTAAAACGCAAAAAAAGCAATTGTGAACATATAAATATTTTCTATGCACACTCGAGATTTCACACTATTTTCGATTAACGGTACTACGAATACGAGGAAGAGAAGAACTTTCTGTACGACTAATAAACTCCATTCTATAAAAAAAATTTTGGCAAGCTCAAAGAAATTGTATTGTTATAAAGCAGGGAGAAAAAATAAAAAAGTATTTGTGCACATATAAATATTTTACTGATTTACTGATGATTGGGTTGAAGTTTAAAAATGTAGTCTTATTTGAAATCTGGAAAAGACCACATGACCCATATATGGTAAAATCAAACCGTCATTTTTGGTTACATTTTTAAAACATTGGCGTAGATAATAATTCAAATAAAATAACTTCTCAAATAAGCGAAATAGTCGCAAATTTCTGCAAAAATTGCAAAAAAAATGGTCGAAATGTTCTTGAAATTCGAGTTCTTTCAGACAAATAATGCATTGTTGTTAAATAGTAAAATGATTATTAAAATAGAAAAACACGAACTAGCTTTCAGATTACCTCAAAAATCCCGTCAGCTAAGAAACCGACTTCTTTTACCGCCCGAAGTATTAGAAATGCTTAAATGCTATGCTGATGCAGAATATAAAATAGATGAAGATATATCTAATAATGAAGAGAATGCAGATGATGACGTTCATATTTATGAAGATTTTTTAGAAGACAACGTGGACTTAGATAATGAAATAGATAGTTGTGGTGTATAATTTAATTGCAAAAATATATTATTCAAAAAACTATTATTAAAAATAATATATTAAAAGTTTATTTAAGGGGTTCATTCTCTTTTTCTTTTACAAAATGTTCAATCCTACAATGTAATTCATTGATATATTGTTAGGAAACACAAAGGCATTTTGCTTAAAACCCTAGTCATGTTCTTGCAAAAAGCCCTTCAATTTAAAAAACATATAGTGCAATGTAGGAGGAAACTAAGTACAGGTTTGGAACCAATGTTGAAAGTGCATATAGCAGTGTTAATGGGTTAACCAGATCCGAAATTGTAGGCTAGTATTTGTTATCCAAACAGGTCTCAGTATAAAAGTAATGCTATTATTTCGTTCGCAACTGAATATATATTTTCTTTTATACAAAAAGTGAATAATAAGACACTTATGAAAGTGCTGTTATACCTTTTTTGGGAAATTTAGGATGTCACAAAATAATAATGCTATGTGTATAAAAGACAAATCGCATTGTCGTTTATCTAAACAAACTCTGACGTCAGCACGAGTGAATTTTTTGCCCTAAAGTTTTGTGTACAACGTTTTTTCTTTTTTATAGAAATCGCAACTTTTATTGATAACACAAGTTTACACCCAATGCTGGGCAAGAATAATTCAAAACATAAATAAAAAATAACAAATAAATTTTTATTATTAAAAAATTTAAATAACAAATACTTGATTGAATTTTTATTTTTTAACTACACAGCTGGCCTTGTAGACGTTGTTCTCCCCCTTTCCGGTAGTTGGCTTTATGACTGCAATTCTCATTTCATTACTCAGTTTCGGTATAGATATAGCCAAATATATAAAGCCAAAGCAATCCCCGAACTTGTAAACTCTTTCTGTATATGAAAACACCTCTTTAATGGTTGCAGCTCTTAATAAGCGATTATGACGGTTTCCACGTGAAGTATCTCGCCACGCATTCGACTAAGTTCGACGACCTATGCTAGCTCGTCCTCTCTTTGGCATTGTAATAAACACATAAAAAGGACACGGAATTGTATACACAAATCTGTCGAACATACCGAGATAATTTCACAGTATTGAAATCTTCAAACTGAGTCCTCGAGTCTTGCTTAACCGCGAGTCTTGTGGCCGCGGCCCCGTTGCCAAACGCCAATAAAATGTTATCAGTGAAACTGCATATGTAAATTATGGTCGAATACAAAAGCTGTTAAATTTTTCATATTTAGGTGTATGGTAAGTTCCATGCCCCTTTGTCCAACACCATAAAATATTATCGGTAAAATTTTATGTGTAAATTTAGTTTGAATACTGAATTCCGAGGCTATGCGGCCTATAACTTCAAAGCAATTCGATATCGTTAATTTGGGTTGTTTGGAAGTGCCACGCCCCTTTAACAACGCCCATAAAATGTTATCAGTGAAACGGAACGTGTAAATTGTAGTCGAATACCAAATTCCGAGGCTGTGCGACCTATAATTCCAATGCTATTCGATATCGCAAATTTTGGAGGTATGGTGCTTGCCACGCCCCCTTGTATAACTCCCATAAAATGCTATCAGTAAAGCGGCACGTGCAAATTGTGGTCGAATACCGAATTCCGAGGCTGTGCGGCTTATAACTCCAAAGCTATTCGAATATTTTCCATAAAAAGTACAAAATTTTCATACAAAAAGCTTATTGAATTGTAGGCTGTTAAGGGCGGTGATAAGGGGGTGTGGCAAAATGTTCTTTTTTTCTAAACCTTCCCTGATGTTAGGCGAAGAAAACACAACAAAAATTATTTAAAACGGTAGAGCCATTTTCGAGCCTTAGCAAGACTAACTCACAGCAATTGATTTTTATATATGAGCTGTTTAGAGCACAAGTGGCGTAAGTCCATTTTTTAAGGAAATTGAGCTAAGTACGTAGAAGTGAAGAGGAAAATGTAACCTACTTCTGAATACGGGCTAAAAACTCCTAGCTTGCGTAATCTCTGCACAAAATGCAACACTTTGTTATTGCTCTGACAAATTACATTATTTTTTCAGAGCAGAGTAAGTCCATTTTTAGTAGTTTTTCGAAAATCGAACATTTAGAAACATTCTTATAATAAATTCCAAATTTAAAGAACTCAGTTTTGCTTATAAGCTAGGTCAAGAGCATATATGGAGCTATTCATATCGTAAAAAATAAAATAAATAATACCTAAAAATTATGCAGAATATTGCATATTAGTAAAAAAATTTGGACTTGCGAGACTGGTTCAATGAAAATGTTTTTAAATTTCTCGTTTGCGTTGCAGGAATCTAATGGAAGATATTTTATTTTTTATGAGGAATGACAGCATTTTCACCTTGAAGTTGGACAAAACTACCTTTTAGCGATAATCTTCATTATTTAGGGAGATATAAAATTTATCGACTTACGCCACTTGTCCTCTAAAAATTTTTTAAAATTCCTTCTTTCCGCTGTAAAAATGTAATGGGAGGTATTTGTAAGAATTTTTGATGAGGAATGGCAGCATTTTTACCTAGAAGTTTGACAAAGCCACCCCTTAGCGATTATCTCCAATATAAGGGAGATATAAAATGAATGGACTTACGCCTCTCGTCCAATAGAAGTTGGACAAATTCACCTCTTAGCGTGTATCTTCATTATTAAGGGAGCTATAAAATGTATGGACTTACTCCACTTGTCCTAGGAGATCAAAAATAACAGTTATTATGTGCCTTTTATTTTTTCGGTCAAAAATATCAGGCAATTAGAATTTTTTTAAAGGCCTCTTAAACGACAAAAAAAGTTTAATTTTTATTGCCTCAGCAGTGCGCACATTTTGAGCTTTAACACTTTTTTAGTTTTAATAGTATTTTATATAGGCAAGCTGTCTTTGAAAAAAACAAATTGCCTGATATTTCTGACCGAAAAAATAAAAATTACAAAATAACTGTTAGTTCTGACATAAAAAATAAAAGGCAAAAGTAACAGTTATTTTTGCCCGAAAAAATAAAAAAGCAAAAAATAACAGTTAAATTTAACTTTTATAGTAACAGTCGAAAATTTAAAAGGCGTTTAATATTCTCGAAGCTGCTACCATTACGATTATAATGGTTTGTTTAAAAAAGTCTACCAGCAACTTTTTCGTTATTCCTTTTTCATCTGAAAATTGTAAAATAACAGTTATTTTACAATTGAGATAGAAGATGATGAATTAATATTTTGTATTCGTTATTTTTATTCATTATTTAAAAATTTTGAAATAATTTATGAATAAATTTTATTTTTAAAAGAGAACAAGAAGATTTTCTTTAGAGTTTGATTTTTTAACAATATCGAAATCTTTGCGCGAAATTATCGTATGTGCCATTTTTTCGAAACTGACTTTTTGATGCAAATATGTTCTACACTCTCCAACGCATCACCTGGTAAAATATTGTAGCTGAAATCCTTGCAGTAAATTAGTTAATTATATAAGCGCATGTAAAATTTGGTTTTGATATTGCAAGCTACAATACAACAGTAGAAAAATTGGTCCTGTAAATTTTTTTTGTCACATACGATAAATTCACGCAAAGGGATCAATATGGTTTAAGTTCGATTTTAGAATTACTCTTTTTTTCAAACGTTTCATCCGATTGTTTTAAGAAAACGTGGAAGATTGAGCGTAGTTGCATAAAAGAAAAGACGTTACACTGCTGTCGATGATGGTATTGTTGTATTGAATTTTATAAAAGTTTTTCTAATAGTGGAATATATAGATAGATAACCTTCGAGTTCAAGCACATTGGTTGATAGGAAATCGAAAAACTCATCGTTGCTACAACTTTCTAAGCTTGTTTCAAATGGGAAACGAAGTTTTAAGAAGAATTCCAAGTTCCTTTAATTTTAACTAAAAGAGGCTCACACTTAACACGAGAAGCACTCAAGTGTTGGCCATCATCTTCTTGACTTATAATTTTAAAATGTTACCATTTAAAACTTTTTTCCTTCATCATTCTCATGGTGGTAGAAGAAAAACTTGATAGATGCCACTCATTTAACGAGGAACTTAATAGATTTGAATAATTTTTTTTTGAATATACTGCTTACATCTTACATATTGAATTATACTTTCTGGCTGAAATAAGTTGAAAATTTCATTGTTTGAAAATATGAGTATTTGTATAAGACATTTTTAACTTTTTTGTTTGAACACTTTATTTAAAGAAGCTAAAAAATTAATTTTATGTTTGAAATTGAAATCTTAAGTGGAAAAATTAAAAAATTTTAAATGGATCAACTATTAAACTTTGAATATTTCAAGTTTTTAATCAAATTATTTAACTTAATTATTTAACAAATAATATTTTTAAGCACTAACTTACTATATCATAAACATTTTTGAAAATGAATTGAGTATCGATAATAAAAAACCAAGCAATACTAAATGAGAAATGGTTACTATTGTTTCATTCAATTGCACAGCAATTTTATATCAGAATGTGACAAAAATGATTACGCAGCTAAAATTGACAAATGGTTTTATTTTTTGTTAAGAACATCATTTGATTCTTTTTTTTTCTGGGCCACAAATGAATCACGCCACATTTTTTTATTATTGCTATAATTATTTCGTGGGAAACTGGGGGCGATGGATCAATGTAACATGTCTGACTGTCTCAACCTGGCGAGGCCAGCATAATCTTTGTGAAATCGCCTCAAGTCGACTCAAACCTCCACGTGGAGTTTCCTGGGCAACGTCAAAACTGACAACCGTTAGTTTGGCGGCTAATCTGAGCGGCGGGCCTCCCTAGGCTTAAAATAGGTTGTGCGTCGGGTTTGAAGCCCACCCGTAAAAACCCATTTCAATGAAAACACAAAAGAATAGAAGAAAACTGATCCCCAAATCTGATGACGACTACCGCAAACGAAAAACTGATAATGATTTACGGATGTGCACCTGGAATGTCCGAACCCTTAATTGGGAAGGTGCCTCTATCCAACTGACTGATGTCTTGGAAAGATACAAAGCTGATATCACTGCTATCCAAGAAATGCGATGGAAGGGACAGGGTTGCATTCGGCATGCACCCTGTGATATCTACTACAGCGGCCATGCGGAGAAGCACGAGTTTGGATGCGGATTTGTAGTTGGCAAGAGACTACGGCCCCACGTCCTGCGATTCACACCTGTGAACGAACGACTTGCCATAATCCGCATCAAGGTTAAATTTTTCAATATAAGCCTAATATGTGCGCACGCTCCGACAGAAGACAAGTACGATGAGATCAAGGAAATTTTCTATGAGCGCCTTGAAAATGCTTACGAGCGCTGCCCCCGTCACGACGTAAAAAATCGTGCTTGGTGACTTCAACGCTAAGGTGGGCAAGGAAAATATTTTTGGTCCAACAGTCGGAAAGTTCAGCCTCCACGACAACACCTCCGATAAAGGAATGAGGCTGATTGACTTCGCCGCAGCACGAAACATGGTCGTAAGTAGCACTAGATTCAAGCATCTCAATATTCATAAAGCCACCTGGATATCCCCTGATCAAAAAACAAAAAATCAAATTGATCACGTTTTGATCGACGGAAGGCACTCTTCCAGTGTATTGGATGTACGCACGATCCGTGGTGCAAACATTGACTCGGATCACTATCTTGTTGCAGCCAAGATCCGTACACGTCTGTGCGCAGCTAAGAATACAAGCAACCCTACACAGAGAAAGCTAGACGTCGACAAGCTGCAATCGAAACAGACAGCCGATGCTTTCGCCACTCGACTCTCACTCCTGCTTCAAAGCACTCCTCCAATCGATGATATATGCGCGCAGTGGACACACATTTCCAACTCCATGCGTGCGGCTGCTGAAGAGGTGATTGGCTACCAACGCCCTCGCCGAAACCAGTGGTACGACCAGGAGTGTCGCGACGCCACTGCAGAGAAAGACGCCGCCTACAAAGCCACCCTGCAGTCGGTTGTAACGCGCGCTGCTAAGGAGCGATACAAAGAAAAGAGGAGGGAAGAGAGACATATTTTCAGGCGGAAAAAAAGAGAGGCAGAAAAGCGCGAGCAGGAGAAGATTGAGATGTATGGTGACAGGAATGAGGCCCGAAAATTTTTCGAAAAAATAAGACGCCTTGCCGATGGTTTTAAAACCGGGGCCTCTTCCTGCAAGGATGAAAACGGGAATCTAGTGACAGATGTCCAGAGTACACTGACGTTATGGAGGGAACACTTCTCTAAACTTCTAAATGGTGACGCTGACAACAATCCCGCCAATAGAGATGATATTCTGGAAACCACAATTTCGGATGACAGCGTCGAGGTTCCGCTGCCCGACTATGATGAAGTTCTGACAGCTATAGCTCGGCTTAAAAATAACAAAGCCGCGGGAGCTGATGGCTTACCTGCTGAGCTGTTTAAGAATGGAGGCGAAGCTCTACTTAAATGCATTCACGAGCTTCTATGCAGAATATGGTCGGAAGAATGCATTCCGAACGATTGGAATCTCAGTGTGCTCTGCCCAATCCACTAGAAAGGCGATCCCACTATCTGTGCCAATTACCGTGGGATAAGCCTTCTTAATATCGCATATAAGGTCCTGTCGAGCGTTTTATGTGAAAGATTGAAGCCCATTGTAAACGAACTGATCGGACCTTATCAGTGTGGCTTCAGACCTGGAAAGTCCACCATCGACCAGATTTTCACGCTACGACAAATCTTGGAGAAGACTCAAGAAAAACAAGTCGACACCCACCATCTTTTTGTCGACTACAAAGCCGCCTTCGACAGCCCAATAAGGAAGCACCTGTACTCCACCATGTCTGAATTTGGTATTCCTGCAAAACTAATACGACTTTGCAGGATGACACTGAGCAACACCAGCAGCGCAGTTAAAATCGGGAAGGACCTCTCCCCACCATTTATTACTAAACGAGGTTTCAGACAAGGTGATTCCTTATCGTGCGACTTTTTCAACCTAATGATGGAAAAGATCATCAGAGCTGCTGATCTGAGACGTAGTGGCACAATATTCTACAAGAGTGTTATGCTGCTTGCGTATGCTGATGACATAGATATCATTGGCCATAAAACGCGCGAAGTCAGTGCAGCATTTTCCAGATTAGAAAGAGAGTCAAGTCGAATGGGTCTGTCAGTGAATGCAGATAAGACGAAATACTTAGTGTCAACAAACAAACAGTCCCAGCGTCTTGGAACCCACGTTACCGTTGACAATACCTCATTCGAGGTTGTGAAGAACTTCGTTTATCTGGGATCCAGCATTAATTCAACCAACGACATCAGCATTGAGATCAAACGAAGAATAACTCTTGCCAACAGGTGTTACTTTGGGCTCAGTAGGCAATTGAGAAGCAGAGCCCTCTCTCGACGAACGAAAATCACGCTCTATAAATCGCTCATCATGCCCGTCCTACTTTACGCATCACAAACCTGGACGCTGAGCAGTTTAGATGAAAAGACTTTAGGAGCATTCGAGAGAAAGATTCTTCGTAAGATCTACGGACCAATCTGCGTCAATGGCGAGTACCGAATACGGTGGAATGATGAACTGTATGATCTGTACGCTGACATCGACATAGTCAAGCGCATTAAAATCGAGCGGCTTCGCTGGCTTGGTCATGTTCAGCGCATGAAAGACGATGCTCCAGTGAAGAAAACATTCGATTCGGTACCCAGCGGCGGTCAACGCAGAAGAGGACGACCGCATCTTCGTTAGAAAGACCAAGTAGAGGACAACCTGACGAAGCTTGGAATTTCCAACTGGCGCCAGCAAGCGAAAGACAGAAATGGCTGGTGCAAATTCTTAGATGAGGCCAAGACCGACATACGGTTGTAGCGCCAACTAAGTAAGTAAGTATAATTATTTCTTAGGTGAATATTTTGATATGTAACTATTATTTTTTAAAATATTTTCGTTTATTTTGATTTTAGTTTTTATTATTATTATTTTTTTTATTTAGACAAATTATTGGCATTTAAGAATTGAATCTTTTATATACTATATAAACAAAATAGATAACGATAAGAAATAAAGGTGACTTAAATATGAATAAAAATCATAAAGATCACAATACAAAAATTATTAATAAAAATAAAAGATTTGAAAAAAAAATAAAAATAAATTTAAGTTTTAAAAAAGAATAAAAAGATTGGAAACAGGAGAAATATAGTTAAGAGAAGTAGTTTATTATTGTTAAATGCTTAAATTGCATTGTGTTGGAAATAGTTTTAATGTTGCTTGGAAGTTGTATATCTAATCCATTTACTGTTAAAATGTTATATAATTCCTTTGTGAGGTCGAGATTGAAATAAGCTTCCATTATTTGGAGTACATTTTATATATTTAAAAACTTTTTAGTAGGTATGTCTTGCGGTCACTTAACTTTCATGATCCATTACCAGCTTAAAATTCACGGTTAATGCTTTTGGGACTTAAATCTCTTGAATCAAGACGTAAGATTTCATCATTCATTTTTGTATCTATTTGATATTATTTCTGGAAAAATAAACTGCTCATCTCTATTAGAGCTTATTATTTTCAATATTCCATTAACACATCTAAGAAAATAAAAATTGTTCTATGTGAAATATTGTAAAAATAATTACGCCTTAAATGAGCCAACAGCTTTAACACTATAATGAACTGTATATATCTCATGAATTTGATCTCTTTTTTCCTAAACAAATTTTCGAAAACTTTGCTGTTTTTATTTTCTTATCATAATATTCAGATTATTTTATTAATTACAATTTATAAAGTTTGTTATTTAATTTGTACTTTATTTTTAAAGTATTTTATTTTTATTTTTATTTTAAAACTGTTTTTGCAGACAATCGCGAGAAATAGAACAAGACTATTTCCAAGCAGGTTTAACATATTAAAAATATAACAGCGGAATTATTATCGATACATATGATTCATTAAAAAATTAACTCTTAATATATTTGTTAAAAAAAAGTGGTTCGGGTCAAAGTAATCGTTATGTGATGATAGCCTAAATATTTTGACTCCACAAAAATAATAAAAAAATAAATAAAGTAAAAACATTGACTAAAAAACAAACTGTCAGAAATAATAGCAATAAAAAGTTCTTTCAACCTGCATAAAAAATTTTAAATTTTTTTCAGTCGATAATCCAATGCGGACCACAGGTAATGTGGATATGCATGCATTCTTTTAATTTTTTTATATAATTGCCACTAAAATATAAATTAAATTTGTTTTTAAATAACAATACTGTTAATCGAAGAGTTATAAAGTTCTGCAAACATTTTTTTTGGGAAAATACTTTGGTTAGGTTAGGTTAATGTGGCTGCCTCAATTGAGACACACTTAGGCCTATGAGGGCCATTGTGATACCAAGGGCTAATTTCCTTACTTTATTTAAACCAATTTGTGCTATTTAGT
This sequence comes from Dichetophora obliterata, assembly GCA_963920525.1. Taxonomy (NCBI): domain Eukaryota; kingdom Metazoa; phylum Arthropoda; class Insecta; order Diptera; family Sciomyzidae; genus Dichetophora; species Dichetophora obliterata. The sequence continues at coordinate 96,638,230 of OY986438.1, forward strand.
AAGCTTAGGATTCGTTGTACCGAAGATTCCGAGAGTTTGTTAAGGTCGTTGAAAAACCAGTTGTTTAAGTGAAGAAAACGTTTTTGAGACAGCACTGGGCAAGTGCAGAGAAAGTGTTCTGTAGATTCCTCCTCCTCCTCATCTCTACAGCTTCTGCAGAACTCGTTTCCGACAGAACACCGACTGTTGGTTTTATTGCAGGATAGCTCATGTGTACGGAATTAACATGTAGTGAGAGGAGTACCAAGGTTTGTCTTATCTGTAGCTAATTGTTTGGTTCTCGTAGTACCTGTGCGAGCGAGTTTATCTGCTTTGCAGCTACCTAGAAAATCCCTATATCCCGCAATCCTGCAAAGAAAGATCTTGAGCGGGTTTGCCATCTCAGTTAGAGATCTACGGCAGTTGAGAACTATTTCAGATGTTATTTAAACATATTAAAGGGCTTCCAAAGTGGTTTGACTGTCAGAAAGTATGCAGATATCCATGGAAGATATCTCATTTACCTAAAGCCAAGTTAACAATTCATGTATAGCAGCGATTTCAGCTTGAAATACACTGCAATGATCAGGGAGCCTGAAGGCTATATTAATGCTGAATGCTTCAGACTAGATTCCTTCACCTACTTTGCCACTTAATTTTTATCCATCGGTAAAGATCTCAATGGCATTGTTAGGTGAAAGGTTTCCTATTTCCCAATCTTCTCGAGAGGGAATGGATACATTGAACTTCCTTTCAAAGGATAGCTTTTGTGTGATGTAGTCGATGAACCTGGGTATAGGAGGGAGAAATTTTCTGATGCAAGAATGTCCTAGTGTACCTTCTTTCCACTAGGAGGTGGCTTCTATGCGGATGGCTGTATTAGCGACTATCTGTTTAGCTAGGATGTCAAGTGGTGTAAATGTCTAATGCGTCTGTTGGATGTTTTTTAGTGCTCAACTGATGCATACACTTAAAAAATACACCACGATAATGTGATTTTGTAATGCTATTTTTCATGATTTAAGATTTACCATTCCAAGATATGAGCTGTTCAGAGCACAAGTGGCGTAAGTCCATTTTTGGTAGTTTTGAGAAAATTGAACATTTAGAAAAATTCTTATAATAAATTCCAAGTATAAAGAACTCAGTTTTGCTTATAAGCTAGGTCAAGAGCATAAATGGAGCTATCCATATCGTACAAAATAAACTAAATAGAACATAAAAATGGTGCAGAATATTGCATAATAGTAAAAAAATTTTGAATTGCGCCACTGAAAATTATTTTAAATTTCTCGTTTCCGCTGTAGAAATCTAATAGGAGATATTTTTCAAAAACTTTTAAATGAGGAATAACAGCATTTTTACATAGAAGTTGGACAAAACTACCCACTAGCGATTATCTTCATTATTAAGGGAGATATGAAATGAATGGACTTACGCCACTTGTCCTCTGAAAATTTTTTAAAATTCCTCCTTTCCGCTGTAAAAATGTAATGGACAATATTTTTAAGAATTTTTTGATGAGGAATGACAGCATTTTTTCATAGAAGTTGGAAAAAACTACCCATTTGAGATTATCTTTATTATTAAGGGAGATATAAAATGAATGGACTTACGCCACTTGTCCTCTGAAAATTTTCCGCTGTAAAAATGAAATGGAAAATATTTCTAAGAATTTTTTGATGAGGAATCACAGCATTTTTACATAGAAGTTGGACAAAACTACCCATTAGCTATTATCTCCACTATTAAGGGAGTATTGAAATAAATGGACTTACGCCACTTGTCCTCTGAAAATTTTTTAAAATTACCCTTTTCCACTGTAAAAATGTAATGGAAAATATTTTTAAGAATTTTTACATAGAAGTTGGACAAAATCATCCCTTAGCGATTATCTTCATTATAAAGGGAGTTTTGATATATACCTTTTCGAAAGTTTACCATTGCTCCAAATAACGACAACGATAACGATGAAAACTTATATTTGTAAAGATTTTTTTATTACATTTTTTAATATATTAATAAATATTACATATTATTACATTCCTACTTGTGTTTAATTTCAGCTGTTTAATAAGACTTTAACTTTAATAAGAATAAATGCATTCTGGCCTCCTCAATTATTCAAAAAATCACAAAGGGATGTTTTAATCGCACTTCTGAAACTAAATTCTGTCAATCCTTACCAAAAAATTCTTAAAAATATTTTCCATTGCATTTTTACAGCGGAAAGGAGGAATTTTAAAAAAATTTCAGAGGACCAGTGGCGTAAGTCCATTCATTTTATATCTCCCTTAATAATAAAGATAATCGCTAATGGGTAGTTTTGTCCAACTTCTATGAAAAAATGCTGTCATTCCTCATCAAAAAATTCTTAAAAATATTTGCCATTACATTTTTACAGCGAAAAGGAAGAATTTTAAAAAATTTTCAGAGGACAAGTGGCGTAAGTCCATTCATTTTATATCTCCCTTAATAATGGAGATAATCGCTAATGGGTAGTTTTGTCCAACTTCTATGAAAAAATGCTGTCATTCCTCATTAAAAAATTCCTAAAAATATTTTCCATTACATTTTTACAGCGGAAAAGAGAAATTTTTAAAAATTTTCAGAGGACATTAATTTTATATCTCCCTTAATAATGCAAACAATCGTTAAGGGGTGGTTTTGTCTAACTTCTAGGTAAAAATGCTGTCATTCGTCATCAAAAAGTTTTTGAAAAATATCTCCTATTAGATTTCTACAGCGGAAACGAGAAATTTAAAATAATTTTCAGTGGCGCAATTCCAAATGTTTTTACTAATATGCAATATCGTTTTCGTGTATTATTTAGTTTATTTTTTACGATATGGATAGCTCCAATTATGCTCTTGACCAAGCTTATAAGCAAAACTGAGTTCTTTATACTTAGAATTATTTAAGAATTTTTCTAAACGTTCAATTTTCTCAAAACTACCAAAAATGGACTTACGCCACTTGTGCTCTGAAAAAATAATGGTATTTGTCAGAGCAATAACAAAGTATTGCATTTTGTTCAGAGATTACGTAAGCTAGGAGTTTCTAGCTCGTACTCATAAATAGGTTACATTTTCCTCTTCACTTCTACGTACACTCTAAAAAGTTTTTGTTGAATTTTACTACAACTCTTGTAGGCAACAGTTTTGCGGCTGTTTCTGTAGTAAATTTACACACCCTTATTTAATTAAACATATTTTTTACTATTGACTTGTAGTGAAATTCAACAGAACGTGTTTATGTTTGAGTTAAATATGTAGCAATATAAATGAAAAAATATTGATATTGTAGTAAAATTAAACAACAATTGCTATCATCTGTGTAGTACCATAACAATATTACTACTCTCATGTTAACAAAATTCAACAACTAGAATTTGTTTATACTACAATCGATGTAATCTATTGATATTCTAGTAAAGGCAACATTTTTAGTTTTGACATTCTTAGTTTAAAACATAATTTAATATATCTTAAAACTTTACACTCTTGACGACACGTGCAGAAATAAATTTGACTTATAATTACTGCTTATCCTTCATTAAATTAACACTATAAATACCAAAATGAGACATACACACTTGCATAAAGAAATTCCTGCCGATTAGTACCCGAAAGAAAAAAACAAATGAAACACAGATATTTTTTATAGATTTTTATTTAATTATTAGCATATTGCCCACCTTTACCCATTTTTTTGTTTTGTACAACATAAGATACTACAACATAGTAAAACTTTTACTAAAAATCGAGTTAACACTAAATTTTTTTCAATTAAAAATCATATAACTCTTATATAATGATCCGTACACGTTGACAAGCAATGTCGACTAAATATCTGTTGAAAATATTGTCCATGTTGAATATTCAACATCTGTTTCATTAGTTCAATTTTGGTAGTAATATAAAGCATTGTAGTTGATATTGCAGCAAAATTAAAAATTTATAGCTTAATTTTGCTAAGAATAGTGTTTAATGGTAAATACTCAAAGATCAATATAAGATTTATAGTAAAATTACACATCAGTTTGAATTTCAACAAAAAATTACTATAATAATTATAGTAAATTTATATTTATTTTTTAGAGTGTACTTAACTCAATTTCCCTAAAAAATGGACTTACGCCACTTGTGCTCTGAACAGCTCATATCATTGAAATGATAGTGACTGCTGCTTTTTGTTACTGTCACTTATTAACCGTTATAAGAACATTTTTTTATAAGTTACGTAAATAGCTTGGCAATTTTAATTTGTTTTCTGGAATTTATTTATGTAAGTTCATGTTACATATAGTAATAAAACACATTTTCTGTTTGTTTTTTTGTTTGTTTGGCCTTTATGCAAATCTTAACTGCTCAACGGATTAAATTTGGTATAACTACATATTGAGTACATCCTGTATTAAATTGTTACATACTTAGTTTTTGCCACGCCCCTCCTCCGAAATTTTTCTTTTAACGGTTATTTTGTTATTATAATACTTTTTACTATAGGAGTTAGTTTTAATTTTAGTGTGGGTTAGCATCTTGTTGCCCCGAACCCAGCATGTATCAAAAATTAGGAAGGACATTCACTCACTTTTATGTTGATTATTCGTGAACCATTGGAACTTTCATTTTGGCTTCTTGAGCAAAGTTCTTCCTATTGTTCTGGCCAACAACTTTGCTAAACAAATAAATGTAGACAAATCGCTTCCAGTGGGTCTTATCGTGTGAGTCTTATTGAGTGAGTTTTATCGAGTGAGTCTTATTGAGTGAGTCTTATCGAGTGAGTGGATCGTACAAAAAGTCTTGCCCAAAGTCAAACGAAAAACATTCGAGCAACAACATTGCGTATGAGTAACATTATTTGCTTTATGCATTGAAAGCGAACAAGACATATGAGGCAGAGCTGTAAAAGAATACATTCAATTTGATTTTATTCACAAAAAAGTGAAGCATTTAATAACGAAATAAGAATGCATTCAATGAATGCAAAATTGATTTATAAATAAAATTTTTAATCACATTCATTTTTAAAAAAAATGATTAGTTATTCATTTCAATTATTCATTTTCGTTATTCAGAAAAATTAATCATTTTTTTTTATTCATTTGAATGCTATTCAAAAAGAATGCAATTCACAAATAATTTCAAATAATTTCAGTTATTCTTTTTTTATTCATTATTAATTTTTTATTCGTTGTTCATTTTTTATTCATTATTCATTTGTTATTCATTTTTTATGTGTGGCTTAGGACTTCAATAAATAACAAATAAATAGTTAATAACGAATTAAAAAGGAATAATGAATAAAAAATGAATAATGAATAAAAAATTAATAATGAATAAAAAATAAGTAATGAATAACAAAAGAATAATGAATAAAAAATTAATAATGAATAAAAAAAGAATAATTGAAAATTCTTAAATTCTTTGTGAATTGCATTCTTTGTTTATAGTATTCAAATGAATAAAAAAATTAATTTATTATTTTGAATAATGAAAATAAATAATTGAAATGAATAATTGATCTTATTTTTAAAAATGAATGTGAATTAAAAAATTTTATTTATAAATCAAAATTCTGAATATGAATGCTGATTTTACAGCTCTGGCTTATTAAAGGTTTAAAGAAAATTTCAAAATATTTTTTCATAAACAATTTTTTAGCAAAATTGTTGGCCATAATAATAGGAAGTTTGCTAAAGAAACCAAAATGAAAATCCTAATGGTTTAAGAGTTATTCATTATTCATTTCTTATTCATTATTAATTTGTTGTTCATTTTTTATTTATGGCTTAGGACTTAAATTAATAATTAAATTTCAACATGCAAATCTAGAGTAATTAAAAAAAATTTTCCACTAAAGTCTTCGGTAAAGTGGTAAAACGATGTTTCCACGAGATTCCTCATATTAATATTTATTTAAAAAATTAAAAAATTAAAAAAAATCGCATTTTTCAATTATTTGAGGTACCGATTGATAACCAAATCACAGCATTAGTTTTTGAATTATGATCAGAAATGTGCTAGGACCTTTTTGAAAATAGACTTTTTTAAATCTTATAAAAAGAAATTAAATATTTGTATGTTCTTGTATAAAAAAAACATAGCACTTTAGAAATTCATTGTGTCCATTAGAACGCAGACATTTTTGAAGTACACTTGGGAGTAAGCTGGTAAATGCGTAACGGAAGTTCCAATGGAAGAGTCAAACGGAAGTTCTGAAAAGAGAGAGAGAGCAGCTATGCAGTTACTGCAAGGATAAAAATTGGTTTGTGTACATAACTAAGCGTACTCTTAGTACTGAACAAACCTGTTCTAATCTGCATAATGGATTTGTGTACATAGCTAAGCGTGGTTTGTGCAGTACTAAGCGTACGTTTAGCTATGTACACAAACCAATTTTAAACGTTACAGTGACACAGGGTCTGGGTATGTAAGCGGCGCTTCAGGATCATCAACTAAGAAATTACGTACGAAAATTGTGCATAAAATGTGTATGACAACTTATTCAAGGAAAAATTTCAAGGCTAGTAAGACCCAATCAACTGATAATGAATCACAAAGTTGAGTGCGTATCTCATACTAGTTGATGGCGTCGTAACGTGATATGCAGTGTTCCTTTTTTCTTACCTATTTTCACCCTCTACTAATACGCTGCATTCTACTCACGGCATTTTTATTGAAGTAAAACTTCTTTACGCACGCTTGACGCATGGGAGTAAGCTGGTGAATGTGTAACGGAAAGAGGCAAACGGAAAAAGCAAACGGAGAAGCAAAGCGATGTGTTATAATCCAAAACTACTGAACCGATTGAGCTCAAATTTTGACAGTCGATTTGTTTCAGAAAGGACATTATTTAAGAAAATTTTGCCACATCCCCTTTACCGTCCACAAATCAATAAAAATGCTATATTTCAGACGGTTTTAGTCGTATAAAAACGACATTTTTATTAACTAAGTTATAAATTATGTGATAATTTCAAAGCCCTAAGTTTAAAATTTTTTATAAAAAATATATAAAAATGTTCATTGCCTAGGGGGCAATTCATTTCCCCCCCTGCGGACGTCCATGGCCTGGTCGCACTAAAGCTACGTCTATATATTGATAAATCATTAAAATTGACGTTTGACGTTGTCGTTTGAGCTGAAATTTTGGCTTAGTTTGTATGGTTACAGTCAGCAAATGTACTAAAAATTGGTTTTCATGTCCCCTTTTTCCGCCCACAAACCAATGAAAATGCTTTATTTGAGACGATTAGGGTCGTAAAATTTGATAATTTAGTTCATATGGTTACTTTCAACAACTATACTTATAATGGTTAATATATTTAGCACTTCGTGACATTTTTGTATATGGCACTAAGGCGGTGTGTGGCAGGAAAACGTCTGCCGGGGAATACTATTACATACATAAAGATGGAGCTAAAGAAGTTTTACTTCAGTTGTGTGGTCTGTAACATGACGTTACAAATATTATATACTTTTTATACACTAAATAAACTATAATATTAAATAATTTCGATGTATATATTCATATTATATTACTTAAATATTCCTACTTATTATTATAAATATAAAGACGTTACAAATATTATACTTTTATACACTACGTAAACTATAATATTAAAAACTATCGATATATATATTCATATAATATTACTTAAATATTTTTACTTATTATTATTAAAGCAGCAATAACACACAACCGCATTACGACACCAGACCATAGAAACAAACGCACGCTACATACCTACTCAATAAAACTAATTGAAAACACAATCACACTACTGCATAAGCCACTAATTAATACACACACTATCTATGCATAGCCAGACAGGCCAAAGACAACACACAACCGCACTACATAAGCCACTAATTAATACGCACACCACCTATCTATGCATAGCCAGGCAGGCCAAAGACAAAACTGAACGTATAATTCCCAACTGGTTTTCTGTCCATATCGAATAAAAGGGCGAAAAACCAACCAAAGCAGCATTACTTCAGGTAAGCTCGAAGTAGTAACTCTATGGCGAGGAAGCTTGCTGGCTCTTCCCTTAGAGTCTCTGCTTGAGATGTCGCACTTGCGGTGAGAACCAATACTTGGTTCGTCCAACGCAGTCGGCATACTCTACATTTTTGGTCGGAGTGACTCAATGGCGAGCTAGCTTGCTGGTTCTTCCCTTTGAGTCTCTGTTTGAGATGTTGCACCGGCGGTGAGAACCATCTTTGGTTCATCCAACGCAGTCGGCATACTCTAAGGGGGTTTGGCGACGGGACTAGATGGCGAGCCAGCTTGCTGGTTCTTCCCTTTTAGTCTCTGTTCGAAACGTCGCACTTGCGGTGAGAACCAGTCTCCGGTTCGTCCAACGCAGTCAGCATACTTTTGTTTGTTGTTTTGTTTATTTTATCTCGGCTGCAGTAGCTCAATGGCGAGCCAGCTTGCTGGTTCTTCCCTTTGAGTACCTGTCTTAGACCTCGCACTTGCGGTGAGAACCAGTCCTTGGTTCGTCCAACACAGGCGGCATACTTTAATGGGGGGTTGTTTGGATTTGGTCACAGTGACTCGATAGCGAGCCAGCTTGCTGGTTCTTCCCTTTGAGTCCTGTTTCAGACTTCGCACTTGCGGTGAGAACCTGTCTTTGGTTCGTCCAACGCAGTCGGCATATATATTAAATTGTTAAGTGATCATATATATGTGCATGGTGCGAACTTCATAGAGGTTTTTCCACCATGATTTTCTCTAAAAATATTAAATGTGAGCATTACTTCAGATTCTTTTAGGACACGAGCCCCTGGCAACAATCAACCACCGACTACCGCTCTACCGATTACCGAACTACCGATTGCTAATCTACCGATTACCGAATTACCGATTGCTAATCCACCGATTAACCGAATACCGATTTTGCCGTCAGCTGGACCCACAACTTCCGACCATTCGACCGCCTACATTCACTTTTACCAAAATTACTGACGTCACTCTGCATTAAGTATTTTTAAGGAGAATATATATCAATAAAATACATAATTATAATATTAAACCAACACTGACTGCGTTCTTATTTGATGAAAGTTTATGGATCTTTCACTCGATCCTGGCAAGGCTGAGCTGACCTCAGCCAGAAGATAAAACCACTGTTACAGGTCTAAACTTTACTCTACTTGACTCTAAAGCACACTCGTTTTTTTTTTCTATTTGTCGTCCAGTGCTATTAAAGTTAAAAAAAAATATTTCAATCCAATTCTTAAAATCTTACCAATTTGAAACTACTCAAATATTTTTCATGTTTGAAAACCAAAATTAGTTTCCGAAAAATTTTAAGGAAATTAAAAGAGACTTCTTTTTTAAAAGTTCCATTACCCATATTAATGGATTTATTTTTTTTTAAATTTGAATACAAAAAAGTTAAGATTTTGGAAAAAAATTACCAGCATACCTTGTTTACTTTTGATATAGCAATTGCTACAACACACATGCTTCAATTGAAAAAAATTGCATACATCGATATAAAACATTTTTTAGCTCCACCTGGCAAAGTAGTAACATCAAAAAAGTCTACACCTGTAACGCCTCGAAACGCTGCATGCTAAATCAAATCAAAATATGTAGCATCGAAGAAGAAACAAAAACAAAAACCTACAAAATAAAAACACTATTCAACTCGATACCCCACTACAGTTAGTCTTAAGCCAACGCTATACGGACGCTTTTTTAGGCAGGTCTAGCCTTGGCCATGAAAATAATTGATCCAATGAGCGTCCTTGGTTCAAGGTCAACTTCTGTGAAAGATGCGATGCAAGCATGGCAATCGAAACGCATGCAAACAGGGTGCATACATTCATTCACTCACTCACTCACTCATTCAATGGGTAGGAAATGGCGGCCATTTTTGTTAATATTTCGCTGGTGTTGCAATAGTTTTGGATTTCACTTCCGCTTTGGTAGTTACTGTTTTTGAATTTTTACTTTTTTGTTTTTGATAAATTTTTGACGAATCAAGTCAAGGACTCACTGTAAGCATGTTTTGTGGTTGCCGACTACTTGTGGATTTTGTTGTTGTTATTGCATGCTAGCAGGCGTAACCTAGACATTGGCTCTGACATTGGCATTGAAATTATTGTTGTAAAATGCAGTGAGTGCAAGCAAGAGACTATGCGAAAGAAATAACAAGTGAAGGAGTGAGTCGACTCTAGGTGCCAGCAACTAAAGCTCTTTATAGCTAAAGTTCACTGAAAGTCAATTATAAAAGCATGTTTTTCATTTACAACTATTAAAAGATATAACTTTTTCAACTTTTCTTTTTGATAATGCTTTAATTGTTTCCGATTCCAATTTCGAATTTTACATCAAATCGAGAATCAGCATATTGATTCGCAGTCTTTCCGTCACTTTTCCGTCAACTTATGATAAATATTTTCTTACTAAAAACAAAACTGTGCTATAAGCTTATAATAATTCTCGTTTCACTTGATCGCATATGATTTCGTCATTTTTATTTTTATTAATTCAATAAAAATACAAATATTTTTTGCATTGTCTATGTTTAACTTTAGTTGTTTTTTTAAGATGTATTGTACCAATGAATCGATACGTTATTTTCAACTGCGGCGTATGAAATTATTTTATTAATTCTGAATTTAATTCTTCCCCCTCTTTTTATTCTGTTCTTTGATAGCTTTAGATTTGTTGTTTTTGTACTTATTATTCCATTGAAGTTCACCGATTTTAATCGAAATTTAGTGTGAACTTTCGATGCAGCGCTCTACAGCAGTCTATCGAAGTCCACTGTGAATTATTTTTGCTGCTTTTCAAGAGCCAAGTGCCACTGATTGATGGCTTCGTTTGCCTGCTAGTTTTTTGTTTTTTTTTGCAGTTGTTTTAAGGCGCCAAGAGAAAATCAATGAATTTGTTTCAACTTTTTAGACTACATAGTGACACATCACAAAAATTGCACACAAAAACTCAAAAATAATATCAAAACGATTGATCATCTATTTCATGGAAATTTTTTCTTCTAAAAGCTGCTTCAGACTATCTGAGAAAGCATACAACTTCTCGAACGATCTGCCAAATAATGAAAGCCTGATAGTATGAGCACAATTTAATTTGTTATATGACTTCTCTAACAACAAAGCATACGATTTTTTTTGCATTAGAATTGTTTCTATTTCTATCAGGGAAGCCAGATAAAAATGTTGTTTTTTAATCTCGAAGACTGCTCCAAAAAGCTCTTGTGTTTTGTTTTTTTTTAAATGCTTAACCATAATTTTTTAAACCATTATTAGGCTAAAAATTAGTAGTTTTCTTTTACCAGTATCCATTTTAAGTTCTGTGAGTCAATTTTCTCTGATAGAAAATCTGAGAGTGCAAGCACATTTATCAGAAATTGTTGTGACCAGTCAGATGATTTGAGAACTCTGACGATAGTCTGAAGCAGCTTTTAACAAATTTAACTATAAGTGGCATTTGAAAAATTCTAGAGACACTACTACTATATAGATAACTTCTCCAATCGGTTGAAACTCTACGATATCAATTTTTGGCTATGCCAAAATTGGCAAGAAAAACGCAACCCATGAGATAAATGTTTGTTTTCAAGTTCGATGAATAATCAGAAAAAAATAAACTTAGCACTTGTGATAATGCTTTGCAATTTAATAAAAACTCAGGAGCAGTGTTGGGCAAGAATAATTCAAAGCAAAATTAAAAAATAACAAATAAATTTTGCTTATTCAAAAGTTTGAATAAAAAGTAGTTGATTGAATTTTTATTTTCGAATGATGCATAAATATTTTTTATTCGTTATTTTTATTCACTATTCAAAAATTTTGAATAAATTTATAAATAAATTTTATTTGTAACAGAAAACAAAAAGGGTTTTTTTAGAGTTTGAATTTTTAACACTGTGGCTTAAGTTTTATTTTAGAATTACTCTTTTTTTTTCAAACGTTTCGTTCGATATTTTATGAGAACGTGGAAGATTGAGCATAGTTTCATTAAAGAAAAGACGTTACACTGTTGCGGATTATGGTTTTGTTGTATAGAATTTTATAAAAGTTTTTCTTATAGCGAAATAGTTTAGTAACTTTAAGAACCAAATTTAAATTTAAGAACTTGTATATAAGGAAAATAGTACTTGTTCGAGTACGTTAGTGGTAAAGAAATTGGAAACACATCGTCGCTAAGACTTTCTAAGCTTAATTATATGGATAACAGCTTGTTAACAGCTTGTTTCAAATGGTAAACGAAGTTTTATTAAGAATTTCACGTTCCTTTAATTTTAAATAAAAGAGGCTCACACTTAACACTAGAAGCACTCACTTTGTGGCTATCATCTTCCTTATTTAAAATTATTACCCTACACCATTCTCATGGTGGTAGAAGAAAAACTTGATAGATACCACTCACTTAACAAGGAACTTAATAGATGACCGATATTTGGTTTTCACAATATTCCGGATCAATTTGCTAAATTTTGTTTACTAGAAATCGCCAGTGGTCGAAGTTCGACCTTTTTACTATGTCCTTCGACCTACACTGTACTATGAAATCACTTCCGTTCTTAGATGAGCGCAAGAAAGGGTTAAAAAACGAATCTATTTCTATTTTAAGTTTGCCGCTCAGTGCTAACCAACCACTTTTCATACAAAAATACGTTGTACTGAGAAAATCTACAGTTTTTGAGTTATCGCAATAATTTTTATGACATAATAACGGGAAATTCTTTAATATACTATTCGTGAAAAATATTACTAAAAAAAAGCTTTCGTATACTGTTATTTTTCTCAACCAATGACTTTTCATACAAAAATACGTTGCACTGCGAAAAGCTACAGTCTTCGAGATATCTTCATAATTTTAATGTCAAAATAACGAGAATTTTTCAAAATTTACTGTTTGTAAGAAATTTCACAATCCCAATATATATTCGCACATGTTACATAAAAAAATACTTATTGTAGAGTATCCGTAAAAATAGTGAGAAATTTCTTGCATATTTTTTGTACATCTCAGCAATGTCTACAATTTCCTCTTCCACCGTGTTCTACCATCTCTTATAGCTTAGCTATTATTTAAGAAATTCTGTTTTGAACGCTCATATCAAAGGTCACAAAAAGTATTCTGTTCACTACTTCTCCCTACTCTTATTCAATTGAGAAAAAAATTATCCAAATTGGGAAAATTGAGAAACACGGGAGCAAATGGTATCGAACTGTTTTTTCTACGCCTATTTATATATACATTTTTATTCAAACACAAATTCAAATAATGAATAATGAATAAAAGTGTTGAATAATTTATTTGAAATTCAAATAAAGAATAAAATAAAAAATACTTGATGCTGAGTTGTGATTGAAAAAATAAAGAATAAATATTAATTGTTATCCGTTATCCGTTATTTGAATAAATTTTTATTGTATAATGTCTGTCCAAGCTTGTTAGATGTATTTATTGTGTCTGATCCTTCACTTGTAATGCTTTTTGATCAAATCTCATTTGTTGCCGATCATGACCTAATCTTTTGCACGTTGAATATTGATTCAACAAGGACTGCTTCTGAGACCTCTTTTCGTTATCGTGACTATAGGTCGACTGATTTTTCATCATTGTTTAATAGTTTATCTCAAATAAACTGGTCAGAATGTTGGTTTTTTGAATCTGTCGATTTAAATTTTTTCATAAAAAACATAAATAATTTGTTTGATATGCATGTTTCCTTGCGCACACGTTACATTACCAATAAAAACTGGCCTTGGTTTACTCAGTCTGTCAAATTAGCACTTAAAAAACGGAACAGAGCTTACAGCAAGTGGAAGCGGCATACCAATCTATTGAAGTGGGAGGATTATAAAAAAGCCTGGAATGAAGCTACAATTTCTATAAGAGTTTCCAAAAAGTTGTATTTTATGTCAAAATTAAATTCGATTTTACCATCTAAACAGTTGTGGAAAAACCTGAAGAGCTTTGGTGTATATATTAATGAAACCGAACAGTGTGATATTAACCCAAACTTCCTAAATGATTATTTCGTTACTAATTCTACATCTACGGCCTTCTTTATATCTGCGTATGTTGATGAACCTTTCAGTATGTGTCCCTATGAGTTTTAATTTAGCACAGTGAGTGAAATGGACATAGCACGTTGTATTAAAAAAATTAAATCAAACGCCACTGGTGTTGATGGCATCTGCATTAAATTTATTAAATATATTTTTCTGTAGGTACTGAGTCCACTTGCTCATATTATAAACCACTGTTTTACCACTTCCAGGTATCCTAATCTGTGGAAAGTAGCAACTGTTATTCCCATCGCGAAAAAAACCTATTGTCTTCGTTGTCCAAAATATGCGAGCATCCATGGCTGAACAAATTGTCCACCATATAAATACTTTTGACCTAATACATAATTTGCAGTCGGGCTTCCGACCTGGACATAGCTGTTTCTCTGCTGTGGTAAAAATCTTGGATGACATTAGAGTGCCATATGATATGGGCCATTTGAGCTTACTCTGCCTGTCAGACTTTTCTAAAGCGTTTGACACCGTGGACCATTTTTCACTGTGTAGAAAACTCATGCATAACTTTGGTTTTTCTGATACGTCTGTTCGTTTCATGTTTAGCTATTTAAATGGCAAATAGTAAGGGTAAAAAAAAATTTCTCGTCTTATAAAGTTACCACAATTGGAGTTCCACAAGGCTCAGTTCTTGGCCCAATTCTGTTTACCATGTTCATTAATGATATTTTTAGTACATGCAATCATGTTATCATGCATGATTATGCTGATGACCTGCAGTTGTATATATCCAGACCCATTTGTCTCTCTGAAGATTTATGTGCAAGAGTTAACGAAGATTTAAATTTGGTGGCTAATTGGGCCAAAGCTAATATGCTGGAATTGCACCCTCTTAAATCGTATGTGTCACTGATTTTACAAACACCTTATATGAATCTCGAAGTTCCCCCTATTTTCCCAAATGGCGTTGAGCTAAAATTTGTAGGAAAGGCTACTAATCTCGGCTACCAAATAAACTCGTCGTTGTCCTGTGAAGATCATGTAAACTCCTGCGATAGTAAAATCTATTATGTTCTCAGAAATCTTCGGATGACTGCTGCGTTCGTACTTGTTGAAACTAGAAAGAAGCTTGTCTTACAGCTGTTATTGCCAATATTTTCTTATGCGGAAGTCGTTTATAGCAAACTTGACTCGAGATCTATGCACAAAATTGAAGTTGCATTTAACAACTCTACACGCTATGTTCATGGTCTTCGGAGGTATGAGCATACTTATAACACCCTTTAATAAACAGTTATTAGGCCGTAACTTGCTCAGCTATCTTGAAGCAAGAAATTTCTTACATAAGGTCATCCACTCTCGTTGTCCAAGATATCTATTTGAAAAGATAACGTTTTGTAGGTCAAACAGAAGCATGAACCTTGTCATTCCGAGGCATAAGTACCTAAACTCTAGCCGATTGTTTTTCGTTAGTGCCATAAGACTATGGAATTCACTTCCAAGAAACATTAAAACAATTTCCAACCCTAACCACTTTAAGCATTTAATCTTCACCTATTTCTCTTAACTCTATCTCTCCTGTTTCTGATCTTGTTATCCTTTACTAAAACTTAAATTAATTTTTAATTACTTTCTACAAAATTTTTTCTTTTCAATATACATTTTTTGTCATTGTTATCTTAATGATTTTTATATATATTTGAAACAGTTTTTTTTTATTTTTATCCTCGAATAATTGAATTATATTCCGTTTTATATGATGACTCAGTAAAATAATCTAAAAATTTTTTTGATTTAAAATCTTTATAATTACTTTAGTTATTATAGTAATAGTTTATTATAGTTTATTTAATTAGTTGTTATCTATTTTTATATGCGGCATGTAAAAGATTTAATGTTATAAATGTCAACAATTTGTCTAAATAAATAATAATAATAATAATAATGCCCTACTCTGCTTAGGAGCTATTGACAATGCTATCGTTTGTGATAAAGCCTTTCGAAATTTTCTTTAGAAAAATAGATTCAAGGGCCGCACAGTGTTTTGTCTAGAACGATCTAGCTAAATGAAAGTAATTATTTGTTTTATTTTTTTTTTTTTGGATTCAGGCAAGAAACAAATTGTATAGGGGTAGGGTAGCAACTGTACCCTAATGCCAAAATGGGTTAATTTATATGCACAAGGAATTGATATTTTACACGTTACAGATTCGTACAATATTTGATCATTTGTGATTACACAAAAAAAAAAAAAAATTAATTATACATAAAATAGTATTCATATAATAAAATAATGATTTTTCTAAGTGAAAACTTCTTTAGGCGCACTGATTTATTCTTGTTAGAAGAAAATCTTTACTTTCACGACACACGGTGATGCGTTCTCATGAGTGCAAAAGTGCATAGGAAAAAAGAGAATAATGAGCCAATAGTGTGATGAAACTCAGTTCATTGAGAAGTGGATTTGAGTCCGCTGAGCTCAAAAAGGACCTCTGTTTTTTGATCGGACTAGTACTATATAAACTAACTGTTTTTGAAAATAAAAGAAATTCTGAATTTAAGATTGCAGCATAACTATTTTTAATAACTTAATTTAGCACAGAAGTACGAGTGACTTCTTAGTATATGCAATTTAGAAGAGCAAAGTCATTTCGAAGCTCATTTTCAACCCTTTAGAGATTCGCTCTCGAATGAAATAGCCTCGGAACTGATTTTCTCACATGCGACTTGGCAACTGCTCTTTGTTGAGGGTAGATCTTCTGCAATGCAAGGAATACCGTTAATGGCGCTTAAAACGTGTGCTTATTCGCTGGTTCGGCCCTTGCGCCGACTTTTCAACATCTCCTACAGAATAGGAGTATTTGCATCTTGTTTTAAGGGAAGTCGCAAATTTCCAGCCAGTAGATACTTAAAAAGGATGATGCCATGAACCCTGCAAGCTGCTGACCCATTGCCATAATCTCTATGTTTTACAAAGTTATGAAGAGCATAATTAACTTTAACATTATGACTGCAAAATAGAACCAATGCGTTCACGTTAGCGACGAAACAAAACTAATTGCATACGGTAATGGTGGTAACTTTCAAGGGCAGAACGATTCGTGCCGTAATTGAGGGTATTTCGTCAGAGGAGCATTCCATCAACGCAGCAGTACCGCAGGCTTCGGTTCTACCGCCAACCTTATTTCTGATTTTTATCAACTACCTTCTTTCGTTGACACATAACCCAATCCATGTGCTTATGGACGACATTTGTTATTCATACTCATTCAAAAACCGCCCAGTTTCTTTGAAGATTGGGAGGAAGAGGCAAAAAACAAAACTGCAAAAGGAGAACGCTTATTTTCTGCATTAAAGCTATTTGTGGGCGACTATGAATGATGAATGAAAATCCTTATTCATTAATTGTATGTAAAAATGTAAAAATGCCAATTTTTATAATTTTGTTTTATAGTAAAAAAAATGAATACGTTAGAGGCGGCACTAATGTCGGGCCTAGGGCGGTATAATGCCTTAATCCGCCACTGTTTTCTTCATTAAACATTTAATAACTTTTCAAAACTTCCCCTGATTTTGCTCTAAGCAAGCTATTATTAAAATATTTGCTATTAAATGTGCCATCAACTAAAATAATAAATTTTTTTTATTTTTTTATTAAATATTTATTATAAACTTACTCTACAATAAATTTTTAACCCTAGCAGCTGGGGCTATCGGCATTGATTTCAAATTAAGCAAATTGGAATATATAAATGTAGATCTATTAAATACTGTTATGCAGATCTAATTTCTTTAAAAAACTGAAAATAATATTTACATTGGAGTCGTAAGGGTTTGATAGAAAGTAATATAGAGATGAGTTAGAAAAGAAGTAGGAGGAGACTGAAGCTAAGGAGGGGCAATTGGAGAGGATATGGGGGATTGTTAGTGAGGCGCCGTAGCAAAAATGACACCGGGGTTGAGGTTCTTTTTTTAAAATATACAAATGTGTGACAATTGTGTGCTCCAGCCAAATTCTGGCAAATCATCTGTTTTGCTTAATGGTGGTGGTTTCGGGTATAAAAAATTATTTGAATCAACTTTGTAAATAAAAAAGTTTTAAATAAAGTGCTTATTAAACCTAAAATCAAATTTTATTTTTTTATATTTTTCGAATGTATAACATCGTAATAATATTCTCCGAAAGTTTTAAGTTCATTGAAAAAAAAAACGTCCAAAGAGAAGACGTCAATAAAAAGTATACATGAAAAAACTTTAAGTACTATGCCAAGGATCACTACCAATTTTATTGAAATTCTAAAGCAAATACAAGTGGTACTTTTAGTCGCTCGATTTTTATGTTGGAGAAACACTTTCTTTATAACCTAAAATATATGACTTTTTTGACAAAAATAATTTTTGTCAACTACCATTTTAGTAAAAATATCCAATATTCCAATATCTTCGATTAAAACTCAAAAAGTTTTAGCAGAACATTAGTCACATTATGTTCACCGCGAATTTCAGGTGCTTTACTAAACTACGGATTCCTGCTATATAAATTAATATTTGTTATCCAAAAAACTAAAAAGTTTTCTTTAAAAGTTATATAATTATAATGTAAATAAATAAAATACCTAAATAAACAGTAGCTTTAAAATAAATCTTTTAACTCAGGATTTTTTTGCTTAAAAAACTTTAATGGGCTCTTAACTTTTATGTGAACAATTTGAAGAAAGTACTTTAACATTGAACTTTAAGAAATTTAAATATAATTAATTTGCTGTTAAAAAATTTTTTCCATTTCTATGTTAATTTAACTAAAACGTATTCATCCAAAATATTTTCCTGAAAATGGAGTTGTATACTGAAAAATTAAAATTCGTGAATCTTTTTCGAATGGCCAAGGAAAAAATATGTGTTTATAAAAAAATTTATTTTAATCCCAACTAAGTTGAGAAAATATGGTTTGCTTGTTACACCATGCAATAGCACTTTTCACACATGAAGTGAAATATATGCACATTAAACCAGAGGCAAAGGATGGCAAAACTGCTTTCCCACTTTTTCTCAAGCACGTCAGGATTTTTTTTAAAGGAGTTTTAAGTTTTAAGACTGGAATGGTTTAACAAAATTTATTTTAGTACTTAAAACCTTTCACAAAACAAAAATTTTAAAATCACTTTTATTTTGATATTAAAAGCAATTAAAGTTTTATACTTCAAACAAATTAAGAACTATTTTCATAAATTTTTAAATAAAACATAAGTCAATTGAACTAATTAACATATTTGTGTGGATGTATTATCACTTTGTATTTTTTTTAATTTTATAAAAGAGATTTTCTTTTTTCATTTTATATCAATATCGTCAAGTTTGGAAAGTTTTAAGTATTTAAATATATTTAATTAAACTTGTAACTTAAAAGTACCTTAAAAATATCGTGACTAGAGAAAAAATGATAACGCAGTTTTACCATTCTTACCTTTTTTTATGTATGCATGATTTACTTCGATTTGGTACGGTTTTATCGATGAAAAACACAATTTACTTAAGTTTTGACACTCTTTTTGTATTAAAACTATTTAAAATATATTTTTTGAAAATAAATGAAAAAAGTAACGAATGACAAGTATTAAAATTATGTTATAATTTTAGACTTTTACAGATTTAGGGTAAATTTCTTATAAACTTTAAAAAAGGACGCACTTTATAATACAACAAATTAAAAGGTCTCATATTTTATATAAATATTCAGAAACGTTTTCACTGTTCATTTGTGTAATAAAACAATATAAAATTTTGAGCTTTTATTCAAGAGAATAAATAGTTCAGTGCATTTCAAACTGTGAATAGTATGCATTTACTTAAAACATAAAACTGTCGAATCGATTTTTATGGGCATGTTCAACTGCTCTAATTAAAATTTACCTAAAGTTTGAATTTTACCTTATTACATAGATTAAAATAACATTATTGTTTTGCTCTTCAAAAACACCTTTTAGAACTTTAATCTTTGGGTGATAGTTTGTCTATACTCCTTTGATGGAAACTTTGCTCACCGGTGAGCCACCAAGCCTTAAATATATTTCTTATGCGTAAGTCAATTATACCTTACATTAGGTATCTTGTTAGGTACATTATGCATCGCAGGATGTGTATAAGGTATTGCAAGAGGTATTTAACACTTCCTGAAGGATTTTTTCGTGAGAGGGGTGGAGGCTTTAGGCATAACTTTTTTTTTAAAGGGGGCTATACCACTCAATTCTTTTTTCAAGTGTTAATTTGGAAATAATGTGCAGACTTTTTATACTTCTTCCCCATTAGGGGTTCTAAGCCCAAAAATTTCCTTGGGGGAGGGTCTGTATATAAAGTTTATTATTAGGTAAAAAAAATGTTTTTATTAGCAACAAGTATTTTACAATGTACAAATTAAGTGTTGTGAACAGCAAAATGTTTAACATGTATTAATGTTCGTGCCATTTTCTATTGAAAAGTTGATGCATAAACTGGTTTAAGCTGAAGTATTAGCCGCACAAATGAGTTTATTGGAGGCACAGCACTGCTTACCGATGCTTTTTTTTGTACAATATCCGCAATTTCCCAATTCCTTGAGTCGTCCCTGGGCACTCATTTTCGGATCTTGACAACCATCTGTGATTTGGAAGGTGCCTAATTTGTATCCGAGCATACTTTGCAAAATACTTGCTGAATTAGCACTTCTAGACTTTTTAATTTTGTGCCCTCTCAATGACTTGAGGCATTACATGGGAAATGGCTAGCTCCTGCAGATACTTTCGGTGCTAATTAGTTCCTTTTATGTCCTTGCATTGTATTCGTTTTAGCGTGGTAATAACAAAGGTTTCCAACCCTGCGATGCCTAACATATTTAAAAAATTATAGTGGTCAGCAAAGAGTCCTCCTTTATTCAGTCAACATTTTATCAATAGTGTCAACAACACCTTTGTACTTGTTGTAGTCCATAATTATTTCAGGTTCAAAGCAAATGAAAAAGAGCCACAACATCGTTACTTCCTGAAATGGACTTGTTATAGTGAAGAGTTAAAAGTAGAACAACTGCTTTTGCTGGTGTCTTTTTGGTGATATATGAACAAATGGTAATAGGCTTATTCTGCAGAAAGCCAAACTCTGTTGAGTGTAGATCTCTTTAGCGACGTAGTTTGAATTCTTCCAATTGGTACGTTTTATTTTCCTTCATGGTACTAAAAACCTTCTTTGTAACTCATACAAAAACTGAGGAAATGAATCAATAGAATCACGAACGAACTTAATTCCCCGGACTTAATGCATAAAAACGCTTCGTTATCCATACAAAAAATGTGGTACACTGGTGACTGCCAACTTTTAAGTATTTTAAAAATTCACTAATAACGTTATATATTTAAAACATATATTTATCGGTGAGCCAAGTGTCAACACAAGGGTTAAAGTCTCTGTCAAAGTAGTACCGTTCCACTTGTCAGAATTATCAAACATACAAAGAAAATACTAGTTATCGTTCTGCTAAATTAAAAATAAGAAACCCGTTATTTTTTATTGCCAATCTCATAAAGCCTTACAAGGTATTTTCTATCTATATGAAACAGACTCTCAATTCAGGACATTATCTTAAAAGAACAGTGCAAATACAAGAATAGCTGAATTTCCTTACAAACATCAAAGAAATAACATTCTCTAAATGTCCGTTGTTCAGTGAAAGTCTTCCGATGCTACTTTTCATTCATTCTAGAAATCAATTCAATTTCATTCAATTTTTCATTTAGCACTCTCAATGCCATTCTTTTTTTTTACAAGTACATCGTATGCTTTGTTGTTTCATTGAGAAAAACTTGGCTACATGCAAGCAACTGCCGCACCCGATGTGGCACACTTTCCTCTGTGCTTGCAGCAGCAGAGACTGAATGAACTAAATGTTGCTGACGTCACGAGTGTCCTAGATAATTGCTGTGGGGTGGTGCTTCGGTGACACGTTCTCAATGCAACAAAAATTCATTCACTACAGCGAACTTTGAGCGTAATATCATTATAGTGAAGGTGTGAGTGGGATAGAAATGTTTGCAAATATTATTTGTATATATACATACATACATACACACATATTAAATATAATGAATTATCATGCATGCGTACTACATAAGACATAAGTGTAGAGCTGAAGACACAAGCACGTGTCTTGAAATTTCTTTTGTGCAGCAGACAAGTTTGAGTGTGTTTGTGTGTGTGTGTGTGTGTGTTATTCGTAGGAAAGAAGGTTGTTTATTGCGAAACCTCATTCATGAACTTTTCATTTAATGCCATTCATAATGCTTTTTCTTTTGCTTTCATATGTTTATTTTTCAAAATTTATCATTTCTAGCTAAGAATAATTAAAATTATATGATGGACAAACAATATTTCATCATAAATACTGCTACTAAAATCAACAAATAACTACATAAAAGTCTTGAAATTATTAAATCCACAAAATGTTATCGGTAAAATTGTATAGCTTGCCTTAAAAAAAGCAAACTATATAATGTGGTGCTCTGTGACGTATGAGTGACTTTAATTATATTGAATGAAACACTGAAATAAATACACTATTGGTTTATTTGACATATTTCCAGGAATTTTTTTTCAATACTAATATGCGGGGCTAGGAATCGCATGCACTAAAAAAACGAAAATATGCGCATATAACACGCACTTAAAACTCTTAAATATGCTTTAAAAACCGGTAATATGCAATTAAAAATATCTTCCTAATATTATATTATCGGTTAAAAAATTACTATTGCATATAATTAACAAGAAAAAAAAAGAAAAACAGTTCACTTTAATCAAAAACAACAAAAATATGAAGTGAACATAAAAGTTATAAATCTAAGTTATCTCTTTTCAAAGTATGTAGTACTAAATTTAAATGGTTGCATATCACAAAAGCAAAAATATGCAAAAACCACATGCATTTATTGTAAAATATGCATAAATATGCGCAATAAATTTGCAAAAACAAGCATTTTTTGTAAAATATGCAAAACCCGATTTTGCATTTATTGCAAAATATGCAAAAATATGTACCAGCGATAGAATGCCATTTTGAAGGAAATTTCATGATTCGCAACGATAACTAAATCATTTGCCTTTTAAGATGCCCAGGAAAAAATGCATTTGCATGAGATTTCTAGCCCTAGTAATATGTATGCCAATTAATCAAACTTTTTACACATTATTACCCTGCAGAAAATTGAACCAACTTTTAAATAGTTCTGAACTAGTTCCAAAAAGGACCAGTACTGGTCCCTCTGCAACACCCTTTTACATTGATCGAACTGACGCCTTTTACATGTTGATGTCATAGGAAAAGACAATTGTGCTTAAAAACATACCTTTTCCCTCGATTTGAACTAGTACCAATATAAACGTTTTGAAACTCGTACTTTCTGCTAATGTCTTAAAATAGATCTTAAAGAGATTTCAAAGTATTCAAACGTAGCTAAAACTATGGATTGTCTCTCTTTTGAAGAGGGTGTGTGATATGTTAGTGGTAGATTTAAATATTTTAGTGGCAAAATTAAATATTTTGGGCAAAAGGAAAATTGGACTTTTGAATTTTTACAGTTTTTTTTTTAACAAAAATGGGTTTTAAAAAAAGGGTTACAAATAAAAGTAAAACTACGATTCTACTACGGGAATCTAAAACGGGAAAACTAAAACCACGCATGTTTCAAAATATCCCGTAACATTTCAGCCCGGTAGGTTAAATAGCTGTTCCAATGTTGTGTTTTTCATTCAAACTCGGCACCACTTTTACTTTTCTTATGAATAAGCCACGTGCTCTATCACGTTTTTGTTTCCACATTCTACACAAATCTAGGAACGTAAGCGAACTTATATCTCAGTGTAAGAGAAAAAACCTAACGAAACAATTACAAACGTTTTTTACACTTCTTTTTCTGCGATTCTTCTACGTGTATATGAATCCACAATACGTTAAAGTCATCATACATCATTTCACCTGTTTAAAGCAGGTGAATTTTATACAAATCATCAAAATCGGTTGAGAAATACGCGAGAAAATGGTTCTTAACTGTTTCGCTTGCCTCAAAGAAATGAGTTGTACTGTGTAAAGCTACAGTTTTTGATATATCGGCATTAGTTCAATGTCAAATAACGGCAATTTTTTAAAATTTACTATTTGCAATAAGTTTCACTATTACAATATATATTCACACATGTAACATAATAAAATGCTAATTGCATCTTATTGTTTAGCTTTTATTAAGAAATTATCTTTTAACTCTTATATTTAAGGTCAAAGGTGGAAAAAATTTCAATGCACTCTTTCTCCCTACTCTAATTCATTTAAAAAAATTATCAAAATCGGTTGAGAAACACGGGAGAAAATGGTACCGAACTGTTTCGCCTACGCCTAGATTTATATACAGATATTAATTACTTTTTATTCAAATTATAAAGAAAAATATAAAATTGAAGTGCACATTTAATGTTACCACTTTACTCCAAAAGTACTTGGCCGATTTTGATGAAAAAAGTTTTAAAACATAATATTTATGTTACAGTTTTATTTAGGGCAATTAACTTTCGAAATTTTTATAATGAGTATATTTAATTAATATGCTAACTTTTTTAAGAAGTTATCCCAGCGGCCTCGCATTGCTCAATCGTTTTCTTTTGACACCTTTGTGTTTATGAATAAAGCTCTCTTCACTTTTATTTTTATGCACAACGGAACAAAAAAAAACAAATGAGCCTGGATCATTATAAAAATTATATCAAGTTAAGTAAATATGAAATAGTTTTTTTTTGCACGCTCTTTGCAAAAATACAATAATTAAACTTGGATCGCCAAATGTTTAGGTAAAAAAAGAGACAATTAAACAATGAAATAAAAATTTCTGAGTAGAGGGTCAAAATATTAAACTAAGCACATTGAGACCAGCAATGGCTCTATCGTATTTTGTGGCTTGACGCTGTGATCCATAAACAGGAACTGTGAGTGAGTACATCTTTTACCGTTGTGCACAAGAAAACCTTGACAATTTAATGCATATTCGTCAACATCATGGAGCTGATTTCCTACGGAACGAATTTCTGCTGTTCTTCCTTGATTTTAATACTGAGCTTGTGCTTGCCGCAGTCGCTGTCTCCTTTAAACTACCAGTTGCCAGGCAATCTTGTTATTGGGTCACTCGCATCGAGTCTGCGGATGGGAGTTGTTCAGTTATTCGACGGACTGTTGTTTTTTTTAATATGTAAATTAAAGTTTTTTCTGAATGACCTTGTTATTTATTAACTTTTATTATTTTTTAAAAATTAAAACATAAAAAAGGCTTTTTTGTTACGTTAAATTTCCAGAAATAATTTATATTTTGAAATAAAACAAAAAACAACACAACAAAACAAAACAAAAAGACCATTTTTTATTTCTTTGATATGTATTGTCTTAAGGAGATTAATAAAAAAAAGTCCGACTTTAACAATCTGGTTCCACCAGGCAATTTTTCTTTTCCAAAAGTGCAAACGATTATGTGATAGTTGCATTAAATTTTGTATGGAGTAAGTGATGCAAATCATTTTTTTTTTCAATTATTTCCGTCACCTCAAATATTTAAGACTCTGAATATCAAGATCTTGAACATGCAATTAGTCCAAATTTTTAAAGAAACACGTTTCAAAATTAAATGTTGCTTCTGTAAAAAACACATATACAGTTACATAAGTTTGATAATTTAATGGTTTTTCTAAAAAAAAAAGTATTAAATGAAAAAATTTTTAATACAAATAAATTTTATTATCTTACATTATTAGTTTACATTAATTTTGAATTATTTTTATAAATGTTAATGAAATTATTTGTTTATAAAACATAAAATATCGAACGTATATAAAAATGTAATGTCATCGATATTTCTAGCAAATATTACATCATTAGTTGTTCTAATCGTGTTGTGCAAATATTTGGATCGCTTATCATTCGCAAATTGTATTCATCAAAACAGCATTGGTTAAGGCTTACAATTTGTAAGAAATTGATTTTTTTCTTATATTTAAAAAGCAAAGTCTTTCTGACGTTATTTTCACTTCTACAGCCGTTTTAGTAGGTATCGAGCCACAGTTTATCTCGAAACTACTTTTTTCGGCAATGTGTTGTAAAAAACAAAACCTATTTAAAAGAATCATCTTAAATTTAAATATGCGCTTCATAACATCAGTGGCTATCGCTAGAACTAGAATCAAAGTTGTATTTAAAAAACATCGTATATTTTACACCTAATAAGCCGTTTAGTAGAAAACAAGCTGTTTTAAGAACTTAATTTTCAAAAGCGCGTCATTCTGTCAATTTTCAATATTTTTTTTTTCTAGAGCCAGCCATAGCTGCACTCATAGTTATTAATTATATTCTTAGTTTTTATTTTTCAGATAAATAGAAAAGTCAAAATCTACAACTCCGCCCATGCCCTTTTCCTAGAGAGCGTCTCATTGAGCGCCATTTTGAAAAAGATCAACAATTTTTTAAATTAAAAAAATTATTTTTTTATGATGAATGAGTGTTGCAATATACCTTAAAAGTATAACTATCGTTGTTTAACCCATTTTGTGCCAAGCTGCAAAAATTTTTGAATTTCTTATTAAAAATTACTTTTCTAGGGTAATTAAAGATCCCTAAACTCAAATCCGTCGTCAGAATTTCGCTATCACCTAAAGTTTCGCCGATATCGGCTGTTCGAAAAGTCGAACAATGGCCACTTCCTGAGTTTTTGCTTTTACGCACAAAGTGGATAAATATTAGAAATAATGGACGCATTCAGCGCAGACAACAGTTGGCACTTGTTGTGTGAAAATTCGAAGAAGGGTCGAATTTTGGGAGTGCTAACTAAAACTGATCAGGCAGCAGACGCTATTTAATCGAGCAAACAAATTTTATGCTACATGAACACAACTGTTTGATTAACTGTCAGATGTTGCTACTGACACTCGCACATTCCGAGCATAACGCAAAACGGGTCCGTCTCATGGCTTTCGATTTGTTTTATTTTTGGGCTATAGGTTCCTATTCAAATTCTAAGAACATAAGTTCATATATTTTTTTTTTATATCGCCATTCGTTAAAAAGTTGTTGACCTTTCAATTTTGCAAATCATCCGAAAACGCCAGAATTGGAAAGTTTTTAATTAATTGTATCTACGTCAGTTTTAATTTAATTTTTATAAATGAGGTACCGTTAGAAAGGTATTAGAAAGTAGTTTCTGGAAAAAATATATTATTTTATAATTTTGGATGTCATATTTAATAATGAAATCGTGTTGTACTAGCAAATCAAATTGTTTGCTGAATTCCGATATAAAAACATCTGCTGACTTCTTCATATTTTCCAAATTGGGTTTTTAAACGAAATGCAATGAGAGCCAGTTTTCAAAGACCATTTGAAAACTTATTAAAAAACGCCAGTGAGCTTTACGAATGGACTATAACAAAGGAGTCAACAATATGTTATCGGTTTTTCTCAAAAGAGTCTTTTGAAAATGTTGAAGCTAAGTTGATGTCAAAATTTAGAAATGTGCAAGCTATAACTGGCACACAAAAGTTACACAGTTTTATTCCCATCAATAATAGGGGGATTAAAACTCTTCAGAGCTTCAGAGGATTTTTTAATACTTCAGCTGATCAAACCATCATACCTTTTTTGTTTTGAGACCGATTTTAAAACGTTTTGGAACAAAATCAATTAAAATTTAATAATTTTCAATATTGCAATCTTGAAGCAAAATTTTGTTTAACCTTTTTACAAATAAAAGTAAAAAAAAATTAAAAATAATTTTTTACGGTATTTACCAGCTTTCTCATAAAATTGGTTTTGACTTAAAGGCAACATTCTTCTTCAAATTTAAAAAATAAAAAATCGAAAAAAAAATTACGCGTTTTTTGAGAAATTAGCAAATACATTTTTTTTTAAATATGATGGCAATCCTAACATCCAAAATTTTAAAATAATATATTTTTTCAGAAACTAATTTCTAATACCTTTCTAACGGTACCTCATTTATAAAAGTTGGATTAAAACTGACGTAGATACAATTAATTAAAAACTTTCCAATTCTGGCATTTTCGGATGATTTGCAGAATTGAAAGGTCAACAACTTTTTAACGAATGGCGATATAAAAAAATAAATGAACTTATGTTCTTAGAATTTTAATAGGAACCTATAGCCCAAAAATAAAACAAATCGAAAGCCATGAGGTCAATTTTTGAAAAAAAGTATTGCGTTATGCGTGGAATGGGCGTGGAATGGGAATTACTTAACAGTTGTTAAATTAATAAACAAAGAAAGAACGCAGCAAATTTAAGTGAGAAACCTTTGCAATTGAAATAAATTTATATAAAAATTATATATAGTTTAATTGAATCTAACTTCTGACGTGTAGAGTAGCAACACATTGAGAGAAAATCATCGTGAACCAAGGTAGCGCTACCATTACAGTTCACATCAGTTATCTGCGCTGAATGCGGCCAATGACTAGAAATTAACCAAAAACTTAAATGGAACTAAATATGTTTATTTTTACCGTAGGCAGATTAACTTATTGTACCTGTTTTTTATTCAATTGGTTACACATTACCAGAGCGAGTTTAAATGCTTCTTGCTTGTTTTTCCAGCATTTTGCTTATTCAGGGTGTTTGTGCTTATTTCGGCTTATTTTGCTTATAAGTACTTATTTTCAACATTTTCGCTTTACTTTACCAGTCCAATTATTTTTTTTTTTTTTGTATTTTGCAAACAGGTAACTCTGTTTAACATAATTTTTTGGTATAGCGGCAACTCCTTTTCATGTACAAAATTAAACATATCCACACATCAAAAGCGAAATATTTTGAACACCTCCTTATTATCGTTTAAGTATTAGCTGCCGTTATTTATTTGAACACTTATAAAAAATAATTTTGCTAAAAAGCAGTTGCCAGCAGCATTTAGATACAAAATGTTTGCGAATTGGAAATTGAATAGTGCGTGCGACTACTCTTAAATGAAAAAAGGATGCCGAAAGTGAAAGAACCAAATAAAGATTTTATCACCCGTATAAATCGACTGCATCCGGGCATTTTTAGCAGCGATGACTCTGTTTTGTTTTGTGTGTTTTGCAATACGCAAGTGTCGACAAAAAGGCTTAATAATGGCAAGCAACACCCGAATTCCCAAAAACATAAGACCGTGGCGTCAGAACGTGAGGCAAGTACTCAAAGCAAACACTACTTTCCCAGTATCAGGAAAAGTCGAGTTCTATGTTTCCTATGGATCTTTGTGCTGTATTTTTGGAAGCAAATATTTCTTTAAAAAAAGTGAGTAAAGGCCAAAAAAATATACTACTAGCTTTGCAATTAATTTCTTGTAAGGTGACCCACTCAAGTGAACAATTCAGTGACGAAAATTCTGATCCAATCTGCGTGGTAAAAGAACTGTTTCAACAACAGTTTTATTAAATGCCAGTTTTCCTTAATCGTTCGTTCAATTGAAAAACTGGAAACCCAAGTACTTGGGTTTAATGAAAGTATTGGGATTGTAAAGAAAACACGCAAGACTTTGGCCTCCTTGGATCGCGTAGAGTTTTTCCTAAAATAAAAATATACTTCAGAATAACAAAGGATATCCCATAATTTTAGATATATACAAAGTTATTCATAAAGGTATTGATTCAGGAGTTTTCATAAAGGTATTGATTGATTCATAAGTTTCTTGATTTATATTCACCGAAAGAACTTGCTCTTTTTAAATACTATCCGGTAGCATCGTCGGATGCTGAGCGATCATTTTCCAAATTTACGCACTTGCTAAATCAAAAGCGCCGTTCATTTATTTTTAAAATAAATTAAAGCAGCATCTTATAATATATTCTAATATTAATTTATATAAGTACCCCAATGACTATAATGTCGTCCTAAGAAAGAAAGTCATATTTACATTTCAGTAGTTTTAAGATATTCAGCTTCTACTGTTTTTTACACTAGAAGTGGTAGATGTGACCATTTAACTTAACGTTTTTCAGTCATTTGCAGTTGAAACTGGGAATTCTTAACACGAAAACAGAAACTCATTCACTTTCCCAATCTGCCCTTATCTCAATTTTGGAATTGTGGCGTTTGGGACTTTCTTTCTTAGGACGGCAGTATACTGAACTGATTTTTTGATATATTTTATTTTAATGTTTACATTAAAATATACCTGACTTAAATTGAATTTATGTTTTAGAGTGTTTATTCTCTGTTTTTTATATTAAAAAAGGAATATGATTATAAACTTTTTTTTGTTTAAAAATATTTGTTTTAATTAAAGAGTTTTTAGTGCTTATTATTGTGCTATTTCGTCATTTTTTAGTGCTTATTTGCTGTGCTGAAAACAACTTTTTTTCGTGCTGTTTCTGTCTGCTCTGCACATTACACATATTTTACTTTTTTTACATTATTTTTAACGTATGACACGTATAGTTTTTTTTGTTATTTTTTTTAAACTGTTTAAATATCTTACGTATATGGCTTATTTTACATATTTTTAACTGTATGCAGTTTATCTTATTGTATTATATTATTTTGAAGCTTTACGTTACCATTTGTGGTGGGTGGCAAAGCACGTCTTGAGATGCAAGTGCACTTGGCTTTTATTGCACATTCTTAGTGTAGGCTTGTGGCAAACTTGGCACCTTCTGGCCTTGTTTTGAGATGGCGTTGCCACTTAATGTTGCAATTTCCTTCTCCAACAATTCATTTTCTTTCAAATCCTCCTCGTCGATGTCCTCTTCATCAGTAATCCCATAAAAGCCTTCGGCGGAATCGCGATGGCACTTTTTATTTCACCAACGGTATCGCTTTGTAGCAACTGTTTCATGACTTCGGCTATCAAAAGTACTAACCGACTTCGACGTGTTAAAGAGCTTTCACTCGAA
The DNA here is from genome assembly GCA_963920525.1 of Dichetophora obliterata. Lineage (NCBI taxonomy): Eukaryota > Metazoa > Arthropoda > Insecta > Diptera > Sciomyzidae > Dichetophora > Dichetophora obliterata. Next base: position 96,669,168 of record OY986438.1, read on the forward strand.
TTAGATTTTTGCAAGTTTTTATCCATGACTAATAAATCAAACAGGATAATATTACACCTTACTTTATGAAAAAGGTACGCACAATTACTCAAATATTAGCACTTTTCACTATTTTAATTGCACTGTTCGCGGTCAAGTCCGTCTTTACTTAATGACTGATCTTAATAGAATAAAACACAAGCAAACTTACGAAGAATATAAACTGCTGGAACTAAACGTGTCGAAACACGCACATACCCAGCTTCAGTCTCATAACTTGTGATGTTGAGTTTTGCGCTATGGCCATTGTTCGAGTTTTCGAACAGCTAACTTTGAACGCTCCGATTCTTTTCTTTTTGTACTGGATGCATCTGTTACTTTATCAAGACAAATGTTTGTACTTTTTCCTTCAAAAATAGTATACTTTTGAAAAAATATTTCTTTTTAATATGTCTTATTTTCCTTTTCGAAAATTGGTCTACAAGTAAGGTTTTTTCAACACCCCCACGTAACACCCACGAAGGGGAGGGGTGGGCAATGTTATAATTTTCTGAAAACCGACAAAATTTCCCATAACACTAGATCATTGCATTTTGCATCGCGTATATTTTGTCATAGAAAAAAATTGTGTTGAAAATAGCAAAAATTTTCAACACAACACTAGATCATTGCATTTTGCATCGCGTATATTTTGTCATTGAAAAAAATTGTGTTGAAAATAGCAAAAATTACTGTTCGAAAACTCGAACAGCGGCGCAAAAAGGGTTAATACGTTAACTTTTAAAAAAAATCATAAAATATCTTAAATTTTCGAGCGCTGGACCACCGGCCTTGCCTTAAGTGTCTATGAACATTCATGTCTGAATTCACAATTCAAATCTACACCTAAGACAATTGGCATCTTGTGACAATTTTCAACCCGTTCAATAGAACCTTGCAACTTTTGTTATTTGGACAGCTAAAACACAATGGGTTTGTTCGGAAATGCATCATGATGCGCAAACTGCTTTTTAGCATAAACAACATGTTCGAAAAAGGCCCATTTTGCTGCACTGCACACGTCAAATATTCTAAAATGTAATATTTTTATCAAGCGTAAGTCATCGTTCGCATCAAAAAAATTGACGCTGCAATTTGGACGCTTTAAAAATGTCAGTTGTGCGCATACTGCAAATCGTGATGCATTTCCGAAGAGACCCAATATGCTTTTGATCGATTAGTGTGATCTGCTGTATCATAGCTTCACGCATTCACAATAGAATATGTAGGATAGCTAATGCACAATACTTTTGATATATTCATGTCACATACTGCAACGTTACTTCAGTTAATACTTAATATTGAATTAACTAATCAACATAACGAAGGTGTTTGGATTCGATGATAGGAAGGGTGCGAGTTCGATTCTCACTGCTGTCATAGAAATATTTTTAATTTTATATTCACTTGTTGTAGTAGACGCAAGCAAAAACAACAACAATTCTAAGAAAAAGGTTTATGGAAAAAAGTCTCGTTATTGAGATTTCACTCAATCAAATCACAAAACCAGGCGTAAAAAGCTTCGCTTCAAAAATTACTCCATATAATTTTTCTTTTTCTTTATTTTATTTCATCATTTGATGGTTATTTCTTATTTCTGATTCCTTTTTTTTCATTATTTGATGGTTTATTTAAAACAATACCCACGAAGTCCGATTTACACAGTTTAAAACGGCTTGAATATCCTTGAAATTCTTGTTAACTATTTTGGTGGTTTCCGAAGAAGTCAAACTTTTATTGCACCCATTCTTGGCAAAGCTGACAACTTTAAGCAATTTTGCTTTAAAATCATATTTCTGAATGAAAAATCTCAATAAATTTAGTTAAACAGAGCAGAAACACTAAAAAAAACAATGTAGATTTTTAACTTACTTATCGAAAGCTTAAATTTTGCTGAGAATTTAAATTTGCTTTGTTGTTATATTCGCTTAGTTATGAGTCTAGAAATTTTTCTATAATGACAAGATCTTTCGATCGTACCTACTTATAATTTTACACTTACATATTTATTAATAGTTAACTTCATGAACTGGAGTGAAGTCGTATTATGATCTTTTAAGTTTTCTAAGTATTTACGGAATACGTTCATATTTTAGTTATATGTTGCTGATGTAAAAATGTCAAATGCTGTTGACTAAGTTTTTAATAAGAATTTTTTTTTCTGACATTTACTGCATTTATTCTCCTTATTGCTAAGCCATTCTAAATAACAGAAATATGTGTGTTGACATTTATTAGAATGCCTTAAAATAACTTTACGCTTTAAAATGTGAGCAATGCACGTGGATTGGAGCGTGTTGTTCGACGAGTAGCGTCAAATCGCACACAAAATATTTTCTACACTTTCGCTCATATTTTTTATAATTTCAATTCTCTTGAATGACGCATATGAAAAGAGTTTTTAAATATGATGTATGCATGTATATTGTATGTATTTCTTGCATTAAGACATTTGTAGCTTTTTTAATTCGTCGTCGTCTTAATTTTGGCATTGTGATTTTAAAGTCGAACCTGTAACGGCACGGTTGAGATATTCCATAAAAAAATTTGATTAAAACTGCTATAGTTAAGGTTCTACATATATCGATTTAAGGATTTAACTCGGAACTAGGGTTTCTGTTCAACGGTAGTTTTTATGATAATGACTTGTCAGCAAGGCGTGATGTAATTTTTTTGCAGAAATTATCACACACTTTCCACATCTGAAGATGTTTGCTTAATTGTCAATATTGTACCAAAAAGCTTCTGAATATTTTTTATGCGACGCGCTGTGGAGTAATTGATACCAAATAGTGCGATCAAATAAGCCAAGCCTTCTAGTAACATAATTCATATTTTTTTAGTTAACTAACATTAAAAAACTATTAAAAAAGTCATAAGTTCCAAGAATTTACTTTAATGGAACTTTGTTTTTTTCCAAAATTTAAATGAAGGCCTAACTTATATATGACGCGCTTAAAGCAAAAGAAGGAAAAATTTTTTGTGAAAGCAAGAATGCAGTATAAAATTTGTGAAAGCAAAAACGAATCATACCATGCTGTGTAGAATATCAAACATAATTCGAAGAGTTGCAAGCGAACATAATATAAGTATGTGCTATAGAGAAAGGGGTTGCGGTGGAGATCATGTTTAGCATGTATACATGTAGTTGATTTGATCGTGATGATGCCTTGGCGTTATGGATGGCAATCCCTAATGGATAATAGGGATGGCAATCCCTAATGGATTTCGGGATCCCGATCTTTTTTAAGACCTGAATATCCCGGGATTATTCGATTCGAATCCCGGAATTGTTGAAAACAATTTTTTAATATCTAATTTTTCTAAAATCTAATTAAATCTAAAATTTTTCAAACTACCATCACATATATCCCCCTTTCAACGATCAACGATCAAACTAACAAGCGTTGAGGCGGAGCGGTGCTTCTTCTCTGCAGGTCTTATATGCAATAAATTATGGTCTACGTTAGGGGATGAAACCATTTATGCTTTAATTTCATAAAGATCGTATTTTGATCAAAAGAAGGAATATTTTTACTAAGCTTTAAATATAAAGAGTATTATATTTACTTTTTACTTGCATGTATTGACTTTTTTATTTTAATTTGAATGTGCTATAGCATATAATTAAAGTAAGGTTTTAGGTCAAAGCCGTTAAAATTAAGGCATATTTTAGAAGATGTTTTCTAAAAAATTTTATTACATACAAAAAAAATTTAATTTGCATGTTAATTTTACATCATCACGCTGATCGCCTGAAAATTAAATGTTTTTCGAAGAAAGACTCTTGAATGCACATCTTTTACCAAAATGGAAAATTAAGAAAATTATGAAGCGTGGAAAAAAGTGAAAAAAATTTATATTATATTTGACCATATTGTTGCGTGTAAAACCAAGAAAATTTTTCCAAAGACGCTCATTTTGGTAAAAGATGTGTAGAATTATAATAAGAACAGATTAAAATAAATTTTCATTGGTCGATTAGTTTGTTTTCAGTAGTGTAGCCAGTTTTGAAAAAGCATGTTTCAAGAAAAATCGTGCTTAAAGTTACTCTTCTTAGTTAAATTTACTCTGGCGCACCAGGTTTTAAGCGCTGTAGAATCTGTATTATAAGCGGAATTGATTTATTGAACGATAATTGAACAATAATCAATCTAAAAATAATTTAATTTTAAAACAATTGCTGTTTAAATACTGATTTAAAATAATTTCATGCAAGCAGTTACTGCTTAAGCTTAGTATGCTGTGGGAACAAAAATTTTTAGGCATTTAATTCTACACGCAAAATTTTGGTGTAGACTCAACACTAACACATACTTACCATAAAGTGTTTGTTGAATGTGTTATTTGAACGTTATTGTTGAATGTCAAATTTCCACGCCAATTCAATGTACGGCCATATAAACGGCCATGCCAATTCAATGTACGGCAGCGAAATTCTGACATTTTAACCCTCTAATCATGGTTATGAACTTGGCTGCATTGAACAATTTTTTCGGTTCAACAGCGTACTAACCAACAAAAAAAATTTCGCTACCTTTTCACAAGTTAAGTCAAAAACGCGATGCATTTCTTATGGAAGATTTTTTCGCTTCTACTTATTTCGCTTCTATTTATTTGTGCATGTATTACAAAACCTATGTTATAAATTACTGAAGATATATGATTGGTCAAATTTTATCTTTGGTTTTTTTTTTTGTTTAATTGGTACAAATTGTGCTTCTTTGTTATATCAATATAATACAGAGTATGTACTATAAAAGAATAGAAGTGAATGTGTTGCACTTTTTGGCAAAAAAAAAATAAAATATAACGAAATAAAAACTTTTTGAATTTCGGGACGATCCCGGATCCCGGGATTGTATTTTCAGATCCCGAATATCCCGGGATCGAAAAAACTCCAAAAATTGAAATCCCTACTTGGCGTACACGGAGTATGCGTTTGTGAACAAAAGCGAAAATAAACGATGAGAGATAAATTAGTTGATATTAAGTTCGTTCCCGTACTCGGTTCAAGTAAATTGAAGTTACTTGAAACACCACGTGGAGGGCCTCGCCAGGTTGAGACAGTCAGACATGTTACATTGTAAGGGATCGCCCCCAGATTCCCAGAATTGTGATATATACATTTTTTAAATATTTTAATTTTTTTTTTATTTATTAAAAAAAAAATCTTAAAAATTTAGATTTGAAAAAATTGCAATAAATTGCTTTTTACATGCTTTCTGAAACAGCATTTAAAAAAAATTAAAACAAATTATGTGATGACGTTGAATAACTTGGTCAAACTTGGTCAAAAAAAATTTGCAAAGAAAACCCGCTTAAATCCGCTAATTAATCGTTTTTACTTTCCGAACGTAGTTTATAAAAAAAATACTAAGATACTAATAAAAAAATACTAATAATTAAAAAAAAAATTACAAAAAAATATATAAATTCAAGTTCTAATTAAAAAATACTGAAATTATATAGGACTTTAAATCAACCCATTTTTAATAAATTTTCTTATTCACATCGATTACGTTCGACCCAATAAACATTAAATATAATCGTGGTATTCTAAAGTCGTATCAGCACTTCCGGTGCCTTATTAAGTCGTATCTTTAAAGTTAAAATTATTATTATTCTAGACTTTACAATATTGAGCTGACTAAGCGCTCGTTCAACATCAGCATTTGACCAAGGCAAAGATAACAGGTGCAGGCAAAAGTTGTCCTTTTTTTAAAAATGTGAAGAAGATTGGTATGCATCACGTTCTTATTAATTAATTTTTCTTCAAAATTAGTTATTAAACATGAAAATTTGACAAAAACTGCCAGAGTTATAATATATTAATCTTCTTCTTGTAATATATTAATCGTCTAATCAAATTAGACGATTTTTCAATAAAATGCATTGGTAATATCTTTTTTACTTGTTTTTTTTTTAAAATCTTTAAAGTGGCATTGATAAATCTTAGGAACTTGACTTCCTTCAAAAATCTTTAAAGTGGCTTTTCTGGCATACCGAACACAAAAAAAAATCATAACGGAATCGGAAGAAAATTAAAAATATATTTTTGAGATTTATTAAAATAATTTTAAATGAGAACTATATGTTTTTGGATTTTGTATGATTTTTCTTTTATTATTTTTTTGCGACTTTTCATACGTTCTTGCGGCGGCAAAAGGGTCTCTTCTAAAAAATGTTTTAAAGCGCTACTTACAACTAAAGGGTCCGCCATCTAACGTTTTTTTTCAACTAGTGCTTATTTCGTGAATGGTAAAACATAGCTCATGTCTGATTTGACAAATAATTAGTTTTATCCTTCCGCTGAATGAATATGGTTAAGTATACGCTTGAACAACACTGGGAGTGGGCCTGCGATCGACTTACAGAAGATGCCGATTTTGCCAAAAAAATCATTTTTTCAGATGAAGCTCATTTTGATGTTGGAGGGTATATAAACAAGCAAAATTGTCGCATTTGGGGCACAGAAAACTGGCAAGCATACATTGAAAAGCCGCTGCACCCAAAACGAGTCACTGTTTGGTGTGGATTTTGGTCCAGTAGCATAATTGGGCCATTTTTCTTCGAAAATGAGCAAGGAGTGGACGTTACAGTCAATGGCAATCCTTATCGGGCCATGTTGTTCACAAAAATTGAAGAGGAGGATATTGGCAACATTTGGTTTTAGCAGGACGGCGCTACGTGCCACACAGCCGAAGCTACACTCGATGTTTTGCGCCCTGTTTTTGAAGATCGTATTATCAGCCGCAGAGCTGATGTCGTTTGGCCACCTCGGAGCTGCGATTTGGCACCGTTGGACTATTACTTGTGGGGTGCCCTCAAAGATAAGTGCTACGCCGACAAGCCAGAGACAATTGACGCTTTAAAGGACAATATTCGTGAAGCCATTGGTGAAATGCAGCTGCACACAATCGATTATGTGCTTAAAAATTGGACCGATCGTGTAGGCTACTGCATGGCCAGCCGAGGCAGCCATTTGAATGAAATTATTTTTCATTATTAATCGGAAAGATTGTACTTTCAAATAGAAAAAGAAATTTGAGAAAATATCCAGTAGTTTTTTATAGAATTTTCAAAAAAAAAAAAAGTTATTTGGCAGACCCTTTACTTTGAACAACTTACTACTTTCCCCGCTGTGAAGTCTAAAATACCCTTTTTCAAAATATTTTGCTATTAAAATAATATATTGATATTAAGTCATGACCACGACACATTTTACATGCATGGTAACACGGTCAAGGTGGCATACTTTTTCAAACCTAGAGCGCCGATTGTAGTAAATCCGCCTCTGGGCCGACCATTTGACAAAATCATTTAAATGCCCTTTCCATGCTGAACATAAATCCGTATATAGCAAGAAAATTAATTTTTTTCAGTTATAAAAGGTGCGTTTTCAGAACAAAAAGCTAAAAAGGCAGTTCTCAAATAATATTTTATCTAATATTGAACTATTTTTTTTAATAAACATGTCGTGTATACATTTAATAATTTTTTTCAAAGAGGTTGGGGGTCCCAAAAAAATCATGCCCGGGCCCCTCTCGGGCTCTGAAAGGCCCTGCCTGAGAGCAAGATAAAGCGACTTGAAAATCTAATTTTTTACTTTCCATGCAAATATCTCCGCTGTTTTTATATATATTTAATTTAAATGCTTTATTTTTTATTCAGGAGTCCAACATAGAGACTTAGCAAAAATATTTCTTCATTGTGTTTTGTAATAATTCTACTCATTCTTGAAACGAATTTTGTAACCCTAGTGTCAATATTATTTCTAGTGTTTTCTAATATTGTCACGCCCCTTTGTAAAATGATACCCACTTTCTTGACAGTAGTTTGCCATAATTGTACCTACCCCTGTACTAAATTTCAGTACCCTAGATCAAAATTATTCAAAATAATATTGACACGCCCCTTTGTCGAATAATGCCCACTTTTTAATGGGCACCTCAGTGTTCGGCAGACACTCGCTCGCACACACACAGTGCACTCGCCTGCTAGTTTATAGTCTGCTCGATACTCGCACGCATACACACAGCAATCATACGGTTACGTGATTTTTTCTACCAAATCGCACTACCCGCAAGCTGCGTAAAGGAACTTCGTTCCCAAACTTCGTTCCAAAAACGAGAGAACATAATTAAATTTGATCACTTGGAAAATAAACTTATACTATTTAAACCCGTGTGGCGTTAAAACGCCAAAATCAAACATACCTAGATTTTATTTTAAGCTATTGAATAGATTTTCAACTGATCAAAAATGAAATTAAATTAATTTTGGCCTTTTTGCAATACACGCCGTATTTCTTATTAAATTTTTGTGTACATTTTTAAAAATTAAAAAATTTTCCGAACATCAGTTTAGAAATCTTTTTTCAACTGTAAAAAATCATTCCAGTATTTACTTTGATATTGAATACATCAATTCATAGTTTTAGCTGTGAAATTATAAAAGATTATTCGTCAGAATAACAGTTTCATAGCTATTAGCCGATAGGTGGCACTAAATACCTCACATATTTTTAGGCATATGCTGAAATTAAGAAAAGAAAAAGCAACATAACTACAATTATATGCAAACTTTAACTAGCTATAACTTAAAAAATACAAATTTTTAACTGCATTATTCTGTATCACGAAGAAGCACACCAACGATGAGAAAGAACGAGAAGCAATGCTTTCTACCATACAAAATTGTATTGTTTCTCGTGTCTTACTTATCGTTGGTGTGCTTATTCGTGATACAAAATAAAGCAGTAAGAAATAAAAAGTCCAGTTTGCACATTTACAGGTCTAAACCTACCAAACCACACTAAATTTATTAAGATTGGACTTGCACTTAAAAAGCCTTACGCCAGAAAATATTTGCGTTTGCCTAATATATATAAGATTATTTCAAACCCTTCTTACAAAAGTTGTTTACAAAAAGTCTGGCCCAATTCAAAGAGTTTTGCAAATTTTGAAATTCAAGTCAAAAATAATTTCCGTTTTTTGTAACGAAACGCCAGCACATATTTTTGTTTATATCTTTAAATGCTTAGAGTCCATTTTGGTCATTGTTTTTACTTAAAATAGTGCTAAAAAAACCTTTTTAAAAATAAAACTTTTTCATTCTATTTTTTTATATTTCTTCTTACAAATCGTACGTAACGCCAGTTTAGAAATGATCATATATAAATTTTGGTAAACACTTCTCGTTTTAATTTATCTAGGAATCCCCAAAAACCTCTTCTGGTAAAATGGTCACATATGTACACAAAAGTTTTTGTATTGAAATATTTTCTGATTGGTCGGTATTTCATTGAAATATTGGCGCAATGGATAGAGAAAATATTCTCCTTCATTACCTCTGCTTTAATTTCTCTATGTTCAGTAAGAAGGCTCCTCTTTATGGTAAGTAAAAAAGTTTTAATAAATAAAGAATTTATTGTAAAAACGAACAATATGCCCACATATCTGCACATTTAGAAACTATTACTTCCAGAAATTTTTAAAATGCAAAATGAAAATATGTTGCGGAAGAAGGTTCCTAAGTCTGGAAAGTAAAACAGTGTTAATAAATAAAGACTTGTAAAAAAGTACAATATGTCCATATATGTGCACATTTGAAAACTATTCCAAAAAAATTAAAAATCGGAATAAAAACACCCAATAAGCATTGCAATCTCCAGTGCTGGATCTTCACTTGATCTCCACTTGAGATCCAAGCCAATCTCCAGGGAATTGGACCTTCGATCTCCACTTGAGCTCCAAGGTCCTTCTCTATGTGATCTCCAACCCAAAATGAAATGAGCTTTATTCCTTTTCTCATCTAACCTTTTATTGTTTGAAATTTAATATATTTATTTATTGGAATAGTTTGTTGCAGTTCTGGAAATTTTGTCTAAAAAATAAGTAAAATATACTGCTGTTGAGAATCTGATAACACGGTGTGATCGCCAAAAAGTTTCAGCCAAAATTCTTAAAAATTCCGAGATAGGAATATCTTGTGATTATATCGTCCCCTTCATGCCAAAAACGACAATGTGAAAATAAATTGGTTTTGAGCTTTTAATTGCATCTGATGCATTTCAATGCAAAGAATTTTCACTCAAATCAAAAAAATCCAATTCAGTTTAAAAAAAAACATAATAATCGATGCTAAAACCACCTACGTGTTTTTTGGAATATTTTTTCCTGCCAAAAACGCCAGTGTGCATTTTTATGTTTTTTTGAGAAATCGAGTTTAAAGATTCAAATGGCTCGGAAAATTCGAAAAATAAATTTTTTTTAAATTTCTTTTTGGAACTAAATGGTGCATGCCTTCATAAGAAATAGTTATAATTTGATTCCCGCTGCTCAAAAAAAAACATAAAAAAAATACTTTTAGTGCAACCATTTAACGTTTATTGCTATATAATTGTGTTAAAATAATTGTAAAAATTTTAAAAAAATGTATATCCTATAAATTTTTCCATACATACGCAGCAAATTATGTTCTTAGTCATGAAACAGTGATTTTGTAACCGCTACAGATGAGATAGATCAGTGATTTTTTTCTTTCGATGAAGAGCATAATGAGCTGTGTATTTAGGAAAAATAAAAGAAATTAACCTTTTGTCCTGGGAGTTATACGCCAAAAGCTGAATACATAACGTAATAATTGCGTTTTTCTGGTACTTTATTCAGTTTTTTCCGTATAATTTCCAGGTCAGTATATTTAATTATTTATTTAAGATATTGGCAATGTTTCAGAAAACAACTTGCAAAAAGATTTTTGCAATTATCTTCATTACCAAAGTTTTTACAGAGTCCTATGCAAAAAATTTTCGCAACCGTTAAAATTCTTTATGCCAAAAACGCCAATGTGCACATATTTTCACTAAAAATGATTTGTTATCGCTACAGAAGAGATAGATCAGTGAGTTTTTTCTCATGACTAAGAACATAATTAGCTGTGTATGTATAGAAAAATTGTAGGATATATAGCAATAAACGTTAAATGGTTGCACTAAAAGTATTTATTTTATTGTGATTTTGTTGAGCAATGCAAATCAAACTTATACTGTTTATTACGAAGGCATGCACCATTCAGTTCCAAAAAGAAATTTGAGAAAAAGTTGATTTTTCGATTTTTCTGAGTCATTGGAATCTTAAAAATCGATTTGCCAAAAAACTTAAAAATGCACATTGTCGTTTTTGGCATGAAGGGGACGATATCAGCTTGTGATTATATCACCTCTCAATTTCATCACAATTTTTTTAAAAAAATTTTTTAAAGTTAAAAAGTAGGAATTATGGTATTTCGACATTTAGCATTTGCTTACATATTCTAAGGTTGTGAGAATTTAAAAACAAAATGCACTTTTATTCGATAGAATTAAACGTAGCATATAGCTATGCCAAAAGATTAAAAAAAAAAATGTATTAAGTGTGTTTATAGCAATGGGGAAATAAATTTTTAGCAAATGTTAGTGTTTATTTATTTTTAAAAAATAGTAAATAACAAAAATCCTTATTTTTACCTCGGCGTAAGTGTTTACTTTACAAATGAATTTTTTCAGATGATTACAGATCATGTTATTCTGCAAGCCAAATGGTCCTACTTTACTCGCATCGCTTCATGACAACGCCACGTTCACGCAAATAACGTAAAAGAACTGTTTTTTTATGTACTTTAATAGTTGTTGAAATCAATAAAAAACTTTTTATCAATATCTCCGACCATTTTTTGTTGTATTCTTTTTGTAAAAAACGCATTCAGAATCCCTCATATTACATAAAGGTACCTTTAAGGTGTTTTTAAAATCGACAATCACTGACTTTTCTTATATACGTTCGCAGCATATGAACTTAATGCACAAACTAACTGCCACACTTTTCGATTTTAATTTTTGTAGAAAATGAAAAAAAACCATATATAATGACTGTTAATAATAAAAGTTTCATTAATTTTTTGGGGTAAATGCTCAAATTTTGTTGGAATGTATGTTCATGTGTGTGTTATGTTGGTACTCTTCACAACTCCTCATCCGGTGCCAGAAACCAATACAAATCAGCAATAAAGATTGCAAGTTTTTATTCTTGTACCGCTTCTCCATTGTTTTGCCGTTTGATGGAAGCGCTCGTCTTGTTCATCAGACTCAGTTGGAATTTTCTGTTCGAATACATCCATATGATGGTGTAGAAAGTGTATTTTAAGGGACATTGGAACATTGAGTTAGCTAAACGCTTCCATCAAATCGCCTTTAAGACTTCGATAATTCTAAACGCGGTGCTTCTCCAATCATCCTTTCCCACGCTTGCTTTCTTTGAAACTGGTACACACCAGTTTTTGTTGCAACCAATACACTAAAACTGACTTGAATTGCTGCTATTTCTCAAGTCTTCAGAATTAATTTTGAATACGCAAAATTGTGCAATCATTTGTTAATGTTAATAAATAAAAAGGTCTAAGTTTCCAGTGTGACTTATGAATCCATTTCGAATTCGAGAAGAACCGACTTGCTTCTTGGTGTATTTTATCCGAAACAGATTGCGTTTCGCATTTGCGTTTTGTGCACATTGGGTTAATAAAACGGTTGCCTTTTTATTTATATCGGTGGTGTATACGTCAGGTTTTTTAGGTGTATACGGCAACCTTTGAAGCAATATTATCGACGTAGGTAATTGATCGATATATGCATGTATTATTCTAACGCCATCTGTTAATGAATATTAACTTTAGACAACATTTTATTCACGGTCAGTTTTTTGATGAAATGTGATATAAATACAAAAATCAAAGTATCCATGTATAAAGAATTGAGTGACAATGTTGACAAAGTAGTGAGAAGAAATGAAGCCATTACAACAAAGAAATAGGAGGGGAGTAGGGTGGGGTGGCGAAAAATATGACGGAACTTCTCGCAACACAATATATGTCAGAATTTTAACGCAACAAGTAAATGAATGTTGTCAGCGAAATTTCAAGCAAACAAACACAGCACTATGCTTTAACATGGAAATTTTAGAATTGAACGAAACAAGTTTTAATTATTATTTGTGTGCTATGTGTGTGCTTTCTTCACTAATAATAATAGCTATGAAATGTATTTAACATTTTAAAATACACAATTAGTTTGAAATTTGGCAAAATCAAATAAAAACTTCGCCTAGCTCTAATACAAAGTGACGTCTCCAAAGTATAATATCCTTTATAAATTCTACACGCTTTTGTGTATTGACTATATATCTAACATATAATCTCAAATGTCTAAAACGTATTCTGTATTTGAGTTTTGGAAATTTGAACGAAAATCACTCCCATTCTCCATACGAAGTGACGTCATCAAACTTATCAAACATGCATAACATTGAATATACTGGGAGGTTATTGAAACCAAGTCGAAGTTGATTTCTCACTTCTTTGGTCATAGCTTTCAGTTTTGCCGTGTGTGGTGGCCACACACATCTTTTCTGTGACCTTAAAAAGGTAATAGCATTCATTAACGTTAAAAGCATCAAACTTTTAAGCTTCAACAAGATGATAAAATAACATGTTGCAAAAAATATCTTTCAAATTTATAGAGCGAGGTGTTCAGCAAGCATTAAATTGCATTAAATAAAGTGCTCAATTTAGGCATTAAATTACACACTCAAGAACTTTCAACTTAGTAAAAATTCTATTTTGAATCCTTTCCATACCAGTTTCTCTTTAAAATTATCTATTAATATATAAAGTCTATTTATGATACTCAAAAAAGCAAAATAAAACAACAACTAATATAGTGTATCGTCCCTTATCAGTTTGTTCTCTTTATGCAGCTAATGTCTCAATTCGACCGAGACTGCCACCCAGCTCCAACTCGCAAGACTGTACACAGTCTCAGCCACGGTACATAATAAAAGACGCCTCCCCAAAAATTAGGTCCAGCCAAATAAAATCAGTTTGCTAAGTAGACAGCCAACCACCCAGCTTGCCATCCAGTAAGATATGACCCAGTTCCACATGAAGATGAATGAAGTGTGGAACATAAGCTATCTTGATGTCGTCATGCAACAGCAGTTCGTTGGCTGGTTTCTATATTTTATGTTGTGATGGTGAATGCGTTCGGGCGGTTGGTAAGCACACGAAAAATCGATGAATGAAAAGGCTCTAGTTTGTGGAAGCTATTCTCAACACTTTACGTAGTTTGTATGTGTGCGTTACAACAACTACCTCAACAAGGATACAGACTAGCTCTCAACAAAAATAATGTGTTGTTAAGTTGGGGTGAACTCGAGGATGAGTTTGTGGGTGGCTTTTAGGCTGTTCGCTTTTGGTTTCATTCGTTTTATATGTAAATATTTGTAAATTTTTATTATGCGGGCTGTTTAGGGTTTCCATTAAAAACCCATTAATTTCAGGTTTGACCTCGGTTCCAAGAGCATTGATGAAATTAATTTCTTTTGCTAAGTTTTCCCAATGATGGCAATTTGTTTGCTTGACTTGTAGCTGTATAAACCAGGGCTGCGGAGTCGGATCAAAAAATTTCGACTCCGATTCCGACGAAATAATTAAAAAAATTTTTATTTTAATTTTTAATAGCAATTTTTAATAATTTTTAATAACACTGACACGAGTAATGTTTTCTTCCGGGGGTAATTGTAAAATGGTCAAAAACTGCTGACTTTGGCTGTGTGACATTCGGAAACTTTTCACTCGTGGAAGGAATGAAAATGTTGAAGAAAATTTCTATCTGTTGAAATTGAATTGTCATTTTTGCTATGCCAAATGAAACATGAAAATATTATCCAGAATTTTTGACGTCTTCTCAGCGAATGAAACCTCTTTCATACTTTTTATAAGAAGCATTTGACTGCTACGTTTTTATACTACTTACTTTTTTTGCGATTTTATATTATGAATTGTAAGGAATTGAATTGTTTTGTTTAAATTAAAATAAAAATAAAACAGTTGTAAACATTAAAAGTTTGTAAAATGAAAAATAACAGTTTTTATTCTTGACTACTTTATTAATATGTAATTTACCTGGTTATCTTAGATATGAAATAAATTTAAAACATGTTTTTAAGTTAAATGTTTAGATTTTATTCCACTTATAAAATATACTGAAGTAAAATCAGTATAAGTGTTAATTTTTTTTTTTGTCAACCGGACCTAAAACCTTGCACAATGCCTAAACCTTGCAATACCCGAAATACTCTTACTGCCAAATTTTGAGCTCAATATATTGTAATACGAAACAAAATATTGACTCATACTCAGTCGATCAATCAGCTTCATAAAACATCCTTGAACACGTAATAACTCTTTATCGGTCATGTTTATAAATATTCAAAAAGTATTAAGTAAAAGTGTTAAGTTTGCAAGTTAACATTAGCTCCTAAAACTGGCCCAATTTTAAAAAAGTCTTGAAAATGATTTGTAGTAGTTTTTGTAGATACTAAAATAAATGAAATAGAATACCAATATCATCAGGTTTCTTAGAGATAAAGACTACTAGAGCAGTGATGCACACAAGAGCCTTACGGAGCCACTCGGCTTCCACGTAAAAGTCGCGTGTGCGAAGGTACCGAACTTAAAATTTAATAAAAGTTAGCAATCTTACACATACTAAGCCAAAAATGTGGCGCTTGTATTGGAAGCTCTGCCCACGCTGTGCATCACTGGACTATAGTGACTTCATTCTTTTTAATTGCTCCTCAAGCCTTGCATTTCAGCTTTTAAAAATAAATATATTCTCAAATATATTCTCAAAGCAATGCACAATTAGTTTTCTTTTATTTTCTTGTATACGTAAACATAAAGCAAAACTACTTTTTCCAGCAAAAAGACACAGCAAAAAACACTGATGTTAACATTTTTGTTAGAGTAACACACAACCCTTTCGCTTCAGTCAAAAATTATCTTTCCGATTGTCAAAATTTCTACTAGCCCCTGGGGCTACATGAATTTTTTACAATCTACTCATCTCACTGATGTCAAAAGTTCTCTTTGCGACTTTCAAAAATTCATCATCCAAGTGAAAATTTTCCGAATGGCACACAGCCTTCATCGACATTTTTTTGCCATTTCTTAACCGTTAATACAATACAATGTTTAAATTCCGGTTTCAAGCTATCACTGACATTTCAGTCATGACAGCTTTAGTGTTTCATTTTTAATGCGTAGTCGATAATTTCACACGGTGAAACAAATTAAAAAATTACTGATTTTTTACTGTTTTAAACAAAATTTACAAACTTATGCGAGATATTATTTATTTTTCATGATTATTTTGCCGGAGTCGGAGTGGATGCATTTTTCCCGACTTCGACTCCTTTGCACAAGAATTCCTACAGACTCCGACTCCGCAGAACTGGTATAAAGGGAATTGGTGAGTAGTTTTGAGGAACGGATTATTGGCAGGACAAAAAGTAGATAAGCTTATTCTTAACCTAGAATATTAGGCTGATCTTAATTTTGTAAATGATTTTTTAAACTTTTTCGAAGACTTTTAGTTTAATAATAATAATTTAATAAAATGATACTTAACACTAAACCAGAAAAGTACTTAAAAACATACAAACATTTTCTTTGTTTTTTTTGTAAATTTTTTGTATAATTCATTGAATCATTGAAATGTAAATAATTCATTGAATCAAATAACGCATTCAATCATTGAACCCATTGGTCATTATTATATTTTCTATCTTATCAAGTTATAAAACATAAAAGATGATCAGAAATGCAATTTTTCTTTTTTTTTCAAAAAATAACACAAAATCAACTTTTTGTAAAGAAATTCAACAGCAAAAGAAATTAAAAATACACACGCTCAGTTAACGGTACTGTTAAAATAATATTAACTAAGTGATTTTATTGAGCATTTTAACAAATTAAAATTGAGTGAAGTATATTTAAAAACAGGCGAGATCTTTTCATGAAAGATCAAATCATTGAATTTCTAATAGTTTAATAGTGAATGATTTAATGCCAACAAACTAATTACATTTACTTAATAAGAAATGCGTAAACTGAAAGTGAGCGAAAAAGGCTAAAACAAAGTATACACTGTAAAAACTAAGTGTTATTTTAAACACTGCCTTAAAATTATCAAAGCCTTAATTTCATCGTCGTCTTTATACTAAGTTTATGCAGCCTTAATTTCAGACAATAGGAAGTTGAAATTCAAAACTTTAAAGCGTGCCTGTTCAAAATCATGCAGTCTTACTCTTATGTTCAGCAGGGCTCACATTAATTTGATGTATAGGCTGCTTTTTCACTAATAATAAGGGCTGGCATTCAGCGGCTTTTACAATTTAACTGCCTCCAAATAAAACAGTGTTGGATGCTGGTTTGCAGCAAATAAAGGCGAGTGTAATTTCAGCGAAAGCTGTCTTAAAGCTGTTGCAGCTTACTTTAAGACAGTTTTTCACCTAATAATAAGATTTACTTTTTACAGTGTATAACAATCTAATCTCTGTTGCATATAATAGTTGTGCCAAAGTTGAGCGAAATCCGTCCAGTATTTAAAACTTGTATTCAGGGAAAACAAAAGGTTAAAAACGAAAATGAGTTTTAATAATCATTAAATATTACTATTTTGTAAGCGTATGGTGTACTCTAGTCCTAAAGGCCCAAACATAATAGGCTCGAGCTGGCTGCATCTAATATCAAATTTTATACGAATATATAGAAATGTTGCGTATAACCCATAATTGCTCAAGCCAGCTTTTTCGTCAAGTTTCGTTAACTTTACCTGGCTGCAGCCAAAGCGATTCAAATCGAATGTTCCATAAGGAATCAGCTGTTTTTTCTTTCAAATGAATTTAAATGAAATCAACATGCAACTTATTTTTGCGATTAATTCCTGTTATCACAAATTCAACTGAACAAACCAAACAAAACGAAATGATATACAAATTGGCGAATTTTTTCAATGACTTAAAGACGAGCTCGCTCAAGTCATTTCGGTCAAATTGAGTATTTGGCAGAACTTGAGTTAGCTTTTCGTTGATTTTTGACTTTAGCTGCAGCCAGCTCGAGCCTATTATGTTTGAGCCTTAAGTCAATGTTATATTTTAGGTATAGCAATAACTTATGCGGTGTAAAACCCATCAAGTTAAAAAACTTCGTTCTATAGTGTTTAGGCCGCAACCCTAAAGGTTAAAGAAAGTAATAGATTAACTTACTACTTTATCGACTCGTTCCAGTATCGATTCTCGATACACGAACGAGTCGTTCGATCGGCTTCTCCGACGAGTGAGTTTTGCTTTTTACTGGCGTCACAAATTGAACTCGCAAAGTATTTAGTAAACTTCATTTTAAAACCGCGCTTAATTTTGTATTATATTAAATATTGCCACTCATTTTAATTAAATAATCACTTATTGATTATCAGCAAGCAATCACTTATTGATTGCCCTCAACATAAATATAGTTTTCTTTAACGCTCCTGTGTATGCACTTCATGCAGTAAGAAGCAGCCATTGTAATTTTCACCTATTGAAGCCTAACACACAAAACGTAAGAAATACACATTGCCTGCATTCAGCGGAAAGAACTGTTCCACAACTTTCGGGCTGAATGGTATGCTCTCACAGAACATGTTCCTTGAGATGTCACAATTTATATAGCGAAAATATTTTATGCTACTTCGCTACTTGAGCACTTTTTCGGCTAGAATGCGGCCATTGTAAATATAATCTAAGCTAACTAATTACTGGTGTTTTGTTCTTTTTTGTTTTTTTCCGTTTGCATATAAACCGAGCACCCGAATTGCCCGAAAGTTATATGCAAATAGCTCGACTTACCAAGATTGGCAGCTAAAGGCCAGCGCTCTTTGGTGAATCATATTTCACCGGAACAGACCCAACTGATCTGCTCAATAGTTTTTGACAAGAATCAACTTCGTTCATTTCTTTGAAATTGCAAATAATGATAAAAGCATTAAAAGCCATCTCTGAAAGTAATCTTTTTAAATCAAGTCTTAAAACTAAGATGTGGGGTAAAGAAGTCGAACTACAACATAAACAACATTAACAAAACTCGTACAAAAGAAAAACCACGAAAACAATGGCGACGCGGTCAAATCAGATGTTAGCAGCCGCATTAGCAAAGGCTGATGTAGATTTTCCGCCGACGGCGACAATTGTACAGCTTAGGCAATTGTACAACGTGCATTGCGATGACGAAGACGCACAAGATGCCGACCGGGAGACGCTCAAAAGTGCCACTGGTGACATTTCCGAACCCGAAATCGATGCCATAAGTGTCATCACTAGGGCAGCCGCAAGTTATATAGACGACCAAGATGTCGAACTGGACAGAGAATTAGAAAAATTTAAAAACAGCGAGAAGTTCTGGAGCTACGACGAACCATTGCAAGTCAAACGGCAAACGAGGCTATAAGCAATGCCCAAAGATTTGACGCTAGCGAGATCGAGCATGCTCTTGCAAAGTTCTCTGGTGACAGCTCAATAAAAATTGTGCAGAGTTTCTTCTCTGAATTTGAGGAGATTATAAAAACTGTCAATGCAGACAATCGCCTAAAATTGTTGAGTTTACGACGTTTTCTCACTGGCACTGCATTTTTCACTGCTTAAAAAGTGACAATATCAAAGAAAAAACCCACAAAAATAAATGCAACATGAGTTGTGCGATTAAAAATTGTAAAAGTTCCTTAAAACTGAAAAACAATGCGCTTTCGTTCCATAGGTAAATATGTCCATACGGTTTGAATTCTTTTAACAAAAGTGGTTTATTTAGTTTCTAACGATATTTTTTTATCTTATTTGTTTTAGAAAGATATATATTTCTAATTAAAAACTGTTTAAAAATGCAAATTGGACCCCGTTGGTTTTGCGCCAGTTTGCTCAAACCACATCTGTCAAAACACAAACACTGCTTCAGGGGCGCAGTCATTTTTCACAGTTGAATATATTTTTGGGGCGCTCTTATTTTTAGCATAGTGAATGAAACTTAGTACTTGTTTGTTAAATTTTTCAGATTTCTGCACGATAACTAGGCAGAAACACAAAAAAAAAATAAGGATTTTAAAAAAGTAATATAATTTCATTTGTAATTAAAGTTCAAGTTTAGAATTTATAGGCCTTCAAATTTAGAAAAATTACCTAAAAATCTTGCTGTTTTTCTCGTTTTTCAACAAAACTAAGCTTTTTGGGTATTAAAACAAAAATAATGCGCGTATTTATTCAACAAGGTATCAAACATAAAATTCCATGCATAACTTTTTAAGATATAATTTTTTTTTTTTATAATTAGAATTTGTCTGAAAAACTAGTGGTTTACCTTTTACGAAAGCAATCCATTAAAAAGAGAATTATTATTAAGCAGCGGCCGAAGGCTTCCTATAAAAAGAGACAACTAAATACATTTTAGCGATTTTAAGTAAAAAAAAAAGATTGTATCTTAAATGCATGTATACATTTTTACACTTAGATACACTTCACCACTTAGATATCAAAGATGTCCAGAGAACCTCTTCCACAATCTTTGCGCCACATCCTCATCAATTAAAGCGTAATCAGAAATCGCTACCAAAAAATTAAAATCGTTATATGGAGCTTCGATTGCACTGGTGGCTGTAAACCAAGCTTTGACGTAAAGAGTTACAATAAAAATGGTAATATTGCGAAGTCCACTTAGTTCGTCTGTATTAAAGCCGAAATGTTTTCGGAATAAAAACATTTTTGAGCAGTATATGGCTTTCGCCATCCATCGAGCATGACTGACTGGTGGTCTAAAATGATAATTTGGAATATTTTCACCAAGAAACAATAAAATAATTTGAAGAAACTCTTTATAGTCATCTCTTGGTTGCTTTTCCTTCAGTTGCGCTAAACAAAAAGACTTGATCTTGTCTTGACGTTTGATTGGTATTTTTTCTGCAACCGTAGCATCTTCTATGCCAGAAGTATAAAGTTTATCTTTAATGTCTTTCCATTGCCCTTTGAAACGGGAAAAAATCGGCACTCCTGGCCCAGACATTTTACCGAATTCAGCTTCAAACACTTCTTTTAATACCAATTCATAAATGTGATGTCTGCATGGTAGATAGAAAAGATTTCTTTCTAATATTTGCTCCAAAAAGATTGCCGCACCTTGAAATTGGCCAGTGTTTGTTGACGTGGTATCGAATGAAATTGCTTGAACACGGTCAGTGATTTTCCACTCATGCAAAAGCCCGTAAACGGCATCCGCAATACGCCTACCTTTACCTTGACCCGACGCACAGTGGGTTGAAATCCCGAAAAGTGGAGATTAATTAAACTGCTTATCCGATTCTAAAAATTCTTTCACTATGAGAATGCTGAGTTATCACTGAATGAAATAGGCTATACATTTTTTGGAAAAGTGGGTGGTGCAACGCCCCTTTTTTAAAAATCGCTCTGGCGGCCATAATAATAGACCCATTGTCATGAAACATACCCAATGTGGTACTGTTGACTGGGTAATATTCCTATACTTGATTGTGATTGGGTAAAGGGGCGTGGCACCGCCCATATAACCTGAAACTTAGAACGGATATATCTCATGAACTATCAGAGGTATGAAGATGGGATTTGGTACATATATTGATCGTGCAGTATGAATTACACCCAAGGTGGAATAGAGCGGTGCCACGCCCCCTTTTAGAAAATTGCTCTAGCTCTGTCGGAATTTTTTTTTTTTTGGAAAAATATTAATAAAAATGTTACATAGTAATAAATTTATTTTTTTAACAACTTGTTTGTCATGATCTGATTTAGCTTGCCACTTTTTAAGTGGTAGTTTATATGCCACATGGAGAAGACACTCAAAAATTAAAAAAAAAAATATAATTGTAATTTTTTTTTTATTTACTTCATTTCGTAAACGTTATAATTATTATTTACTTCATAAATTAAAATTAGTTAAAATAATCTTCATCTTCATCGTCTTCATCATCTTCATCATCTTTGTCACCATTATCATTTTCATTTTGGGGAAGAATAAGTAACTCCAATGCAGACTGCGGCATTTGCTCTATTTTCTTTTTACAACTCTTCCTCTTGCTTGAAATAAGTGGATCTGAACTTAAAAGAAATCTATTAAACACGTCTTCTATTGTACTTTCCCGACAGGATTTACGCGAAAAATGTTCCCTATAGCTTTTGAAGTCTTTATTTCTGGCTTCCTGAGATTCTTCAGTTAGCTGACCAATAGGAAATGGTGCAAGCGCTATAATTTCTGGCCCGTGAATAAAGTATTTATGTAGAGTTGGAGGCATATAATACCATGGATAATTTTTAACAAATAGTCTGGCAGTGTCATTAGCGAAATTTGAAAATTTTTCAATATTGACCTCAATACCACTTGAAACAACTATTAATATTGTGTGCATGTTTTTTATCAACTGTAAATCAATTTTTGTAATTTCTGCAGATACTTCAGCATTCTTAAAAAAAGCCTTGCCGAATTACCATCGTTTGAGTTTCCAAAGCCTGGTTTTGGTTGGTCAACAATCAATCCAATTTTCTCTTTGAATTCCCTTTGAATGCGTTTTTTTGTATCAGCAATAATTTTTTTTCATCATCACATCTAGTTTGCCATTTTTTAATCGGAAGTTTATATGACAATTGAATAAGACAGTCAAAAAATCTTATCCAGCCATGAAGGACAGATAAACCAAACTGCATGGCATCTGTATTTACAATTTTTGTAATCATTTCATCAATATTGTTGAACTCTTTGCTTGTAGCGCCACATATATAACACTTTTGTGTGGACTTTGTGTCTGTAATAGCGTTACAGACCTTACCGTCAATCATCACAAGAATTAGTTCGTGATTAACTTTCACTACTCTCTCTCCAACTACTACTACGAAATCGACAAGAGCCTTTATTTCAGTCTCCACTCTTTCTTTTTCGAGTTTAATACTGTTGACCGTTTCTTTCATAAATTCAATTTTCAAGGGCCTACAAAAACGAGTGGAAGACGGACGAGGATTTTGCCAAATTGTTTTATTTTCACAAACTAATTTCAATGGTACAATCGATGTTATAAATACTGAAGAATCCGAGGCGTTAATGTCATGAAAGGCTTGTTTATATGCACTATGTCCTGAACTTCCATCAAAGCCCCACTTAGTGTATAAAGTCATCTTAGACAGTTCTTCATTGTCTAACAAATTAAAATCCAAATTTTTTATCGAAAAAATACGCTCAGTGGTATGGTCTAATAGTGATTGTAGATTGACTTGCGCTAACGTTTCAGTAATTTGTATTTCGTTTCGTTCTGGATAACATTTTTTTTTAGCTGCTTGGACTATTGTATACGATGGAAATTTCTCTGGAGCGGCTTCTCTAATTATGTTATACTGGTGTCGAGTTAGCTTCGCTTCTATCAAGACGG
Source organism: Dichetophora obliterata (assembly GCA_963920525.1). Lineage (NCBI taxonomy): Eukaryota > Metazoa > Arthropoda > Insecta > Diptera > Sciomyzidae > Dichetophora > Dichetophora obliterata. The sequence goes on from OY986438.1 coordinate 96,692,533, forward strand.
AAAGAGCTTCCTCCGCACTTAATTGCTGTGGTGATACCTGTTCTAAACTTTGTTTGTATTTTTTTGCTCTTGTTGGAGATGATATTAATTCCTTAATTATTTTCGACGCATCTGCTTTTCCAGCAGCTCTAAAGCTCATTTGTGTAGCGTGCGCTAAAATAGACAATGGAGTATTATCTCTTATATCTTTACATTTCTTTCCTTTAGTTTTTTCTGTACACTCATCAAATGAGAGATCATGCCGACCTCTTTTTTGTGTTGGTGCTGGTGGTGCATTAAAGTAAATTGCAGTATCAAGCCAATTCTTGTTATTTTTAAAAAAAAATGTATCCATTCTATGAGATTGTAGCCACCGAGTCTTATAGTCTGTGCAAAAATTATTAAATCTTTTGGTGAAATCTACCATATCTGAAGGGTCAACGCGTGTGATTAGTTCCCACCTCAGAAGATTAAATCGATCTTCAAGTGATTTAGGCTCTGAATTCTTCATAAAGTTATGTAACTCATGGCGAGGAATAAAAATTGTTTTGGGACTTGTTCCTGCAGTTAGTAAAATTTTTAATCGTTTGAAATTTGCAAAATGCTATTCGTTTTACAAACACACAACACTTTCAATAAATAACATCACATTAAACAAATCATTGACAGCCCATACAAAAAATAAATGAACGTGGCTGTACTGAATCTTAAATACCCTAAGTATTAAATTCTTACCAATTAATTATCAATACATTGATCGATTAAAAATTATTTACGCACCCATCACTAATAAACTACACACTCAGTAGCTACAATAACAACTACCAAACGGAATATAAAGACAAAAGATAATAAAGACAACGTGATTTTTGGTTTGTTTTTTTTCACATAGATTTTTAGCAACGGGAGTTATTTTACTAAAACTTCAATAACTCAAAAAATTGTAAACATTTGCAAGAAAAGTTTCTGAGATTTATTAGCTGAAATCTCATACTTTAAGACTATATAAGCAGTTTCGCCCAATTTCACCCAGAAATTTTTAAAACTCAATACAAACATCAAAAATACACCAATTTTGGAGCAATTTCATTTATTTTTTTTACAATATTTCCAAAACATTTATCTAACAAAAAAATATTTATCATATGCTCAAATACCTGAAGTAGACGGCTCCATAATAAAACTTTCACTTTTAGAAGTCTTAATTAAAAAAATATCCACTTGAAGTATAAAAAATTTTCACTCATAACCAATGCGCGCAAAAATAATAACAATTATTGACTTTGAAGACACACTGCAAATAAAGTAAACAACTTAGAACTGTTATTTTTGCAATTAGTGATGTAGAATTTTATCTAGTTTCACCCGGTACCAAATACGGTTGTGAAAGCTAGAGCTCATTTTTTGAATTAATCTCCACTTTTCGGGACTTCAACCCACTGTGCGACGGTATCTTTGGCACGCCAAGTAGCTGCTCCTTTCCATCGTATGTGACGATGACAGGAAGACGATCAACTTTTTTATCGGTGCGTTGCAAGTCCGGCAACATTTTGCCATCCCAGTGCACATTGAAAAACTTTGTTTCGGCCATCTGTAAAATTACTCGTGCTAAGTTTTACAGAAATATAATTTTTATTTAATATGGCATACCTGTGGATTTTCCTTTAAAAATGCAGCAATCTGCTGTCTATTTTTTGTACGGGCTTGTCGAAGGGACTTTCGATTGATTACATACATTTTTGGATCAAGTTGAAAAGCTCGTGCAGTAGCAATCAATATCCGAACTGCTGCTACGTCTGATGTCTTACATCTATCGAAAACAGACACAAGATCCGGAGTAATGCATTTGATTGCGCCTCTTCTTTCTTTTGGTATTCTCTTACAGGAAACCATTGAATCATCGACAGTTTCGAGCTCATTTTCTGATTCACTAGATTCAGTGGATGAAATCTTGCCAACTGAAATTACACAGTACACATTTGTAAATATCATAATTACACTGTAAAATTATATTTCTATTCATAATTACTAATCATAGTTACCCGCTACTGCAGATTCGTTTTGAATTTTTGCGCGTTTTCTCCGCTTATCTTCTAGCCCTTTTCGTTCCGCTTGTCTTTTCTGTTTTTTACCTAAAATCTTGTCAACACCCGCCATGCATCCTTGACGACCCCTTTACTCTTTGCAGTTGCAAAAAAGCAATATCTTCCTGGTTGGTTTCCATTTCGAGTACATTTGCATGTGCGATGTCAAAAAGATCATCTAATTTCTCGACAAACTCAGCCTCCTTTTTTCTTTGTGTTTCGCCACCTCTTAAAGTATTCTTTTGTAAGGCTAACCATTCTGCGACCAAAGAATTCACCTTTATTTTCACATTTTTCCTTTGTTTAGTCGGAATAAATACTTGGCGCCAAAAAACAATGACAGTGTCGGTTACCAAAGAACCACTTTCGTCGGCACTTATTTTACGCACTCCAGTACCATAAAAATACATTCTAAGCACTTGTTGTCTAGACGGCAACTTTGCTCCCGCTATATTCGAGCATGGTTGTCCGATCAAAAAGAGATCCGTATGTGATCTCAGACTACTCGCAATGCCCGTCGATGTTAATGCCATTTTTTACTTTGAAATAAAAAATAATAAAAATGAATTAATTTAATTATCACTATATAATTTGTATTAATTATAAAAAAATGTTTTTATATTAGTAATAAAATTTTTTTTTAAAAATTAAAAATTTTTGTATGGGGACCACCCTAATGATTAAAGATGGAGGCTAGGTATGTTCTTAAAAACTGCTGGGGTAACAAAAATATTGGGGGTCGGTCATATATTTGACTCCTCTAGGGGCACTCTGGGGCTAGTTAGGACGGTGGCGGGTAATTTTATAAAAAATAATATTTAGTATGGGAGCCACCCTAAGGAGCGCAGATAGATGGGGGTCGGTCTAACATTTCACCTCTCTAGGAGCGACCCGGCGAGAGTTGTGAAGCGTTTCGTGTATTTTGTCTCGTTTTCCCCCACCTTTGACCCCGATGAGGAGCCATTTACCCCTACCCCACCTCCCCCATTTTTTGGCTCATGCATTATTTTTATAAACCTCACAAAAATAGGGGTTGCCGCGTATCCAAATCTTGTTACTAATGATCTCCATACAACACTAGTCCATACCTAATATGCATGCATTGTAAACATGCCTGCATTTGCTGAAAATGTCATTAACAAACATAGAGAGTGAAAGCGGACCAAGTACAGAGCCTTGAGAAACCCCACAAGTTAAATTAAGGAAAGCGTACAGACTATTATCCACCCTCACTCTTTGAGTTCTTCCAACTAAATAACTATGTAACAGACGGGCTGCCATGCTGGAAAACTTAAAATTATCTTCAAGTTTTTGGCACAATATAGAATGGTCAACAGAGTCAAATGCATAAGAAAAGTCTATTAACAGATTAATGTGACCCAAACAAATCATATGTCATTCTGATGTTAACTAGAATTTTTAACATAGCTGTAGCGCAGCTGTGGCCTGGTCCCGACCCGAAGTTTTTCTTGTTTAAAATTTCTTATTTTTAATAACTAAAAATCACAAAATAAGTAAAATTCATAAGCTCATATACTACTTATAAAACAGAGACGTATATCTGTTTTATTTGAACTAAATAATAAAAAAATAAATACATGTATAGAAAAAGTAGAACTTTTTCTTGTTTTAAAATGAATTATTATATTAATAAAAAAAATCACAAATGAGTAGTAAATTCAAGTAAACGTAATTTTTTTTTTTTGTCACAAAACAAAAATGATAAATTAATGGTATTATTAAAATGATATCCTAACTTTTTTATTTGAAATAATTATTGTCTAAAAAGTATACCGCATTCATTGGCAATGAATATCGATTTTAAGAAAGTAAATGAATAAATACAAAGATATGGCACTTAATCCTTTCAAAAAGTGATCAGTTTCCTCAAGTTTAAATTTTAATAATTTTTTAATAACTAAAATCAAAAACTACACAGGTCATTTGTTTTGTAGGATATCAATTCTAACTACGGGCACTGATTTTAAATATAAGGTAACTTTTTCACCGTCACCTCAAGTTAAGGAGTTATGAAAAAATATGATATAAAGTTTTTTTTCCAGTAACTGCTCCTAAGCACAAACTATTGCATAGTATTTTAAGCTTTTGCTGATGCCTTTTACGTTTTAAGAAAATATATTTTAAAAGAAACAAAAATTTTATTAAATTTATTCAAAGCAATTTAAAGCAGCTGGAAACCCCTAATTTTTCAGTAAGTTACTTTAAAAATTGTTCCTATAAATTTTTCATGTAGTCAGTTTTCATTATTTCAAAATGTATCTGGAATTATCCGCAATATTTGCAAAGGTAAAATGTATGCCTAAACTCCAAAGAAAAAAAAATTTTTTGGTTCAGACAATTCACGGTAGCAAATATGTTTATTATGAAAAAGTTTTAAAATTTATGATTCTTAAAGGCCATTATCTTCAAAACAAATGACGAAAAAGAATTTGTTTACAAAAATGGTTAACCTAATCAGCCCTATCATGAATAACTTTTCACGCGGAATCGAAAAAGGGAGTTTTCATTTTTAAAACAAACTTCAAGAACATTCAGGAAACTTAATAAAGAAAAAAACAATATAAATCTTGCAAACAAACTGATTATTTTGAATTTTTTGGAAAAACTAAAGGAAAAAAATTTACCAAAACTATAAAAAAATTACCAAATTACCAAGTCAAAAATTTTCTACCAAATTTGGTAATTAATTACCAAACTGGCAACCCTGCTTACTGGACGATAACCTGATGGTTCGTAAGCGTTGGATTTTTCAGCTATTGGAACGATTTTTGCTGCTTTCCAAATATCGGGAAAGCAAGAGCTTGTGAATCAGTGGTTTATAATGTGGGTTAATGAGCTTAATGTGTAAGGTAAGATAATTTTAATGAATGTAATGGATTTACCATTTTCACCCACAACATTTGACTTTATTCTTCTTAAGCAACATCACTCCAGCCTACAGCAGCAAATTCCAAATTAAATAGACTTACAGGACCTAAAGATCTTGATACACTAGTCAACAGAGTATCAGTAAACGCAAAGGAAGCAATAAAATAATCATTTGCAGGCTTGACCAAAAGTATGAGGCACCTCCTAATTGACTGAATACTCCATCTTTAAAAGTAAAGTAATAGTTTTTTATATTTATTAATAAAAATACATTAAAGAATTAAGCAAAACATTAATACTTAGTTGGTCTACCCTTCGACTTAATGAAACAGCAATCCATTGCGGCATACTGCGTACAAGCTTTTTACATTCTTCTGTTGTTATGAAGCTCCATTCGTTGATCAAAGCGTTTTTCAAGGTTTTTTTTGATGAAATATTGTGTTCTTTTATGTTACGCTTTAGTAGAGCCCACAAGTGCTCGATAGGGTTTTAATCTGCTGACTGCGCTGGCCAGTCTAACAAGGGAATACTGTTGTCTCTAAACCAAAGCATCGTAGTCGTTGATTTGTGGCAAGTAGCATTATACTGTTGAAATTTGACTCCATCTAAGTTAGTGTCGTCAAATATATGGGTTAGCGATGGCAAAAGTGCAGCTTCTAAAATTTTTCCCAATATCATTGGACAGGACAGCGGCGAGGGCAGAAGAGAATTTCTTACGGTTTTTTAAACACTCACGGATAAGTTTTCGGTTTTCCCGCTCGATAGTTAGGCGTTTTCTTCCTGTTTTTGTTTTATTATGGTAAGATTTTGTCTCTGCAAATCGTCTGAGTGCACATTGCACTGCCCACCGCGAGCTACCCACCAATTTAGCAATCTCTACCTGTGACTTGTTTTCTTCGTTTAGAATTCGTATTGTCACTCTTTTATCGAACGAAAGTTCACTTCTTACATGCATTTCAATAAGAAAATAATATCTATTCACAAACTTGGTTTACACAAAAGCTTCTTTATTTCTTGAAGAGTACGCGGAAACTAACAAAGTATTTAAACTATTTCTTAAATAATTCCATTATTATTATCATATTTGATAAGCCATGACTTTTCCTAGAATGTACTTTTTTATTGTAAAGAACGTTAAGGCACATAAGCCATGCATTTTTAAAAAGCAATGGTAACTTCGATAGCTAATTTTGTAATAATTCATATCTTAGAGGTTTGCCTCAACCTTTTGGTCAAGGCTGTAAGATATTAGGCTCAATGTTACAGTCATCAGATTTAACCAGAACTGGGATGTTTCATGAACTACTTTTGTAATTCATTTCATATAAATTACAATTTCAATTACAAATTATAATCGTAATCTTAAAAAATAAAATTACTGTAATCATAATCGAAATATTTTTAATTACAATTACAATAATCGCAACATTACAATTACTGTAGTCATAATCAAAAAATTTCTTCATTACGATTACAGCAATTGTAAAACAGCAGAACTATAATTACGATTACTGTAATCATAATCATTCTTTTTGTATTTGAATTACTGCATAAGTCTTTCTTTTTCATGATGCAATTCACAAACAAGATCATTTCTAGAATCTTTATTTGGGGTGGGGCCTTGCTGAAATAATTCTCTTTGTAATTCTTTCTTTTTTATGCCGTCCACGGTGGCACGCTCTTTCTGATTTTTCATTCGAAAAATTAGTCTTATTTAAGTCAAAGATTGATTTTAACATTTCAGAATTAATTGGTTTTTCTCTCGTATCAATTTATACATTCCTTATTATTGAGTTCGTTTGATTTATATAAGAAAACTGCACAAGCCTACTTGAAGTTACTTGATGCCTTCGGCAAAAAGCTTGAAAAGCTTGAAATTGAAGGCAAGTATCCAATTAAAGCAAGTATCCAAAAACTTCAAAGAGCTTGTGTAGCAAAAGCTTAATCGTATTAGGTTAAGGGTTCTGTGGACTCCGGGGTTGGCAGTTTTAAGGGTTAGTTGGTTTCGGAATTGATGTCAAAATTTAAAATTAAAGATGACGGATAGAATTGCCACCTAGATTTTTACCACAGTATTGCCACCTAGTAAAATGTATTTTTACGAGTTTTAAACATTATTTAACAGTGCTATGGGGTCGCTGCTTTCAACTCTGAATTCAGAATTTTAAAATTCAATACGGTGGATAGGGTTGCCACCTATTTTTTTATTTTTACAAATGGTGCTGGCATGAACACTGGGTAAAAATGAGTCGCTGAATACGAATCTATTGTCAAAATTTCAAATTAAGTAATTTTGTATAAATATGTCGCTGAAATTTCACCAAACTGTGTTTTTTCTAAATTTTGTTAAGTTTGTGTTTCTTTAAAATTAACATTATTGCATCAAAAACGTATGTTTCAATAAAAAAGAAACTTTTCGGATTATCTACATAAAACAATCAATTAGTCTATTGTATTTATTTTCACATTATGAAGTGCCATCAAGTTCGTTGAAAAGCTTAAAAATAAAAATTGAAAAAAAAATTAAATTTTTTAAAATTTACAGAGTGCAAGAGATTAAAGAACAAAATTTTTGCAAACACTGATAATGGCATTCGATTAAGCGATTAATTTTATGATTGAATCGGTATATCTAGTTATTTTTTACGGAAATTTAATACCTTAAAAAAATGAATTTGTAAGGTTCTATAAAAAGATGTGGTAAAAATGGTTTTTTGCTTTGGGCGCACTCGGTTTGAGAGATATTGAACTCAAAATTGCACATTTCTGATCCTCTTAATAGCCTTCCTCATATTTGCCCCTAGTGCACGAATCAGAAATAAAAGTGCAAAAAGAACTCATCTTATATCCATCAATACGCCAATTCCTGAAGATTTTTGCAACGTTGTCGGTTTCAGTCGCTTCAAGCAAACGCTGGTTTTCGTCACTACGAAGACTAAAAAAAAAAAAAAAAATGAGAAGTAAAATATGAAAAAATTCGCCATCAAATATGAATCGTTTTTCAAAATTTGACTTTTTCATTATTCAATATTTTAATTTTAAATCGAATTGTGATTTACGTGCTCACGTGTCTTCCTGATTTGAAATTAGACAGAATTCACACTATCACCTGGATTGGTGTGCTACAGTATATTTCTTTTCCACACAAGTTTATGCCTGCGTTGGCCCAAATGCATATCCAACTAATTGGGATTTTGATTTGGCAGATATGAGATTTATTTCATTTCCACGTAGTTCCGTGAATTGGACAATGGCTGCAAACCAGTAAAATGAGTATAGTGTTTTGGATTGCTTTTGAACTCAGGATTGTTATTTCGAGTACCTTTAATTAATAATCACTATTATTTAATTCGATGTTGCTTATTTATATAGAATCAAATATACTTAAATACGCGTTTTATATATATTAAAATTTTAAATTCCGCTGAAAAGCCAATTAATGTGCTTAGTGAAAATCCTAATTGCCAAAAGGGGGTATGTTTTAGTACGTAGGTGCATTCTGTCTGTCCCGGCTGATCCGGGCAGGATCTAGAATGTAAATTGTGCATGCGTATAGGACGGGTATACGTATCTTTGGAAGATTTCATACCTCCGGGCGAATTCTAAAAAAAAGAAGAAAAAAAACGGGAGAAGAAATGCTAAATGGGTTAGCTCTTCTAAATGTTCACTGTGACTTCGAAGTGACCACGGACAACATTTTAAATGCACAAGCCCGAAATAAAAGAAGACTAGACATTATGATGTAAAGATAACTTCATATAAAAAATTGGAATAAGTCTAAATAAATAAAATTAAAAACCCCCGAAATTTTTTTCTGGTTACGCACCTGATTGTCTTTAATAGAATATTGTGTAGACTATCTTGAGGGTTGCAAATTTTTCTATTTTAGATCTTAAAAGTGGGTTTCATCAAGTTATGTCTGATGAATCCATCCCATACACAGCATTCGTTACTCCAAATGGGCAATATTAATATTTTAAAATGCATTTTGGTCTCATAAATCCCCCTGCCTTGTTTCAACTATTTGTCAACAATTTATTCCGCGATATAATTAACGAGAGAAAAATAATTATCTATTTGGACACAGCTTAGTAGCAAGCAAAAATTTTTATGAACATAAAGTGTTGATTGAAACAGTTTTGCGTCGTATAACGGGTAGTAAGCTGAAGCTCAATCTTTCCAAATGTGAGTTTGGCTATGAAAAAATTTAATATTTGGGATATTCTGTATCTGATTCTGGTATTTCACCAAGTGAACCACATATTGCCGCTATAAGAAAATATCCATCGCCGACTAATCATAAGGAATTGGATTCGTGTATTGGTTCCTTTTTCTGTTTTCAACGGTTCGTGTCGTCTTTCTCTAGTATAGCAAAACCATTACAAAATTTATTAAAAAAGGTGCCAATTTCATACTAGATGAAAAATGCATTTCTTCTTTTCATGAATTAAAAACTAGATTGGTGGAACCACCTATCCTTGCCGTTTATAATCTGCTGAAAGAAACTGAATTACATTGTGATGCTAGCTGTATAGGATTCGGTGTCGTCTTGTTACAGCGACAGGATATTAGCAGATTCTATCCTAAAGCACATTTTTCAAAAACAACATATGCCGTGGAGTCCAAGTACCACAGTTTCGAATTAGAAACGCCAGTAATTATATATGCATTAAGATGATTTAGGGTTTACTTGGAAGGAAAATTTTTTTGAATAGTTGCAGACTGCAGTTCGTTGATGATGACATCAGAAAAGAAATATGTAAATCTTCGCATAGCCAGATGGGCTTTCGAGCTCGAGAATTACAACTATTCGATACAGCATAGAAGTTGCACTTCCATTGCCCATGCAGATGTCCTGAGCGGATGCCAAATTGCTTCGATATTGGATGCTGGCGGTATAGATTTTCAAACACAAATTGCTCAGGGGCGAATGACATAATAAAGGCTTTGATACTCCATTTTAAAAGGAAAAAACTAAATGACTTTGAATTAACTGATGAACTTGTTTTTAGAAAACAAAAAGACAGAAGAAAAGTACTGTACGTTCCGAAGGAGAAGGAGGATAATGTCATAAACTTAATATGTATCTTTGTGTTTTCATATGTTTTCATGTGAAAAAATTGGTCATCAAGAAGTCGATGAATGTAACGATAAGATGAGTTTATACTACTGGTTCTCAACTATGCGTAAAGATGTAAAAATAATAAACTGCCTTATGTATGCCGCCCCAGTAAGAATATGCAAGGGAAACCTGAATGCCATCCTCAAGCTTCCGTTGCCGTTTGACACTATACACTTTGATCATTTTGGACAACTACCGTCACTAAATTCTAGTTGAAAACATATTCTGGATGTCATTTACGCATTCACTATATTTGTGAAACTATACCCGATGAATTCAAAGAGCACAAAATAAGTCACTTCTGCCCTCGATAAATGTTTTAGTTATTATAGCCGGCCTAAAAGAACAATATCAGATAGAGGAACATGTTTCACCTCCTTGGAATTGGAAGACTTTTTGTTAAAACGTAATATATGAAGATTGCCGTAGCCTCTCCCCAAGCTAAAAGCCAGGAAGAAAGTGTGTATAAGGTGATTAAAGCTATGTCAGGGAAGTTGAGTAATCCACTTAACTATGCCAATTGGTGAAGAAAGTTGCTGCAGGTAGAATACACAATCAATAATTCAGTTCACGCTTCAACCAAAAATACATCAAGTATGTTACAACGTGATGAAGTTGTAGATGAATTTAAGGAATACTTGGAGGGCAAGACAAATTTAGGGTCGAGATTTCGACACTCCGCTCTGATGCCGCAGGAGCAATTTGTAAATAACACGGATATAATTTAAAGTTCTTTCTAAAACATAGTTCTGATGCCAAAAATTATAACGTTGGTGATTTTGTAGTTATTCGAAATGTCGAAATGCGAAACATAGAGGGCCATATGTAAATATTATATAAAAAATTAGGAAACGATCGATATGTTTTACATGATATTGAAAATTGCCAGCTAACCCAGCTTCGATGGGGTTCTAGAAGCTAACCGAATGCGAAAATGGTTATTAAAACCAGATTAGAAGGCTATACTGCCGTCGTAAGAAAGAAAGTCATAACGCCAAAATTCCAAAATGTAGAAAAGGGCAGATTCGGAACCATGAATGAGCTTCTGATTTTTGTGTTAAGCTAAGATTACCCATTTTCAACTCCAAATGACTGAAAAATATGAATAAAGTGGACACTTCTAGTGTGTTTCTTAGAAAGATAAAAAACATAAAAGCAAAATATCTCAAAACTACTCAAATGGAGATATGACTTTTTTACTTATGACTTTTTTACTTATGACTTTGAGATTGAAATGAAGTCATCTCATTTCTCATACAAATTCTCAGTTGCAATTTAAATCATTTAAAACAAATGAATGAGATTGGATACGTTCTTAAAACTTACTAAAAACTTTTTACAACTAACACACTAACAACAAAGGAAAACGTCAAACAACAAATCATTTTATACACGTGTATCATCATCAATATCAACCAGTAAAAACAAAACAAAGAATCAGTTTTCAAACTAAATAAGATACTTTAACAAAAAAAAAAAACCAATGCAAGCACTTTTAAATAACTTATTCCAAACGAGTCATTTGGCCAAATTTTAACGTAGTATTATATGACCAAAACCGTTTGAAATATAACATTTTCATTGATTTTTGGGATGATAAAGGGGGCTGTAAAACCCATTTTTAGTACACCTGCTGAAAGTAACCATACAAATAAAATTACAAAATTTTGGTCTTGTACGACCAAAACAGCCTGAAATATAGCATTTTCAGCATATACTAGACGTGAAAAGTAAGAGTGGCAAAATAGCAATAGCCATATCGTCTAAATCGGTTCAGTGGTTCTTGCGTGATTGTCAAACATCCGTCAGTGTCACAACTCTTTAAATAGTATAGATAGATAGATAGATAGTATCGATCAGTGGCCGTCACTCTGGGCTTTTAAGAGCTCTTTCGTTACACACGTAAAAAGCAACGAGAGCGCTTTTTATTATACTCCACAGCGAGAAATTTAATGTATGAAAATAGCAAGAAAAAATGTGTACTAAAAATGTTATATGATTTCAAACACTTTTCAAAGAATACATTGCGTTTTATGTTATGTTTCGTTCCAAGGAATGAAGTAGAGTTAGCAAAAAGGCATTATAAATTGTCTCATAAAGATATTCAGAAATAATATAATGTAGAAATGAAAAGACTTTATACAGCGAGAAAGCAATTTATTTTACACAAAGTAACGAATTGGGTTTCTAAAATGGAAAAAAAAACTTGGTTGAAAGCAATACCAAAACCAAACAAAATAATTTAAAAACCATATTATGTTAATTAATAAGTTTGAAATGCTTGAATTTGAATGGAATTTTTTTTAGTGTACAATTTTATCTACTCACCAACACAAGCTCACTTTAATTTTTGACACGGCCTATGAACGGGAATATGAACACGGCCTAATAAGTTACGATACCATTTAATTTACCTTTGTTTCACAAAAACTTTTTAATACGTATTCTTAAATTTAAAAATTTTTTCTACGCATTTTATTCATAATTTTCAGACACAAATAGAATTCGAAGAATGGACGTAATTTGGTACACATTTCAAATATTTTATTCCTATTCGTACAAAAACAAATTTATATTGTACTTTACATTTACGAATGAACGTAACACCTAGTCACGAAAAAAAACCTTCTGTTCAGCTAGGGTTTGAACCGTAAAGTCATTGTAAACAAGCAGAAGAAAAAGTTAATAAATTTAATTAAAAAATTAATGTTTTCCAAAAAGTCGGCTTATTTTTCTATCATAAAGATATTTTTAATTTTTCCTAATTTTCCCTAGACGAAAATGTATGAAACACAAAACACATATAATGTACATGTACCTCTTTATTTATTTATTCATACGTTTTGAATAAAAATAAAATAATTTTTTAAATCATTCAGATTATAGGTATATTTTCTTACTCGATTGTAAGAACTTGCAAGCTGCTAGAACTGATTCATGATGGAGAAAGAAATAAGTAGATTTGTGTCAGTGCGGTGTGAGATCCGGTGAAAAATATCTCTCTTAGCACGCGGGGAACATTTCAAGAATAGCCACAACTCAAATTTTTAATTTTTGCGAATGATATGGCATTTGACCTCCTAAATCCAAATCTGAAAAATTTTAGTCCACTCGAAATTGGTTTCGGAGTTAAAGGCTTCCAAAGTTAAAAAGTGGCCTACAAATTTAGTTTTTCTTTCCGTTTTTCAACAAAAAAAAATATTGTTTAATATTAGGAAATTTTTGTATTCTAATTTTAAAAGTTAAAATCTTGGGGCTCGATAGTAATAAATGCGATTTCATTTAAAGATATAGGCTTCATATTATTGAAGTAAAAACTTCTTTAGGCGCGTTGAACGATTTTGGTAGAGGGTAAATCATTGGTTTGCATCATCGTATTTTTCCAAGGAAATCGTCATCAATACAGACAGCAAAGATAACAATATAGGAAAATTACAAAAAATAACCTCAAAAATGTTTGCATGTATTTGTGCCTAAAAAAATTAACAGTGATCGTCACTCTTGTTCTTAATCGGCCGCAAGCTCACAAAGAAATAACTTGGCAACTCCTGAAATTAATGCATATAATCTGTTTGTTAGTATATAAATACTTAAGTTAGGTTGCAATAAGATGTTTGCAACCAAAACTTATTATTAATTCGGTTTATATTTATATATATATATATATGCCTTTAAAGTTTGGCAATTTCTTCAGTTGTTGTATTTGTCAACATTTTTGAAAAATTTGCTTTTACTCAATCAGCTGCTATTCATGGAGAGATTTAAAAATGGATCGATCTTCTTCTTTTTCTGTTTTTTTCTGCTGGAACTTCGTTTGCAAACAAGAAAAATAATGTATGGATTGAGTGTTTTAACATTTTAATCTTTAAGTTGTGATAAAGGAATATGTTGAACATTCAAATAATTACATGCATTCTCTTATTTTATTACATATCGTCAAACAAAGTTTGACAATTTTCACACTTGTTGCATTTGTCAGTGGCTTTTTATTTTCACCACTGCGCCATTTTATTTTCAGATTTAAATCATTGTTTTATTAATAAATTTTTTCATAAAGGGTGTGTGTCAAAAGGAAACTTTTCAGTCGTGGAAAGATAGAAAATATCAGGTTGAATAAAATTTGTGTGTGTTGAAATAAATTTGTCTCTTTTGCAGTGTCAAATGGACGATGAAATTTTGACAGTTGCAAATTTTGACGTTTCATATTTCGGTCGTGTTTTAGCGCAAATATTTTATTTTATTTGCATTTTATCAATTTGCGACATATTTAATTCGAGAGCTTGTACTTGCAACATATTTCGTAAACTTGTAATATTGTAAACTTAAAAATCTTAAAAAATAACAAATTAATGAAAAAAATGAACAAAAGTGCTTCAGTTTGTGTGTGCGTGTATGTGGGCCAACGGTCTCCAACATCAGCAAGTGCAGCAAAGTTAAATTGACTTTCTTTGCTGGCGAGCGTCCTCCAAGTGCCACCACCAGCAAGTGCAGTGCAAAATTTGTTGCTAGCCAACATTCTCTAAGTGCCATCACCAGTAGCACAAGCAAGTGCTAAGTACTTGCTAGCAGGCAAACAGAAAATATAGCATGCAAAGTGCTGTATATTTTACGCCGCCAATTCCCTCTAACGCTGCGCAATCGCTGGGATCTTGTAATTCCCTTTGCGTTGATGTTGTAAATTTGCTAAGTAGTTATGGTTGTATAAAAAAAAATAAACTGGCCAATTTAGCCCTTGAAAGGGCTTTGACCTAGCTTCTATTGATCAATTGTGTTGTGGGTGTTATTAAATGTTTGATCACAAATGACCGAGAACTGGACCTACGTGTTTAATGCCGACTCCGAACGGCTTATGTTCTCAAGAAGCTTTACATGGCAATTTTACTCTCTGAGGCTTGCCATTGTCTGCAGAGAGGTGACGACCGAACAGAAAAATTAATACAATTGAAAAAACTTTCTGTCTGAGCTAGAATTGAAACCGGGCTACCGAGGTTCTTTAGCTTAGGGGCCACGCACACTACCCACTAGGCTACGGTCGCCACGTTATTGTTGTATATAGTAAGCTTTAATTTTTTGTGGATGTTTATTTGTAGCTACAGTCAGCATATGACATCGAACTAATTTAGAAAACAGTTTAAACATATGAATTAAAGAGTATATATAATATTGGTAAATCTATTTGTTTTTAGTAAAAGTGTTACCGTATCGGAAATACATACTATTTATATATGTATATTAGGGCGGGTCAATTTGTATGGACGAATTTTTTGGAGGTCTGGCTCAGCGAAATTCGTAAAATACATGTAATTTCAAGACTTTTTCTCCACTACAGCATATACAAATTCTGAAAAAAAGCTGTGCGGACTTTCGTAAATAGATTTTTTTCTCAATTATAAAATATGAATGTATGAAATTTGAAAGAAGTGTATAAAATGTGTATAAAAAAGATTATTTGTGCTGTCATTTCTAAGGTAAATTTGGGCGCTGAATCTGAATCTGGCATTAAAAATACATTGAATCCAACTATCAATAGAAAAAAATCGTGATTTTTTATCAAAATATCGCGATTTTTGGTCAAAAAATAAAAAAAATGTTGGAAAATTGTCTTTATTTTGAAAATTTGAAATTGAAATTCCTTATATTTTATTTTTAATATTTTATTTTTAATATTACATTTCAGAATACAAGCTATATCATGGAAACCTCACCGTCATCATCACAACCCGAGCTGGACCGTAAAATAACTTCAATATTGCAGCATGATAAAACTTTATTTGGTGAAGCGAAAGAATTGAACGTTGAACGTCTACCGACGTATGGCGATATTTTGTTACATTATTTTTTCATGCAAGAGCACTATTTCGAAGACAACCCACACATTTCATTCCAATCAATTACTCGTCATGTGGCGGATAAAATTGTTGAAATTTGGAATAATCTTCCAACGCCAATTATTCAGAGAAAATCCATTTGCAACAAATTAGACCGATTCATGGCTCAATATAGAGAAGCATCAAAAAACAAATCCAAATCACCCGACGTTCTTGTTGATTTTCGTGGTTTGCTAGGAAATTTGTTTTGGGTTTCAACATGTAATTGCAATTTATTAACAACGGATTGCAGATGTCAAAATACACCACTACCACTATTCATGAAAACATTTTTTGTGGACCAGATGACAGATAGAAATGTCACTATTACTGAATTTCTTCAAACGCTACCACAACCAAGTTTAACAACAGTAACAACTACAGAAGTGACTAGATCAGAGGTGGTTTGGCAACCTGAATTATCAATGGGTGCAAGTAGTATGGATTTTGAATTTGAAGAAGGAGTGGCAGCTCCAGGTGCTGTTCGAGGGCCGTATATGCAAAACGTAACCTTATCAAACTTTGCTATGGAATGCGATAGATACGGTATATCAAATAGAGCTGCGGCTGCACTCGCATCTGCACTTTTGAAAGATTTAAGCGTAAAAGATAAAAATGATCAAACGTTAATTATCGATAAAAATAAAGTTCAAAGAGAACGCAATCGTTGTAGGAATGAGGTCTTGAAAAAACGATTAGACACTTCCACGTTATTGGCATTTGCTTTCGATGGCAGAACAGACGAAACATTAGTTACCGAATTTATCAACAATAAAATTCATACACGCAAAATTAAAGAACCGCATATAGTTGTTGTAAGAGAGCCAGATTCCAGATTTTTGGGCCATATTATTGTGGAAGAAGAAACCGCAGAAGCAAAAACGCATAAACTTATTGAATTTTTTGATAAAAACGGCTTGTCATTAGATAATTTGGTAGCTATCTGTTCTGACGGTGAACCTGTTAACACTGGAATTAGAAGTGGTATAATAAGACTTTGATGAACGTTCTTTCTCAACAGATGCAAGAAATCTTCTCAAATTAGCAAACGCGATTTCAACTCGCTCAGTATCAATTGATCTAGCAAACATCAAGTTGGGACCAATACATCATGCTAGGTGGTTAACAAAAGCTGCTCGAATTTTACGTACGTACATAACTACGGACAAACCGTCAAAAAACTTGCGAATTTTGGCCACATACGTGATGAAAGTGTACATTCCAATGTACTTCAACGTTAAATATTACAATTCAATGGCATACGGAAGTGTTTTGTTCTTCAAATTTATACAATGGACGAATTATCTGCCACCGAATTTACTTTCCGTTGTTCATAGTGTAATGTCAGCCAATTGCTACTTTGCTAGCTCTGAAAATGTTTTGCTAGCAATGGTTTGTCACAATGTGAAACCTATACGTCAAATGGCAATCGACAAAATAAAACATATCCGAAGTGATCTCGATCGGACAACATTGAGAGAATACAAAAAACCGAAAATCAATTTTGACTGCACCCACTTTTCTAACATGATAGATTTGAATGATGATGATATTCTACACGAGCCGCCATACACAAGAGACATTCCATTGCAACATTTGACTGAAGATTATTATGATTCTGATGAGGTTATGATTAACGTCGAAATACCATGCCACATTCAAAGCACCGAACGAAATGTCCAAGAGATGACTAGAGCATCCAAACACGTTACTGAAAAACACAAAAGTGGTTTTATTGCGACATCGATGGAATCGAGAGAAAAAAGGCCCAAAACTGAGAGCAAACGAGACTTGGAGTACTAGAATTGGTACTAAATAGTACTAAATAGTAAACGAGAATTGGAGTAATTTAAATGGGAGATTTGAATTCAGCGCCAAATTTTCCAACATTTTTTTTATTTTTTGACCAAAAATCACGATATTTTGATAAAAAATCACGATTTTTTCTATTGATAGTTGGATTTAATGTATTTTTAATGCCAGATTCAGATTCAGCGCCCAAATTTACCTTAGAAATGACAGCACAAATAATCTTTTTTATACACATTTTATACACTTCTTTCAAATTTCATACATTCATATTTTATAATTGAGAAAAAAATCTATTTACGAAAGTCCGCACAGCTTTTTTTCAGAATTTGTATATGCTGTAGTGGAGAAAAAGTCTTGAAATTACATGTATTTTACGAATTTCGCTGAGCCAGACCACCAAAAAAATTTGACCCGCCCTAATGTATATACATATATATATATATATAAAAGTAACAAATATTTACATATATATAGTTCATATATATGAACAATTTAGCTCATTGAGGAAATTTAAAGAATATTTATGTATATTTATATAATAACAATTACGTATTAAACCTGCAAAAAGATTAATATTTTCAGTAGTAATTGAATAACTAAAGTCTGCTTATCCTAAGCATTCTATTTTTTAAAACTGTTAAGCTTTAATTTCTTATATGAATTATATATAATTTATAAGCTATAGATATTTCTTAATTTTAGAATATTCTATTTTTAATACACAACGCAATATAGATATGGTGTACATGTATATTGTGTTAGTGTTATGATATAAATAGATATAAACAAGCTTTAATTTTTTATATTAATTCAATAATGAAATAATTTAAATAAATTACTTTAATTATATATATTTTTGATATGGTAACACTTTTGCTTAAAAGAAATAGTTTCAGTAATGTATAAAAAATTTAATAAATTGCTATAAGCTCTTAACAAAAATAATTCTAATTTCATATTCCGACTGTAGCTACACGATTATAATTCACAACGTCTACAAAAAATTTCCAGCTAACTGCGCCAACAGCAATTACTAAGGAAATCTACAAACAAGGACGCACAGAGAAGAACAAGATCAGAGCGGAACTTTTAAAACTTTTTGATTTCTTCCTTCATGTAGGACGGGCTGCAGTATGAGCTTTCGCACATCCTACATGTCCGTCCGACCTGTCCAATCCATCCTACATGTAGGATAGTCCGAAACCCCCTATTAGCATGAAAATTCTTATATAGCAGTAAGGCGGTCCGTGGCAGGACAACGTCTTCCAATACTAATATTTTATGTATAGGTTTTCGCTTCGGTCGGCAGTCCTCTCACTGCTATACTTTTTTATTACTAAAGTGGTCAAAACTGAATCATAAATGATACTTTTTGTATAAAAATAAGTTTATTACTGGATCATAACTGATTCCTGTCTATATTAAAAACGAGTAGGTAATTAATCACAAAAAATATTGCTTTTTAGTTATAAGCACAATACTTTCGTTGATTTAACAATTGAAATGGTAAAAATATAATTATTGGTACAGTTATTAAACTAAATTCACAAAAGTTTTATACAAAATTGTTTTGCTTCAGTACAAATAACATTGATTGCTTATTATATCTGTCAAAGTACAAAGTCCTCGATTGTTGCCAAGGAATATTTTATACTCAGAACACTACATATGCTATACATTTGTCGGGTTTCATTATTTTTTTTATCTACATTTAATATCAAAGTGCCATTATATTTTTATCTGCAAAAATGTGCATATTTCTACAAAATTATTATTGATCAATAAATTTTTTACATTCCTATTAGAAGTAGCTTCAAAGACATACACGTTGACAACTACATCAGCATCGTTAACATCATCAGGACCATCGTGCTTTATTTAGCAAACTGGTACTTACATAAACTAATGCGAATAAAAGTCAGCATCCTTCGTTATAGCCATAAAAATATTTGTCACTCACAAAGTTCAAAGACCCACAAACTGTCAGAAGATACACAGAAAAACTATGTTCGTACTAGGGCTTTCAATCACGAAGGGTTTTGGCGAATCCCGGGATTTTGGGATTTGAAATTCGTGATATTTCGGGATCCCAAAATGCCAAAATTTTTATTTTTTTTTTTTTAAACGCAATCGTTATTCATACTTAAAATATTCTAAAATATTCAAAAACTATCAAAAGTTTATAAGACGTTTAAAAGACACTAAGACGAATCATAATTTCTAATGCAGACAAGGGTTGCAAAACAGTTGTAATGTAAAAAATAAGGAAAACAATTTCATTTTTAATTGAAAGATAAAGTCTTATTCTGAAATCGCATTTTGTATTTTAAAGGGAAAAACTTGTAAATTTATGATTGAAAAAATATCTGATGAAACCAAATCAAAAAAAAAATTTAATTAGAAAATAACGATTATATAAAGAGTTTTTTAATAAAAATCATAAACAGTACAGTCCTTAATAAAAGATATTTGCTAAATTTTTATATACTTAATTTATAATTATGATAAGTTTATTTAATAAACAACGTTCTGATTTCTTATATCTCAGAAAAGTTCAACATTTATTTCAGAATGAAAATCAAAAATATTTAAATATCAAATATGATTTCTCTTTATTATTAACATACATATATAAGCGTAAATAAGTTAAACAAAACAAATTTATTTTTTAAAAAATTGAAAAAGAAAATAAAACTTATTATTGAAATAAATTAGTTTACTGTTAGTAAAAAGTATAATAATGCTGATTATGGAATCCGGCGGATCAGTTGTGGCGTGAGGTGATTAGATCCGCACTCCCTTCCCTCTAAAGCAAAAATCCCATTGTTGAATCCGTGCGAGGGAACTGCAATACCGATCCGCACTCCGAAAAACAGCTGTTCGTTCAGCTGTCAAAACAAAATTAAGTAACGAGTAAATTTGTTTAAGTGCAACTTATTTATAGAAAAGTGAAAAATATAAAGAAAAAGACAATTTAAAAGTAATAATACAATGAATTTATTTTTAAAACATCCTTAAAACATTGTGCTGGCAATATTGAGGTCTTGGCGAGTGTTCCTTTCACCGCAGCTCAGCGTTGCAGCCGTCAGGACGCATTTCACTAGCTTTTTTTTGTTGGTATTGATGTTTTTTGTATATATTATGGTGTTTACATTGTTCCTGAGTCATCTGGATCCACACCAAGACATTCAGCCTTATCTTTGCTGCTCCTGGTGTAGATTCCGATGCTATTTCCTGCTTCTTTGGCCCGGCGATTATCTTTCTGCCTTGGCTGGATACGCTGCTAATAAATTTTTGTATTTTGTTAAGAAAATGGACTCGATTGCGTTGTTTTTCGATTTGGAAGGCTATTGTGTTAAAAATATTTGCAATCATATTTTGTAAATCCCACGATGCAAGGCTGTGTACCCGATAAAATAAAAACCTTTTCGACGTTTTATTAAGGTGTTAATAAAAACCACATACAGCTTTAAGGAAACAACTCGAATAATGTCTGAACAATTTGTTTTGCTACTGAACACCGAAAACTTCTATGAAAAAAATTAAATTTTTTTTTAAATTAATAAAAAATTCTTTTTGAGTAAAAAAAATATTGCGACATGTACGAATATTTTTAACACCGTATTCAAGATTAGCGACCTCAAATTACCCTGAAATCATATATCGCATTTCTTTTTTTGAGAAATTGTCTCCAAATCCGCACTGTATAAGTGAAAAAAATTTGTATGAAGTGCGGATGGACTGCTTTTTCAACAATAGCCCTTTTCCACTCCGAATCCGCAAACTTTGCTACCGATTCACTCCGAAGCTACCCGCCGGATTCTACAATCGATAAGCTAACGAAAACGAGTAATTCTCCCGCCGCATTTGATCCGCCGGATTCCACAATCAGCGTGAATGTGAATGAGAATAAAATATTATTTTATAGTAAAAAATTATAGCGTAGTAATAAAAGTATTGCTACTTTCAAAATTGCATGAAGATTAAACAGCCTGGTAGGCAGGCTCTTTTTCTTTTAAAATCACATTTAAAACAAACTAAAATATAGACTTTCAATATAGAGAGATAAAAAAGACCAGGGTGATTTCGATTATGAAAAAAAGCCATCGTTTACATTTCAGTTCCATATTTAGTTGCTTAAAATTTTTATATTTTCTTGTGAATGAAATTCCGGAATTCCGCGACTAGAAATTGGTTACGAATCCCGAAATCCCGAGATTGAAAACCCTTGTTCGTACGTTCCACACAAGCACGAAACAACGGCGGAAGGAGCGAGAGTACAAACCTGTGACCCAATTTCACCACAAAATTTTGCAGCTAATGCTCACGGCTTTCACAAGATAAATAGTTGCTATTCTGTTGTAGCTGTCGTGCTGGGTTTCTTCCAGTATCTCCTTCACCCGCATAAAGCAGAATTCTATTTTTAGAAACCAAGCAAAATTTACTCTTATGTTTGTGTAACTTTATATAGCACACATACTGGGTTGCCATGTGAGCATAAGCTTCAACCCCAACGTGTTGACTGCGTTAATGTTTATTTACGACACTCAACATTTAAGTTGTTTGCTCCCCATGGAGGCGGCTGGTAACAATATCTCGATTTCTTACGAGGAAGTCATAGATGCTTACGAATTGGCCTAACAACATAACGGTTGTGTCTTTAAGGATTTACTAATGTTGATGTTATTAAAAGAGTTAATGTTGTTGTATTTGCCAAAAGTTGGGGCTTATTGCTTACTCTGCTTTTAGCACTTACGTACACAGTGCCACTCTGATGAAATTCGTAAGAAATTTCGAACGGAAACGTGGTACGTACAGTGGTTTCATCCCATACAAAACTATCCATACATGCAACTGACCCAAGCGCGTCGGAAGCTAATTTCATCTGGGGGCAGTACAAATGGGGGTGCAAAAAAATTCACCAAAATTTCTTAAAAGAAACATGAGTATGAGTAAACAAATTTTTTAATTTAGTTTAAAAATAAAAAAACATATAAATCTAAATAAAAAATATTAAAATAAAAATATTTAATTTTTTTTTAAAGTTTTTCCAATTATGGTTGCCACTTGCTTATTTTTTGTTGTTCTAAATTCTCAAAGAAAAATGTACCAAATAGGAAAAAATGTACCAATTTTTAACAAAAACAACAGAAATATTTAGTTATGTTATACGCTATTAAGAAAATAATAAATACATCAAAATAGTTCTTTTGCTGGCTAAATATAATTAGATTCATTGCGTTTTTTTAGAGACACACACAATTTTTTTAGAGAGCTTTATGCTGATAAGTGTTTTATATTCCGATTTATTTCTAAGCTTAGTTTTAATCAGGCTAAAATAAAAAATATTGGTTCAGCAGGTGCTGAGCTATATAGACAGCACATCAGACTATTTAAAAAATTGATAAAATCATTAAACAAATTTCCCCCAATACATTCTTCACGACCCAGACTATTTCTCAAAATACCCAAATTTTTTCCCAACGTCATTACAATTTTAAAAACTAATTTTTGAAACCTGAACAAGATTCCTCTGAGTCACAATAACGTCAAGGTAGCATTCTATGAGATGATATTTTCATATGCATTATTACATTGAGGCAATAAAGAAATTTTTTTTTCTAACATAAGTTGTGAAGATGTTATTATATTCAAAACATTTAGATCTTCTTTACCTAAATCGAACTTGTCTTTAATTTGTTTAAAAATATCTTTGGTAATAAGAGAGAAATTTTCTGATTGGAGATATTTTTCTGCTTTAGTGAAAATTCTCACAAAAAATCCTCAAGTCTAAAAAAATGCCTCAAAAAATGTGATTTTTAATATATATGACAAGTAAGGCATGTAAGCTTTCAACTTTTAGAACTTAATGCAATGAAAGTTCCATTAAACATAAGTCTGAACATTTCTCCAGTGCTACCAAATTTCGCTTTTTGTTACAAGTTGTTAAATTGTAAATCTTTTACAAAATGTACTAACTCGGAAAATAATGTACCAAGGTACCAAGTTAAAATAAATGTACCAATTTTGGTACAATTGTACCAAAGTGGCAACCGTGTTTCCAATTTCGATATTAGAGATCATTTTTTAAAGCATCTTTCATATGGTAATATGAAAATATAAGAAATAATTATAGCTTATATCAAGCAAGACTAGGTATCTTTACATGGTTTAAATGCAATAAGGTACAAAAAGTTATATCAATTTCAATTATTCCAAAATTTTTCTTTCTGTCCTTGCGAGAAACAAACTCTTTCACCACCTCCATCGAATTCAATTCTTCGTTTTTATCTTTGTGAATGTGTAAGTGCCGCATGAGTGAGTCGTTTCTTTGTCATTGTGTAGTGCACTACAAGAACGCTCAGATGAAGCTGCTGATGCAGGCACAGTCAAAATCAAAGCAGCAAGTTTTTCAACTTCATTTAATAGTTTTTTCAGTGTATCCGAATTTTTTTCAAATTGGAATTGCAGTAGAAACTCTACATTTTGTTTTATTTTTTTAAAAACACAGAAAAAGAAAATGGTTATCCGAAAGCATGCTTATGAAGAAGAGAGAAAGAAGAGCAAAATATATAATATAAAAATAATATCGTTGTAAAAAAAACTGATATTTTGAATAACTTTTGAAGTTTTCTTTTTAAATTGTTTATCTAGCTAAATAAGTGGAGGGTGACTGCCCCCTTTCCCCCGCTTGATACGCCAATGAACTGACCACGTGTTTGCTTACTCTCTATTTAAATGCTTACAACAACAAAACTACTTTTCCGATCTTGCTTATCAAGCACTTGCTTCTTTGTTATTGTGTTTTCTTTAAAATAAGTTGATGGGGAGAGGAGCAATCTAAAAAACCGTTATTTTTATTCTTAAATAAGTACAAAAAGTGTAGTGGCAAATTTTTTGTGTACAATTATTTAGCATCAGTGAATGAAGTTAAAAGCCAACAAAGGCAGAATTGTTTAAAAATGTTTGATATTGTGAATATTTTGGAGCTGGTAAGTAAAATTTTATCAATTTTCAATAAACTTTTTATAATTTTTCAGACAAAAAATGATTCGTTCGTTGCCGAAGAATATTGTGGAGTGCATTCACCAGCTTTTAATGGAAGGTAAAAGATGTCGTGGAATAGCAGCAAAACTCGACAACAGCAAAAGCGTCTTTATAAAAATGCCCAAAAATATGGCCACACCTCCTCCAATTTGTGCAAGTGGACCGAAGAAAATCTTGTGCACAGAGCAAAAACTGTTTATTCTCCGAGATCTGTTCCAGCACAAAGTGGAGACGGCAATGCAAATCTTCAAAAGATTAATTTGATATGATAATGTATACTTGTCAGCAACGACACTTAAAAAAATCCTTTCTGGATTGCGAGGTCGAGCAAAAGTAAAGAAACCTCTGCTCCGAAAACGTCATTAAAAGGTTCGCTTTAATTTAGCTTGAGACTACTCACATTGGACTATAGAGAAGGTCATGACTGGAAGAAGGTCATATTGTCGCATTAGGCCAAAATTAATTAGATGCGATCAGATGGAAGGTAGTGGACTTGGCGAAAACTAGGAAGCACTCTAAAGGCACGTCACGTTTCAAGTTTTGTGGCGGTAGTGTTATGTTGTTGGGATATATAATGGCATGGGTTGTTGGCACTGTATGGCGAATAGTTGGCAAGATGACTGCCAAGTATTACGTTGACATTTTGTCATCGAACCTCACTGCTACTTAACGAAAATTTAATTTATAGACCTCAGATATTATGTTGCAACATGGCAATGATCCTAATTACTCTGCCCAAATAACTTAAAAAGGGCTTAAAGAAATGGGATTTAAAGTGCTGTCCTGGCCACCCCAGTCACCTGATCTCAATCTGATTGAACACTTTTGGGGTGAGCTGAAAACGAGTGTAGTGGGTGTTCCTTGGATGAATTGTGGGGCATGTCGTGAAAGCTTGGGAAATAATACCACACAGTTTGTGCCAGAACCTGGTCGAAAGTATGCCAAGATGAATTGAGGCTGTTCTAGCTGCCAACAGTGAATAAAAAACATAAAATTATTTAAGAAATTTTGTATGCTTTACTTAAACACAAACAATTGACCACTTGCACTTTTTGCACTTATTTGCGAATAAAAGGATAACGGTTTCTAAAATTGCTTTACCAATGCACTCAGTTTAAAGAAAACACAATAACAAAGAAAGAAGAGCTTTTTGAGCAATATCGGATAAGTAGTTTTGTTGTTGTTAGTATATACAGTTAGTATATACTCTTTTTATACAGAGTAATTCAACACGTGGTCAGTTGTTTGAGTCACTGTATTAGGCTTTAGATCAGAGACAAACGTATTTCCATAATCTGCCCACAACAAGGTCTATATAGCACAAAAATTTAAAAAGCTATATTTTTTTTTAATTAAACCTAAATATCGCACACCCACTTCAAAAGAGGCAAACTAAAACTCAAAATTTGTATATTTTCAGGAGGAGCAAAAAACAGGTTTTTCCTCAAGGGACTCCATACACAACAAAGGGGGAACAATTTTTTTTTCATTAAATACTAAGAATACGTGTATAAAATTAAGATGATCACTACGAATAGTTTTACACGAAAAAGTAAAAATTTGGAAATTTTGATTTGTGTATCTTGTGAAAAGGGTGTGCAATATATGTAAACAACTTCGTTAAGTTGTTAACACATAAACATATTTTTGCTCATATTTCTTTACAATAAGCAACAACCAACAATATCCTAATTGCTTATGATCAGTGTTGTTACACATTACTTTGGAAAGTCATACGTTACTTGTTACATTTTACCGAAACCTAAATGCAATAATATATAATAACTTTTTACTTGATAATAAGAGTAATTAGTTACATATTATTATATTACTTTTTTGCTAAGAATTAAAAAAAAAAATAAGAACAGTACGAAAACCAAAATTTTTTTACATGCATACATATCGCTACCATAATTTTTACGATTTTTTTTTTTGAGATTTTTGCAAAAAAATTGTTACAAAAAAGAAATTGCTACAATTAAATAAAAATAAATAAAAAAACCCACTTAAAAAAATTTGCAGCTGCAAAATTTTAATTTTTGCCAAGTTTTTTCCTTCTCCTGTGAAGTAAAAAAAATGAGTTAAGGCCTTTCTATATTAAGGTAGCGATATATGGGCAAATATCAAAATATATGGATATAACAGAGAAACATTTAAATTTTATTAACTTTAATATCGTTCAACTTTTGACATAACCATTGTTGTGACAATGGCCGCATTCAGCGCAGACAACTGTTGTGAACTGTAATGGTAGCGCTTCCTTAGTTCACGATGTTTTTCTCTGAATGTGTTGCTACTCTACACGTCGGAAGTTAGATTCAATTTAATTTTTATGTAAATTTAATTCAATTGCAAAGGTTTCTCACTTAAATTTGCTGCGTTCTTTCTGCGTTTATTAATTTAACAGCGTCAGTAACAGCATCTGACAGTTAAGCAAACAGTTGTGTTCATGTAGCATAGAATTTGTTCGCACGATTAAAAGGCGTTCGCTACTTTATCAGTTTTAGTTAGCTCTACCAAATTTGTACCATTCAGCGAATTTTTACACAACAGTTGCCAACTGTTGTCTGCGCTGAATGCGGCCAATGTTATGAGAAAACTTATGAGAAAACTATTGTAAATGAGATTTTGTTTATTCGGATTCTGAATGCACATTGTTTAATAGGGCGGTTCAAATTGTTCGAATGAGAAAAAACGAAGAATGCGTATAGCAGAAATGTAATAAATGATGGGTTCTGAGAAAATTTCCCCAAGAAACCATAGGTCTAAAATCAATCCCAATATCGCGAATAGCGAGGTATTTGTATATGAATTTAAAAAAAAATGATAGTTTTATATAAAAATACTGTTGAATAGTCCAAAAATGGCGACGTATATCATTGATTTTGGGCTTGTTGAAAAGAAATTTTGGCCAGTTCTTCGAATCTGATTTAATTTTAAAAATATTTTAGTTTTTAAACCAAATTTTGCCTACCTGATATTAAACAATTTGCCAAAAATAGTAAAAATCATCGTAAAAACGATTTGATCATTTTTAATTTTGCATTTGAATTTTTCATTATTTTTATTTTACTACATTCTTCACATTTTAGTATTTAAAAAGTAAACAAAATTTGAGGTAGTAACCACTGTATTGCAATACTGACTAAATTTTTACTGAAATGATCATAAATAAAAACTTATTAGTAAATAGTAAGCTATTGTTTTGTTTGAAGTGTTTAGTTGATCGATCAGTTGTTTCTTACAGCAACGCGTTTTCCGAATCTCCGCTTTATTAAGTTTTTGAAGTGTATAATTATGGAATCTTCTGCAATGTCCATTAATTCTTTGGAAATGGACATTTCATTTAAAATCTCAAAGTCAAGTTACTTGCCGTATCAAAACATCAACGATTTTGTTTCTCCAAGCGAATTAAGTCAGCTTAATTTGCCAAATAATAGCGATATTTTAAGGTCTATTTCTTTTTAAGTGAAAACTCTAGCAAACTTTATTACGAAAGTATATGTACCAATGTACTTTAATGCAAAATATTATAGTTCTGTTATCTACGGCAGTGCACTGTTAACAAAATTTATATGGTCAACGCAATATTTGCCACCAAATATTAGGAATATTGTGAACGTTGTAATTTATATTTATGCCTATTTCGGTCATCCAGAAAATGTTTTATTGACAATGCTCTTTGAAGATAGAAAACCGGTTCGCGAAAGAGCAATCAACAAGATTTTGTATTATTACGATAGGCTATACTACCGTGCGTCATTGAACCTCGTACGACTCCTAAAATATACAGCAGTCGCATTTAAAAATAGCTTTAAAACATTTATATAGTTTGACAAAAAAGATAACACAAATATTCGTAGTAAAATAGTAAAACAACAAAAATTTATTTCAAAAATTATTTAAAAAAAATAATATTCATTAAAAAAATTAATTCAACTTAATTCGTATGATTTATTGTGAGGTCAACGCAGTTCGTACGATTTGTCTTAATATTGCGTAACGTCTCCTTTAGCTGCAATAACACATTGCATTCTCTTGTGCATGGAGTCATAAAGCTTTTGGCACTCTTCTGGCTTTATTTGTGACCAGTGGCGTAAAAAGCAGGCCCGCAGAGCCCGCATTGCGGGCGGGCGTAACTAAGCCAGGGGCGCCCTCTAGTCCCTTTATAGAAATGACAAAGGAAGTGGAGAACGCCGCACAGTGTAAGATAAGCGATCAAAAATCTAAGATATCGATGTTTGAATTTTTCTAAAACTTGAATGGCTTTCAATAGAAAATATCGTGGGTGAAAAAAACAAAATTAATTTTTTTAATAGTAGCAACCGTTTCGTTACAAGTAGCCAAAGTTGCCTTTTTTAAAAGTTTTTCTTGTTATTCACATTTTGTTTAATGTTTTTAATTAAAGTTTTTTCTCAATGACCTTGTAATTTATTATGTTGATTTTATATGATTTAAGTACAAATTCTAAATGTTTGATAGTTGTCCTAGTGGATGTTTTTTTTATATTTTAAAAAAAGTTTAAAATTTCTAATGTCTGGCAATATTACTTATTTTTACATTTTGAACACATGGTTTTAAGCTTATCATAAAAGTAAACACAAAAAGTGGGATACAAATTTTTAAATATTCAATTTTTAAAAGTGTTTAAAAAATTATTTTGAGAAAGATTTACTATAAGCTTTTCACGTAAACATCATTAGAACTGCGGTACACGGAATTAAAAAAAAAGCTTACAAATATAAACAAAAACGTAGTTCACTTGTATTGGTAGTATTTTTCAAGGCTGAGTTACTAAAATATAATTAATGGCCGTGACACTCGCCTATGAAATTTTTCATTTATTTATATTCACAAAAATAATTTATGTAGCAAATTTCGTGTTGTTAAGACAAGACTTATTGAAGTTTCAGGCAAAAATGAGTTTCGATTATATGGGAAGTGGGTGTGGCCGAGGGAGGATTTGTATAACTTTTTCAATATTTCTTAATTTTTTCATGGAGACGTTACACTTTGCGACGTTTGTTTAAAAAGAAATTAAAATATATTAAAATATTTATTTCCTTCGCAAAACATTATTTTTTTAAATTAACAACAATTAACGAAAAATAATTTTATAATATGTGATGAAATAAAATTTCTCAGAGTGCAATAATCGACGTCAAAAAAGCCAACTATTTAGAGCAAAAGTCGTCTTTGTTTGGCAAAGCTCGATTATGGTCGAAGTCGATTTACCCGTTTGCTTTCATATTTTCAGCAAGTCAGCTACTTATGTTATTTTAATCAATCAGTTGGTCATATTTTGTGACGTTAGTAAATTCTTCAGTTAACAATTAACATCAAATACAAGATATTTAAACTTAACATCTTAAACTTATCATTTCACCAATAAGAAAATTATTGATCTCATTTATTCAAACTTTAAGTTTCTTTAACTTTTTAAAAAAATTAATATAAATATAAATATAAAAATACCCAGGCTTTAGGTCTGTTTTTATTATTTATTAATTATTTTCAATATTTGATGTTAATGTTGTTAACCCAAAATAATTAATAAACTTGCCATTTCAGCCCTTCAAAGGACTTTGACCTAGCTTCTATTGATCAATTGTGTTGTGCGTGTTATTAAATGTTTGATCACAAATGACCGAAAACTGGACCAAAGTGTTTTATGCCGACTCCGAACGGCTTATGTTCTCAAGAAGCTTAACATGGCAATTTTTACTCTCTGAGGTTTGCCATTGTCTGGAGAGAGGTGACGACCGAACAGAAAAATTAATTCAATTGAAAAACTTTCTGTCTGAGCTGGAATTGAACCCGGGCTACCGCGGTTCTTCAGCTTAGGGGCCACGCACTCTAACCACTAGGCTACGGTCGCCACAATGTTTTTAACCCAGTGAATTTAAAAAAAAAATTGTTTGTATAATTGTAAGTGCCTTTTCGATTGTCTTAGTGCAAAATTGTTTTATTATAAGTATTTTTAATTGTTTTTGGTCCTTGATAATGTACTCGGAAGGAGTTCGAAATATTGGAAATAATTAATAAATAATTAACTGACCTAAAGCCTGCGTATTTGTTTATTTAATATTAAAATCAAAAGGTCATAAAATACACAACAATACAAATTAATATATGTTTTCTTTTTGCCTTTTTTGTGATAAAATCTTATATTTATATAATAATAATAAATAAACTGGCCATTTCAGCCCTTAGAAGGACTTTGACCTAGCTTTTATTGATCAATTGTGCTGTGCGTGTTATTAAATGTTTGATCACAAATGACCGAGAACTGGACCTACGTGTTTTATGCCGACTCCGAACGGCTTATGTTCTCAAGAAGCTTTACATGGCAATTTTTACTCTCTGAGGTTTGCCATTGTCTGCAGAGAGGTGACGACCGAACAGAAAAATTATTTCAATTGAAAAAACTTTCTGTCTGAGCTGGAATTGAACCCGGGCTACCGCAGTTCCTTAGCTTAGGGGCCACGCACTCTACCCACTAGGCTACGACCGCCGCAAAATCTTATATTATTTATTATAAATTTAGTTATATTTGATATTATAAAAAGTTTTTTTACGTTATTGCTATTTTTTAACAAATTCTATTAAAATAAAATATAGATTTATTTATGAAATAAAATATTTTTAAATATAACTGTTGTAATAAATGATGACTATTGAATTAAAAAAGTATCTTCTTGTTCTCTTTTTTTTGTCAAGAGTTCTCTTGTTTTCTCTTGCGCTTCTTGTAATCTACAAATAACTTAGTTTTAGTCTAAAAGTAAAAAGCAGGTTGCTTTAAAAATCCTGCGGGCGGGCGCACAAAATATAATTACGCTACTGTTTGTGACCAAATTTCAGCAAGCTTACGTTTCAATTCTTCTTTTGTTCTAGGATGAATACATCTCAGCTTTTTTTTTATTATACCCCATAGATTTTCAATAGGATTAATATCTGGACTTGAAGATGGCCACTCCATAACATTAATTTAATGACCATTTAACCATTTTTGGGTACTTTTGGCTGTGTGGCAGCTGGCACCGTCCTGTTGGAATATTATGGTTTCCCCTTCAAATTCAAGTTTTTGCATTGCAGGGAGTAGATATTCTGTTAAAATATGCTGGTATTTTTCGGCGTTAACAATGCCCTCAATGAAAGCTAACGCTCCTACTCCTTTGTTAGACATAAATCCCCATACCATTGTTCCAGCAAGAAATTTGACTGTCCGCTTTAAGCAATCTGGATGATATGATTCTCTTTTGTTTCTAATGACACGACCTCTTTGATCTCCTACTGAAACATCAAATTTAGATTCATCGCTGAATAAAACAGAGTTCCATTGCTCCTGCTTCCAAGCCAAATACTTTTTAGCCCAAGTTAGTCTTATTTTCTTTTATTTTAATGCGAGCAACGGTTTTGCTTTGGCCTAAAGGTGATACTGTTCTTGGAAATCTGTTGTCTTTTTATAGTATGTACTTACCTTGTAAAAACCATATCCCATAAATTTCATTCGCCTGAGACAAGTAGAAGTCGAAATTTTTTTTTTATTCTTTCTGCCCATAGAGTCCTTATTTCGGAAGTTGTAGCTCGTCTATTTTCCACTAGAATTATTCGTAAGCAGCGGTCATCACCTGCAGAAGTTTTTTTTTTGCCACCGATACATTTTTTTTTCTCTATTTGATTTGTCTCTTTGTAATTTTTAATTTTATATTGTTCAGAACTTTTAGCCATTTTAAATTGTTTTGCTATTTTATTATACGATTTTAAGTTTTTAAATTCGTTAACAATTTTTGCGCATACTGATAAGCAACCGATCATAAAATGGAGTCACTCGAAGTGAAAAACAAAGTTGTCTTTCTAAACTAACGGTAAACTGAGGAGATCAGCTCTGCATATCAAAATTAATAAAGCAATGTGTTATTGCAGCTAAAGGTGACGTCACATAATAACAAGACACATCGTACGAACTGCGTTGACATCAGAACAAATCGTACGAACTCAGTTGAATTAATTTTTTAATGAATATTATTTTTTTTTAAATCCTTTTTGAAATAAATATTTATTGTTTTACTATTTTACTACGAATAGTTGTGTTATCTTTTTTGTCAAATGTAAATGTAAAAAATGGCAATAAATTTGGTTCTAAAGCAATTTTTAAATGAGATTGATGTGTACTATAGGAGTCGTACGAGGTTCAATGACGCAGGGTAGTATGATCTAACAATATTAAGGACTTATAAAAAAATAGCATTCATTTTGAGTGCTCAGACTAGGTTGATTTGATAAACCTAGATAATGACCAGCATTTTATCCGAACTTCCATTCACCGCAAACATTCCATACGAGCACATGCTAATTTATGTATAGTTTGAAAATCCGCCGCTGCCAGACCAACAAATTCTTTCAAGAGTTTCGCGACGCCTAATTGAAAAAAATAGAGACGATGTTATAAGAGAAGCTAAAAAAGTCGAACTAATATGCCCCGCATTGAGAGCAAACAAGACTTAAAAGTCTTAAATTGTACTTTTTACACTAATTGAATATAAGATTTTTTTTTTGTAAATTTAAATCGTTTAATTTTGGAGAATATTAATAACTAAAATATTTTTAAAATTTAATCTAATTCGAAGAGCTGGCCAAATTTCCTTTTCAACAAGCCCGAAATCAATGATATACGTTGCCATTTCTGGACTATTCTACAGTATTTTTCAGGGACCGAAAATAACTGTTATTTTACAATTTTCAGATGAAAAAGGCATAACGAAAAAGTTGCCGGAGGACTTTTTTAAAAAAACCATAATAATCGTAATGGTAGCAGCTTCGAGAATATTAAACGCCTTTTATATTTTCGACTGTTACAATAAAAGTTAAATTTAACTGTTATTTTTTGCCTTTAATTTTTTCGGGCAAAAATAACTGTTACTTTTGACTTTTATTTTTTAGGTCAAAAAGAGCAGTTGTTTGGGCCTGTTATTTTTTCGGTCAAAAATATCAGGCAATTTGTATTTTTTCAAAGATCGCTTGACTATAAAAAATACTATTAAAACTAAAAAAGTGTTATAGCTCAAAATGTGCGCGCTGATGAGACAATGAAAATTGCACTAAACTTTTTTTGTCGTTCAAGCGTCCTTTAAAAAAATTCTAATTGCCTGATATTTTTGACCGAAAAAATAAAAGGCGCATAATAATTGTTATTTTTGACCTAAAAAATAAAAGTCAAAACTAACAGTTATTTTTGCCCGAAAAAATAAATGGCATAAAATAACTAATATTTTTGTCGGAAAAAATAAAAGTTAAATGATAACTGTTAGCATCTAATTTTTTGATAAAAACCGTAACCGGTACGGTCCCTGGTATTTTTATATAAAACTATCGTTTTTGTTAAAATCCATACACAAGTTTTGACCTCGCTATGCGCGATATTGGGATTGGTTTTAGAGCTATGATTTCTTGGGGAAATTTTCTCAGAATTTATCATAGATTGCGGTTCTGCTATACGCTTGATCGATAACAAATTTGACCCGCCCTATTGTTTAAGCTTCGACGCATTGTAATGAAGATATATGAATTTTTGCTTAATATGTCAAGTTAACTTATTGACAAGTTTTAATTCTCACCAGTGAATAACATAATTTCATCAACGGAAGCAATAGTCCGTTCACATTTTTAACAGCAACTCTTCATTCACAAATTCACATATTCACAGCATGGAGCACGTATAACGACAAGTTGATAAAAATAACTAGTTTGAAAATACCAAAACAACCTTGTCTAAAAATAGATTGGAGTGCATTTATTGGTCTGATGTCCTTTACACAAAAATACACAACAGCATGAAGTATGTAAACTGTATTTCAACTACAAGGACATCAACTTCATTGACGCACAAAAGAGATGGCTTAATGTTAAGCACTTTTTATGCATTTATCCAATAGAGTCATAAAAACTGGGGGCGAAAGTGTTACCACACCCAGCATTAAATTGGATCAAAAGTTCAAGAATCACTGAAATACTTAAGCTATGTTGCAGTGACGATGCAGCATAAGTCCTTGTGGGTATATTTGTTGTTGTTGTATTTCTTTTAAAGTTATATACCGCCACAAGTCGTTTCATTCAATACCTTTCAGTTAAATTTGCGTCATCGAGATACCCTGGCTGCTGTGACGAAAATTATAGCCCGTATGGAATACGTAAAACTCAATACAAGTAAATTATTTAAAAATCCTTATAAACATTTTGTTTGTAAGTTATACATTTTAAGAACAATTTTACACATTTTCCATAAAAATTCACATACACTATTGAAGCATATAAATGGAGATATTTTAACTTTCTCGTAACTATTTGCGTACTGCTCTTTCTCAATGAATACTTTCAGAACATTCGTCATCAAGCAATCGTCTCTGCAACTGCGAGTTCAATGGCTTTAATTTAACCCACTTTCCAGTCAGAGTGTTATCGAATTTTTACCAAACCATGTTTTGCACTTTACCAACCTCATCCCAGTTTTGCTCTGCAGCGCTCTCCTACATTTTTTCTCTCACTCCCCACTGTCATTCATGTATATTTTATTCATTCTGAGATTTTTGATGAGCTCATATACACAAGGACCTCGGTAACGTTCCATTCAATTGTTCTTTCTCCTTTCTCTATTTCTCCTCTTTTAACAACTTTTTGCCCATTGCCGCCATGTTGTATGCGTTTCTTTAATGCTTGTTTCCGTGCAGAGTAACATTCACTCTGCACACCGCAGTCTAGTAATGTGTTATGAATGAAGACTGTATCCCTTGAAAGGAACTTTCCATGAATTGGTTGCATTTTTGTAGCATTGCTAGTGCGCAGGATATCTAGGTCAATATCCTTGAGTTAGGTCAATCCACGGCAAAATGGTGTTATTTTCTGACTGGGATAACATACAAATTTTCTTTTGTACTTTTTACTTGTACTTTTGTGGTTGGGAGAACTCTGCTTTACATTCTAGTGACGTCATTGGCGGTTGTTATCAGAATTTATTAGTATAGCTATAGCTTTGCCTTATGGACCTCCCATCGAAAACTGGGTCAAGTGAAGCTGCATCATTATTTACTGAATAAGTGTTAAAGGACAACAAAATAACATGAATGCTTGTTTTGATGGCAAAAGCCTACAGATAGCTTCAACAATTACTATCCTGGGAAAGACAAAAAACTGTTTGTATTAAATGAATT
This sequence comes from Dichetophora obliterata, assembly GCA_963920525.1. Classification (NCBI taxonomy): domain Eukaryota; kingdom Metazoa; phylum Arthropoda; class Insecta; order Diptera; family Sciomyzidae; genus Dichetophora; species Dichetophora obliterata. The sequence goes on from OY986438.1 coordinate 96,728,540, forward strand.
CAATTGCGAGCTTTAGATCAAGCAAGTTTTTAAGAAGGCAACAACTAAAACAACAAGTTTGTATTAAATTGTGGGTAGAAATTTTAATAGAGTTTCGGAGTCAAAACACACTGATTTGTTGATTTCTTAAATAAGAAAATAAAAAAACGAGCTTATGGCGTTGTCGATTCTCGAAAAATGCTACATTTTTTCTGAAGCTTTTGGAAATTCTGCCCTTTTCAGAAAAAAATAGTGACCTCCAAAATTGAATCGTGTTCTCTTCTCGAAAATTTTGACCTCAAAAATTCAGAATTCTCAAAGAGGGCAGAAAAAATGCAACATTTTCTTTATAAGAAATGAAAACGACATTATAGTTAGCAGATACACAAAAATTTAAGTAGTTTTAAAACTCTGAACCACTAGCGAAAGTTCGGCTAAGAGTGAAAAATTTGGAAACTTTGGATTGACATTTTTTGGAACATGAATTTCCCTTTTTTTTGTAACTATTCACAATGATTCATCTTTTATATCAAAAAACCTACTGGGCTTAAATAACAATTATGTGTCATTGAACACCTTTTTTTTATTGAGAAACTTTTTTTAAATCGCGCTTTTTATGATAAAATGGTTTGCCATTTAGGCGCAGCAGTGAATCTGAAAACACAAAAACCAATGAGTTAGTAATATACTCCAGAATGGCCGTTTGATCTTTCCTTCCACATGCATTCCTGTATGCCGGTTTTCCTGTATTAAAGGACTTATTTCATTAATCCATTTTTAGGAGTGCTTCTATAATGAAATAACTCCTTACACTGAAAATGAAAAAACTTCTTACTTTTATGGAAATATATCCTTACTTTTAGAATTTTTCTTTATATGCAATAACTTCTAGTTTTGTATGGAGAAATTTGAATTTATTTTTTTTTTTTTTTTTGTTAAAAGTTATTTCGTTAGAAGATAGATAGTTCATGAGCCAAATATAAACTTATTTGCAGTAAATATTTAAAAAATGCATTTGTATTTTTGTTAACAAAACTCATATTTGCAGCAAGAATATTTGAAAAATCTAATTTTCGTATTTAATAGACAAATATGTTAAAGTAAAAAAAAAAACAGTTGACAGCCAATCCTTGTCTGCCTATAAATACCTCTCGGGCCTACTTACATCGAAATGTGTCAAATTCGTCAGCGTGAATTTGGCACCTTCGCCAGCAGCATGTGGTGGTAGCATCAGAATTGAGGATGAAAAATATTTGCAGCCGTTGAAACGAGCAGCAGTTTTAAAATGAAAACCTTTTATAAATGAACCTTGGCTTGACCGAATTGTCCAGGCAGACAAAGCATACAAAAAAAATTTTTGGGGGCGAAGCATGATGCGGTAACAACTTTCTAGCTGATTATGCCCACATGGTCACTAAATCAGCAAATCGGGCATTTAAACTCACCCATGCCGAGATTAAGTTGCACTGTTTTGGCACCCAGGCAATCGGTCGATTTCATTCATACACGGTTAGAAATCTTGTACTAAAATTGAAACTTTTCTGTACTACATATAAGTCTACACCAGCTTTGGTTTCAAATCTAGTATTTGAAAAATACTAAAATATGGTTTTAATACAGCTGGTTTCAAATTTAGTACAACCTTGGATTGAAATATTAAAATAAAAAAAAATAACAACAACCAGTATGTAAACCAGTTTGTTTTTATTTTGTAAACTCATTACTCTAACTATCGGGCTAGTGGCTTATAATAACAAGCACAATAAGCAAACATATGTACCGAGTCGCCTAATATTGAGTGCCAGCATTGCCAGGCTAACTTTTTACAGGTCTTTATCTAAATGTATTGTACTAGAATTTAGAAATAATTAAATTTAAAAGGCTAAAATTGAAGGCTAAAATTGAAACCAAAAAGCTCAAATTTAAACCAAAAAGCTAAAATGTATGCTGTAATAACAGGGACCGTACCGGTTATGGTTTTTATCAAAAAAGTCGGATATTAACAGTTATCATTTAACTTTTATTTTTTCCGACAAAAATACTAGTTATTTAATGCCTTTTATTTTTTCGGGCAAAAATAACTGTTACTTTTGACTTTTATTTTTTGGGTTAAAAATAACAGTTATTTTGTGCCTTTTATTTTTTCGGTCAAAAATATCAGGCAATTTCAATTTTTTTAAAGGCCACTTGAACGGCAAAAAAAGTTTTATGCAATTTTTATCGTCTCATCAGCGCGCACATTTTGAGCTATAAAACTTTTTAGTTCTTAAAGTTTTTTATTCGGCCTTTGAAAAAATACAAATTGCCTGATATTTTTGACCGAAAAAATAAAAGGCACAAAATAACTGTTATTTTTGACTCGAAAAATAAAAGTCAAAAGTAACAGTTATTTTTGCCCGAAAAAATAAAAGGCAAAAAATAACAGTTAATAGTAATTTTTATAGTAACAGCCAAAAATTTAAAAGGCATTTAATATTCGCGAAGCTGCTGCCAATACGATAATAATGGTATATTTAAAAAAGTCCTCCGGCCACTTTTTCGTTATGCCTTTTTCATCTGAAAATTGTAAAATAACAGTTATTTTCGGTCCCTGTGTAATAATAATTTATTGAGTTATTCGGGAAGTATTTCAAAAATGTTTGGCACAAGTAAAATGCAAGTATTACGCAAATATATTCGTACTCTCTTTTGTACTCTCTTTTCTAAGTGTACTTTTTTGCCCGAAAAGGTTCCCTGGATTTTGGTGTATTTGTATAGTAGCGTAAGATAGATAGTAAATCTATCCCTTTTTGAGCACATTTTCGAATTAATTTTCGAATGAAAAAACATGTTTGTTTTAGAGAGATAAGCTACTCTGCCAAATGATTCAAAAAAGGTTAATTTGTGAGTGCCGAAAACGTTATTTTCTGCCCGAAATGGTGCATAAATGAATTAAAAAATAATTTCGTTTCACTGGGATGCTAGAGATTTGACTTCAAAATACTTACTCGTAATATTTTCTTAGTTCCACAAATACGCGATCCTTGCTGATGAGCACTTTTAGCCAACTTTAAGCCAACGGAGAATTAACACTTCAATCTATGTGGGCTGAGAACTCCATCAAATTCCAAACAGTTCTTATAAAAAAAAAAACACTAATTTTTCGATGCTCTTTAATAAATTTTGGAAACAAATAATAAATTTGCGTTTTTTTAGCACTTTTTATTAATGGATTGACTCGCTATTTTTCATTTATGCAAATTTTAGAGAACAATTTTTATAATTTCATTTATTTATTATTTTTTAGACAGAATTAAGAATAAATATTTTATTGTATATCATGACTGCTGGTTAGAGAATTAAATTTGTAAAATTTTTAATAAATTTCTATAATAATATGCTAAGTAACTATAGAATTGATATTCAATGCAGTAAGCTATAAAAATTAATATAAAAGCTAAAAAAATTCGAAGTAAGAGTAAAGAACAAAAAAAAAGCACTATACGTAGATCGGCAAAATTATAGTATAAAAATAGGGCAGGTCAGCTAAAGGATGTGTGAGTGTGGCATCAGCAACAACGGCTAGTTTAAAAGTTTACAAAATTTCAAAAAGTTTCTTCAGTTCAACCATCAGCGACCAGTCAGCCTTAATTAAATCATCACGGAAATAGTCCTTGCAAGCGTCGATGCTCTGACGTGAAATCTGTAAAGAGAAAAAAATGAAGGGTCCACATTTAAAATATTAAAGAAACATTTTTAAAATGTATAATTAATTAATACGTGTCAAAGTGAAGGCTTTTGTATGATATTTTTTAACACAAACATTTAATCAGTTGTTGACTTCGATTGACTGGCTGGCTAGTTGACTGACTGCATGACAGCCAAGAGATGCCAAACAACACTCGCCGCATATCAATTAATTAATTCAATAAAATAATAAATTGCTAAAGTAAGAGACAAAAGCATGCAAGACCGAAAAAAATAACTAAAATAACAAAAAAGCAGCAGTTTTTAATTGCGAATTTTAACGATTATTGGCAGCACTGAACACAGATACGGAGATACTTAAGGAACCATCCTTGGTTGGGTGCTCAATAAACAAAGCTAGCTGCTCGGTGGTTATGGTGCAATGGCTGGTTTAATGGATTTAAAAGTTTTGTTTGTTGCTTTTTATTTTAAGTGCGTTTTATATGGCCAGAAATAAACAAAAATTAAAACAAGAGTTATTTTTATTGAAATTTTATTTTAATTAATTTAAGAGGCAAGCCGGATCCCACTACCATTTGTTGTGATATCTATAGAATTGATCATAACTGATGATTCCACTTGTGGATTCAAGACGGCAGCATTAGCACGCACTTCCAAGTGGATACGTATGATTGTCTGTCCGTCCGATAAGTCTGTCCCAATGTTCGATATGTCTAGACCAGAGACCGCAACTGTTATGATCTTTTTCCAAAAAGTCATAATCGTTATTTTTTGACTGATTTTATTTCGGACAAAAATAAAAGTTAAAATTTGACTTTTTTGATCAAAAATAACAGTTAAAATTTTACTTTTATTTTTTCATCAAATAAAACTGTTAAGACTTGACTTTTATTTTTTCGATCAAAAATAACAGTTAAAATTTGGCTTTTATTTTTTCGATCAAAGATAAAGGTTAAAACTTTACTTTTACTTTTTCGTTATAAAAAAATCAAGACGCTGCTTAATGACTGTTCTATTGAAATAAGAAATGATTTTTATTTTTGATCTTTACCAAATAAAATTGAATTTAATTATTATTTACTGATTTTTGTATTATTCATCAAAAATAAAAGTTATTTTTTTATTTTAATTTTTCTGTTCAAGAATAAGTAACTACACTGTGTAGCACGAAAATCTTTATTTAATAATTTCAACGTTTTTCACTTAAATTTAATATGAAAAATCTCGTCGTTACATCCGTTTTGCCACTTTACCGAAGTTTTTAGAGGATTTTTCTTTTAAAAACTACTTAAGATATACATTTATTATTATGTTGATAGCTCGTAAAGAATTCAATTTTTGTTTTTTCAGCAGTTATTTCTATTATTCTGGCTAACAACTTTGCTAAATAAATATGTATGAAAAAATTGTTTGAAATTGGCTTTAAACCTTTGACAAGCCACATATGTCTTGCCCGCTTTCAATACGAACCAATTAATATTACTCATACGCTATGACTTTAAGCTATAATTTTTGTAATACTCACTCGATAAGACCCACTGGAAGCGATTTTTTATATCTATTTGTTCAGCAAAGTTGTTGGCCAGAATAATAGGAAGAACTTTGCTAGAAAAACCGAACTGAAAATTCTAATTGTCCAAGAGCTATCAACATAAAAATGAGTGTATATCTTGAGCAATTTTTTATTTGGAGCTATATATCTTTAAAAAGAGAATTTTGTTCCGAAATGTTCGGCAAAGTGATAAAACAAGTGTCCCCACGGGATTCCCCATATCAAAATTAAGTGAAAAACGTTCAAATTATCAAACGTAGAGAAAAAAAGGGTACAAAAAAGAGCACAGTCTTATTTGTGAGTTTTTTGTTTTGCTCAAGAATAAAAATTGTTTCTCAATTTTAGGAAGCATTTATTTCTTATCTTTTATGTCATCCATAATGATATGACATTCTGGAGATCGAAGCATATATTTAGGATATCACTTTCTGTGTCTGATTTTCTTTATAATCTCATAACTGATTTTTCGGCCACATGACTTTCATATTTTCGTCTAAAGTCTGGTAATAGTCTGCTTTCCTTCATTGTCATTGAGTATTCCTCACATAAATCACACCTATCAGATTTAGGGACCAAAAATTCTAAATTATATTCGGTGTTGAAAATCCACCTATATATGGACTCCTTCAATGGAATAATGTTTAGCTCTTTACACAGCTCTTAGTATAGATTATACATCATGACGATATTGAGAGTACAGCAAAGAAATTCTTTATTGGTCCTGGCCAGAGAATAGTGAGCCTCAACCTTAGAGAATGACTCAATTTGCTTTCTTATTATGTCTTTGTCGTTTTTGAATATGCGTTCTGTAGTTTTTTTTATACCCTTTGGCTCCATTAAGTTTTGAAAAAAAAATTTTACACGCTCTTATCTTTTAACCGTTGACATAAAAAAAGTACTGGTAAGAGTTGCTTTTTCTAAGCAACGGTAGCGTCGTTTATTATACGAACAATGCAATTGGACTTGTGTACTATGAAATGTTTTTTGCCATTTTCTTCTAAAGATTAATATGACTTTTTACTCACTAAATCGGGTCTCCCAGAGCAAGAGTGTGATAACCGGTCACCTGCTCGAAGCCGGAAGAAATTCTGAAAATGTTCCGGGCTTGCAATCCGGATGCAACCTCCTGCTGATGAAAGCGGAATCGCTAAAGCCGCTAGAAGAGAGGAAGGGAGTTCTTTAGTATTCCTTATCCAAGGTCTTACTAAATGTGTACAGCAAGGACAAGCAGTCCAGGGGTCTTACAACAGAAGCGCAGTCAAGCCAGGCTGTAGCGGAAGTTATTGAGACCCCAAGCAGTACGCCAGGTGTCGGACCTCTATCATGGGATGATCTTTTAGCTGAAGAGACATCCGAAAAAGAAAGCGGGTTGACACAGCGGTGGTGGCCACCAAAAAATCTGGAGCGGATGATGAAGGTGCTCCAGATTAAGCTTCATCACTCTAAGCTCGCCTCGGCGCATCTCCTAGTGCATCTGAAAAACAGTGTTTGCGGATTGAGGACGGAGTGCTATAAGACCCTGGTAGCCAACAATGTAGGTATGCCTAGAACGTGCATTGTAGCAAAAATTAATATTAATATCTTCTTGTTTCACAGATACTGCGATAGAGATGTGGTTTCATCCAGTTTCAAGCCTCCAGATAATATCAGGAAATTTGTGGACGATGCCCGTATCATATCGGCCGACGCTAGTGTACATAACTCCGTGTGGGGCAGCACGGACACTTACGAAAGGGGTGAGTTTCTTTTTGATTATTTATTAAGTATAAACCTATTTATATACAGCTGCGGTGAAAATAATAGTAGCGCCCTTTTATTCATACATGTTTGGATAAATAATACTAGTATACGAATTTCGGATCCGGTAAGTCCATTTTCATTCCTATATGTACTTTCAACACTCGTTCCAACTCCGTACTCAGTTTCCTCCTATATTGTAAAACTTTCAAGATACAGGGTGTTTTACGGTTTTGGTACGTGTTTAGTATTATTGATCTAGAATCTAAACTACTCACCATAATATTTTAAAAAATAATATTTTTTATTTTATAAAAAATATCAGCCTTTCCATCAATATATCAACCACTTTCGTGTCATGTGCTGCAGCTGAGCTAAAATTTTGTGATTACTTAACGAAATATCAACAAATTTTGTATCTTTTGTTTTAGCGGAGCTGTAATCGTCCAAATTTAAAATGTCTTTTTTTCATGTAAAAGTACACTTTATCAACAGTATTTTTTTAAATTCTAACTTTGAACAGTAACAGCTCCGCTAAAACAATAGATAGAAAATTTTAGATATTTTTTGGATAATCTCAAAATTTTTTCTCCGCTACAGCACATGACACGAAAGCGATTGATATACTTATGAAAAATATGATATTTTTTCTAGAATACAAAATATTATTTTTTATTTTATGGTGAGTAGTTTAGATTCTAGATCAATAATACTAAACACGTACCAAAACCGTAAAACACCCTGTATCTTGAAAGTTTTACAATATAGGAGGAAACTGAGTACGGAGTTGGAACGAGTGTTGAAGCTGCAGGGACAAGGAAGAGAAAGAAACCATCTCCCACCTTCTATGTTCCAGTCCAGCGCTCGCTGGAAGAAGGTATAAATATCTGGGGTCGTTCTTTTTTTCCGGGCTTGACGACCTGTCAAGTACAAGCGTCAAACGTCTTATGAGCTTTACCAAAAGCTCAATGTGGTTCCACTCGGACTGAATGCCAAGTGTGCAGCGGTATCACAATGGACCTTGTAGGTCTAAGTGAGCCGTGGTACGTGCGGTGTGGTTTAAGCACGTTCAGCGGGTGCCATCTCAACCTAACCTAACCTTACCTAACCTAAATTTATGACGTAAACGTGCAGGCTTAATAAAAAGATTCCAACTAAAAACATCAAAACTTTGACCTAAATAATATAAAGCTCACAGCTACAGTTACATTAGCACCAAGGTTTTGTCATCTTTGTTTTCCAGATACGGTTGAAAAGGGTAAAAAGGGCAACCAAAGCAAACAGCTATGAACTGCGGAAACTCAAGCGCTGCTTCAGTTTTGCTTGATTTATTCTTATGTGCAACAGCTATGCACGTATAGATAAATGGCTAAAATGCGTTATGCTAAAAATAGCTCAATGAGCATGTTTAAATTTTAAATTAGAAAGAACAAAAATAACCATGTACTCAACAATTTGCAGGAATGACGTCACGTTAGCCGGCCAGAATAGTGTGAATGCATTGCTTGTTGAAATTGAGGACAAAATCAAAAACTGGGTCATTCATTTTAAGCGAACATAATAAACCGGTGGTGAAACCCTGTGAGCAACAAACTACAACAACATCCGCAGCAGCAAACTGATGTCAGTGCACTCTAAATGAGTCCGGAAGGTGAGCAGTGACGTCAACACGATGCACAACCAAAACTACAACTGCGTTATATGACGTGCATAGCAAGCGATAGAAGCAGTGAAAGAGGCTGGGTAGGTAGGACAGTAGAAGTTTGGGTAAGAAATTGAAAGGAAGAACACACCATTAAGTTTGTTTGGGAGTACAGAATTTATTTATCTTTGGGTTGCTGATGTTGACTTAGGTCCGGAAATAGTTTGGCAGCGGCATACAAAAGAGAAGTCAGCAGCATAGCAACGAGGTGAACAACACTTGACAGGGTTTGAAGTCCTTGGGACGCCGACGTTGTAGATGTTTCAGTACATGCAATGGCTGCTAGGTGTGCATGATGGTAATTTTGTAGGGTGTGGGTAAAATGTATGCACACACATACTCCATCAGGACATGGTACTAATTTTAGCTATGTATATATAATAAAACAATGTATTTTCATTTCTTAGTAATGCTTGGTTTAAGGCAAGGAGTTATAATGTTTGTTTCTTTTGGTTACTATTATTGTCTTTAGAACTTCAAATCTAAGATAAAACTTCAATGTGTTACGAGAATAAATAAAGAGCAGCATGGCAGCAGCTATTGACGTCATCAAGGTTTTAAATGTTTAAGGCATTGAACCATTTGGAGCTTGACGAGAACAACTATTGTGTAAAATGTAAGCATTAAAATACATAGTAGATGGGGAGGGGCGGAGAGTGGAGCAAATTTCTTCTCTCACAGGATGTTCGCCTGAGCAGCATTGAAGGGTTAACACATTTTGAGTGGTACATCATGATGTTGTTTTGAGATACATACATTTCAAAAGTTTAAATTGGATTTGTTCGAATTTTGCTGATGGCACAAATTTTAATCGTATTTATAATGAAGTATATAGTTTGAAAATTAATTTTGTGCTTATTTCGGTAGAAAAAAGTACCAAACTGATTAAGACATTTACCAAAAAGTTGCTACAATATTAAAGCATGCTTAATAAAATATTTTTAACTAAGCTATATATTGAAATGAGGTTTTAACAATCGCATTAATGGCTTAGCTATTTCAAGAAAACATAAGGGTTGGTAAGATTAAAAGAATTCCAGATTTAACCCCCGGATGGGTTATGATAAGGGATTGCAACTGTATTGAAGCCAACCGAACATAATAATTTTTTGGAAATCGAAAATAGTGTTCTACAAATTTTAAAACAGCTAAACGCAGTAAAATTATTTTTTAAAATGTTTATTTTTGCATAAAAGGTAATTCAAACAAAAAATTTAAAAATATTATAAAAAGAAACAGTGAAAGGAAAAGAAGAGTGAAGGAGAAATTCTAATTGCTCAATTTAAAATTTTATTTTGTATTAAAAATCATCAGACACATCAGTTTTTTAATGTAAAATTTAAATTTGTAAGTTCTTCTGTCTTATAATTTTATTTATCTAAAAAAGCAATTGTATTTATTGTTTTTATATTCTTACAACAATATCACTTTTTGTATTCGTTTTAAGATAAATAAAATTCCCTGAAGAAGCTGAAAAATAATCAGCGAAACGTCGGAAGGGAAAAATTGTATAAATTTTTTATTTGCATAAAAAACACAGACCATTTAGCTTGAGCACTAGTGCAAGGAATTATATAAATTCAAAAAGTTGGTCAAATACACTTATTCAAAAGGAAACAAGTCTTCAAAACACACAACAAAAAATAGATTGCCTTCTGACAATTTAAAAAAAAAAACATTTTAAAAATAATTATAAAAATGGCACTTTATATTATTTAAAATAATACGTAACACAAAATTTTATTGTGTGATGGCTCAATAAATTCAAATTAAGCTTTGCGACTACACGATTCCACATGTTGTTAATCCTTATTAAGATAAAGCATTTCGAATGGATAGCATGTTTAGCGTTTTGGCAGCAGTGGTGATAACAAATGAATTATTAGAAGATGAAGATAATTTTTAAAGTTAATTGCTCCTAAACTATATTATTTTAAATTTTTATTATAAATTTTTATAATTTTATTTAAATATATTTTTGTATAAATTTTGTTGAAAATTTAACCAAATCGCAGGATCCCGAAAATCCCGGGATTTAAAATTTAAAATCTGTCGGTTATTGTAGAAAATCTGACCGGAAAAACTCCAGGATCCCGGGATTGCATGCCCTTGTTATGATCCGATAAAGAGTAAATGGGCTTTGTCGTCAGAGGCGTGCCCGATTACGAAGGTATAGCATAATGATAGATATGCTTACGGTAAATTTATGTTTCAGAGTATGTAAACATATGTATGCTTTGTATGTTTAAGCAATATATATCTAATTACCTGACGAACACTAATAAGGATAACTAAGGATAAAAAGATATGATATTGAACGAAACTTAACGTTCTTATCTCTCAAAAATTAATTCCGTCTGAGCAGACGACACAGACGACACGTTTAAAGAATTTGACTTGGAGACAGAATTTATCACTACCAACATTAAAAGAAATTTTCGATTGTATGCTTTTCATAAAAAAGGAAAACATACTCAAAAACTCAAAAGAGAGTTTGCCAATCGAAGAACTAGAAGCAGAGTTATTCAAAAAGAAAAACCATTTCATCTGGCCAGACGACATTGTCCACTTATGAAGATTTTGACTCTGTGACAAAAGTTACAGAAACACTTGCTAAACACTTACAGAACTTTTCGATTTAATACTGGTCATAAAGAGTACAAATATTCTCTTAAAATCACGAAAACGTTTGCCAATCGAGAAACTAGATAGAAAGTTATTAAGAAAAGAAAAGAAAAACTATTTCGTCTAGCCAGACGACATAGTCCATCCAAGGGTTAATTATCTCTTCATTTACAAATCAAAACTAAAAGACGTAAGTGTTTAACCCTGGATAACCAATGTTAGTCGTTTCGACTAACACTGCTCACTGTTTTGCTTACAACCTTTTTTTTCTCTCATATGAACGTGTTCAATATCCATATTGTAGCAACCACATCAGTTGTTAAGCAACCCTCGTTGTGTTTGGATGTCATTGGCTTTTAAAATGGATGGTGTGAATTTTTTATAAATGTAGTGTACGTCGAAACGATTAACATTGGCTTTAGCGTAACTTTTTATACCCCCACACGTACTTCGTAAGGGGTATAGTAACATTGTCACTCCGTTCGGAACGTTAATAAGAAGACGTGGTAGGTATGGAAAAGTATATATATTTTTGATCAGCATCACCTCCTGAGTCGATTAAGCTATGTTCGTCTGTTTATCCGTCTGTCTGTCGACACGATTACAGCCACAATTTTTAAGCTAGCGTAAGGAAATAAAAAATATATGCTTGTATTCAAAAACGAACATAAAATTCGGGAATGAGCAAAATCGGATGAAAACCACGCCTATCTTCCATAAGATGTGACTTTATCAAAACGGTATCTCTTAAAATGCCACAAAAATTAATATATAAACTCGGAATTTTGCACATTAGCTTTGGAGTAAAATATTCACCATATATTTGAAATTTGTCAAAATTGGTTGAAAACCACGCCCACCTCACACACAAAGTGGCGTCATTATAATACAAAACTTTCATAAATTCAAAAAAAAATATGGTTTAAACTATATATTTTACACATAAGCTTTGATAATTAGGATAAACTCTGAGTTTCAAATATTATATATCTGGATAAAAATCACGCCCTATAAAAGTGGCGTCATCAAAATTATACAACATTGACACCTTCGTATATACTAAAATACGGATGTGGGGGTATTTTAACTTGGGTTGAGTCGAAGTTAATTCTTTTGTTGTAGGAATATAGGTCCTTTTTATGAGCTGCGTTCAATCTTCGACTGTAGTCGAATGGCCTGATCGAACGAATTGCATTTGGTATTATAACGTGCTTTCGACAAAGAGTAGCGCTATTGTGAATTTCGTTAATTTTGTTTGTTTTCGGTAGTATATTTCTATCAGGTGATCGATGTTTTATTTCAACTAAATACGAATGGTTTGAAAGTTGATGGCAAAAAATAAGACAAAAAGTTATAACTATGACGAAAATAATTTCCATAAGATTCGACGCTTCGTCAGAAGAGAATGAAAGCCTGACAGAAGTGGCTAGAAGTAGAAAACGGTTGAGCAACGCTTTCTTTAGCTTAACTTAAGCCACTTTGCTATTGTAGCTGGTGGTCCTAAGCAATTTAATTCCAGCGTGTGTTCTTCCCATTTCTTTGTCGCCTGAACTTTGGAACAACTATGTTTACAGTCAAAGTTTGCCTCCATCAATAAGACCAGTTTTTCTAACTGTGATTTGTTGCTCACCACCTTAGACTTGCATAAAAATTACAAAAACAGTTCAATATTAGTTTTTAGTCTTTAAAAAGGAAAACACAATCACAAAATACTTAAATTTTTAACAATTATTGATTGCTAAGCACGCATCGCATCGAAAGCAAAATCCTATTCGACTGAAATTTCGATGAGCAACGAACATTTCGATAGGGTTGCACTGCTCATAATAAGAATTAAACTTTCGATACTCGTTGTTCGATAACCAGCGAAGATCGAACGTCGAAAGCAACTCATAATAAAGGCCATAGTTTTTTTTCTTATAAGTTTGTTATAGTGGTGCAGCGAATTGTGTCTCTTGTGCTAAACAATTGATTTCAACTTTTTTATTTTAATAATTTTAAATAATGATTTATTCGTATAATGATAGAAGAGCCTTTTGTTTTTTATGTTTAGTTACTATTTTTTTTCAATAATATTATGTGAACTGATGAAATAAGTAGCTTATGAAAATATGTAATAAATAAAAAAAAAAACCAAAGATCAATATTAATGTTTTTTTATTTTCAGTAAAATATACATAGTTTTTCCATTTTCAACAGCTTTTAATGTATTTTATGTTCTAACAGATCCTCTAAAACGAGTTTTGTAGCGTGTTAGTCGAATCGACTAATATTGGTTATAACGTATTAGAAATATGATTGGTTATCCAGGGTTAATTCATTTTTTTGTGTTTTATTATTAAATAAAATTCTATTCTGCCTTCATATAAGGGAGTGTGGCATCTAAAAGGAAAAATAAAATTGATTGCATTGCATTTTTTCTATAAGTTTACAAAATTCTCTTTAAGCCTCCATCAACTGCTCGTACCATATCGTATAAATTATTTTGGTCGGCTCGCAAAATCCAGCCATCAATATTTGTGGGCATATGCCCATCGAAATTGGGTCGAAGTTCTCACCGATCTACACGCAGAGAAAAGACATGGTGGAGACATGATTACTGGAATAATAATTTTTTTACAAGAATTATTGTATTATTTCTGCAAACACAAATGTTTGCCTTAATAAAGTCATTATTTACTAATGGTGGTACCAAAAATAACGTTATAGTTGAAATCATAACATAGTTGAAATCGTCAACATACTATGATTGCCTCAACTATTAGTTGCAACAAAAATGTTGTAGTTCTGTCAACCATGATAAATGTGAATATTATTATAGAGATAAACATATTAGAATTTTGAATGTTTGTCTAAATTATTCTTTGCCTGTTGGCAAACGAAGCAGAACATAACAAAAATCGAAAGGATTTATTGTGTCTGAACAGTTAGCAGGAAAAAATTTCACTTCATTCAGACACAATAAGTTTTATCGATTCCTGGCTATGTGCCGTTTCGTTTGTCAACTGTTCAATTATTGTGTTTTGTTTTAAATCGCTTGATCCTAAAAACAGCACGCAGAAAAGTGACATTTTCGACTTTAATTGTAGCAAACATGTTTCTTTTTACCGTAAACATATTTCGCAATTCTGACCATATTTTGTTTATCACAAATATTGCTATTTTTGTGACAATGCACTTAATGTACCATGTTTATGAATGGCATTAGTCAGGCGAGCGGTAGTAGCGGCTGTGGCTTACTGGTAGTGTGCGTGGCTCGTAAGCGAAAAAGCCGCGGTTCAAACCCCAGCTCGGACAGAAAATTTTTTCAAAAAGATTTTTCAATTGAATTAATATTTCTATTCAGCCTAGTCAATGGCAAACCTTTGGAGATATCTTAATTAATAGCTGTGGAAATTGGAGTGCATGAAAATAAATAATAATCAATAATATTCTGGATTCTAAAAATAAATTCATAATATAGTTGTTGCAATCATTCTATTTTTGACCCAATAAGAGAATAATGATTGTTTCAATAATATTTTTGTTCCTACAAAAAAGTTCCTTTTCTAAATATGGTTGTTGTAATCATTTTATCATGATCAAAGAAAATATTATATGTTTAAGAACATGTTAGCAACAATCATAATCTGAATCATACTATGATCCTCTTAAAACATGATTGTTGCAACTATGTTTTTTCTCTGCGTGTAACAATGAATGGGTTCATTGAAATTAATACACCATTAAAATAAAACTATTTATTAAACGAATTTAATTTACCGGAACATCTTCGCAGCCCTGTAATGTACGCCTAATTATTCCTGGCCAGTTTTGTGGCCCAGTAACTTTTCCCAACATTTTCTTCAGTAACGCAGTGAATAGCAGTTCGCTAAAATGAAAAAGGCATATCAGCCACTGCAACGGGCGCTGCATTTGTCGTTCTAAGTTACAAATTAGTCCATTATATTTGCCTGTGTTTGTGCTGGTTCCGTCACAATTAACAGCGACAAGGTGATCTCATGAAAACTCTTCAGTTATCAAGACATTAAAAATATCTCTTGCAATACCAGCACCGCTGTCGTCCAAGGGAGATAAATTTCTAATAAAGCATGAGTTGGGTTTTTTAACCAAAGTTATATGCTCTTCCATAATCATTACGTTGCGCGGACTTTGATTTACAACAACTTATTTAGGGTTCGTACCCTTTGTCCATCAAACGAAATGCACTTCGATAATTCGTTGCATTTCATGGCCTTCAGCGATTTGGTTTTAGTTTTAATTCGTTCTCTTCAGATTTTGTGCAGATCCATAACAATGCTTGTGATTTTCAAATCCTTTAATAATTTTTCGCCAACAAAGCTGCAAACCGATTTGAACACCAGCACGATCCAATGCAGCACTGAATGTTGGCAAGATGATATTACCTACAGTTTAATTTTAAGATTAAATTTCTTAGTTTTTAAAAACTGTATTTATTTCTTACAATAACTACAATAACTGAACTAATTGAAAATCAATTTACAACTCAACTAGTTTCTATGCATCATGGTTTCTTTTATAATATTTCTATGTGAATCTTGTTCTTTTTAATTATTTAGAAATCATCATGTGATGATTGGAACTTTTCCATTACTTAAGACTTCATACTACTTATTCATCACTTACTTAACATTCGTTTAATTAGTTAAAGCTCCATAATACTTAAGGTGATATCGTAACTGAACGTTTGCATCAAGATCAATATCTTCTTCAGACGATGATGAATATAGATCATCCACATCCATTTCATCTAGTTGTGGGACAAAACTTGCTGTTGCTTTTGCTTTTCGTTCTCATTTTCGCTGTCGTTCTCAATTTCGCTTTTATTCTCACTGTGCTTTTCCATTATAGCACGACATGGGGTAGAGTTTGTATTGTCATCCATCGATAGCATCCTTCAGCCGGACTGATCTACGTTAAAATTCCATAAATGCAATGGCATTTGCTGTTCACCTACGCTACTACAAGGCACTTCTACTTTTAGAGCACATTTCCATGAGGAAATGAAAAAAAGTTCGGCCCAGTCGCTTTCTTTGTAATGTGAAGGATTTTTCATATTATCGCAATAGAGATCCGTTATATTTTGTTGTTTTTTGCGAACTGTTGTTTTTGATACAAGAAGAATTTGTGCTCTTTTCATATACTTAGAATTGCATTGATTGATTTTTGATAAAATTTGGATATACCGGAATACCATTTGTTAATATTTTTTTCGCGCAAAAATAATAAATACTGTATCACTTCGATTTTGGTCGGAACTGATTTGTATTTAACTCGTGTGGAACGAAACACATTTTTTTCTTTAATATTTTTTAAAAGGGAACTATCTATTCAACAACTCACAGTTAAATAATATAATATTACTCTATGTTAAACCCAAAAGTCACGAAAAAGTCATGAGTGACTACTTATAACAACTGTGCTAAAATGCTTTCCTAACATTTTTGTATACATTAAAGTAATGTCTATATTTCTCAGTTTTTGTGATTTTAATGAATCTTTTAAATTCATTAAAAGACGCATTCGTAATCTATATGATTTCAATTTATATTTTAATAAAAATTAAAAAAAAAATATATTCAAAAAATCACTGCAAAAACTTAATATTTTTTGTGTTAGGGCAAATTTCCAAAAAATTTTGCAAAGCTTTGTAATTCTTCGATTTACACTATTTCTGACAATTTTTTCTTGGTAAAAATATCATGGCAAAAAAATTATCCATAAAAACGCGATTTTTAGAGGGTTTTTGGAACTATTCTAGCTACCTAACGGCTATCGCTAAAGCCGAAATATTTGGGGAATAATCACAACATAAACCAAAGTTTATTCTGAGGGGGTGACCAGGACAACTTTTTTCCTTCCATAGAGAGTGAGGCGCCTTAATATAGCAGGTCATTCAATAAGTCCGTAGGATAAGTAAGAATAAGTAAAACTCGATTATATTATTCAACATAGTTGCCTTCGAGAGCGATACAACGACTATAGCGATTTTCCAACTTTTACGATTTCTCTCTCTAGTCAAAATAGGCCTCACTTTCAGCGATTCATCATTGGACTTGAATTTCTTTCCAGCAAGCATTCTCTTGAGATCTGAAAACAGGAAAAAGTCGCTGGGGGCTAAGTCTGGAGAATACGGTGGGTGGGTAAGCAATTCGAAGCCCAATTCATTAAATTTTGCCATCGTTTTCATCGATTTGTGACACGGTGCATTGTCTTGGTGAAACAACACTTTTTTCTTTTGCAAAGGTGGCCGTTTCTTGATGATTTCAGACTTCAATCGATCCAAAATTCGCTGTTGATAGTGGTTTCTTTTAATATTATTCCTTTCGCATCCCAAAATACAAACGCCATCACCTTAGAAGCCGACTGTTGGGTCTTTGCTCGCTTTGGAATCGGTTCGTCGACTGCTGTCTACTCAGCTGTTTCAAGCCTTGTTTTATCCATTGTCACAAATCGACGATAAAATTCCATTTTATTGCGGTTTAACAGCGCCAAACACTCCTCTGAGCTCACGCGGCACCCACTTTGCACAGAGTTTTCGCATACCCAAATATTCGTGTAAAATGGTAAAAACACTACCATCTGAGATCTTTACAGTGTCAGATAGTAGCTCGTGCACCTTCAATTTGCGATCGTTCATAACCAATTTGTGGATTTTTTTGAAGTTTTGTGGAATAACAGCCTGATTTGGGCGTCCACTGCGCTCTGCATCATTTATGCTGGTACGACTACGTTTAAATTCAGCAATCCACTTTTCTACCATTTGTCTCGATAGAGCAGAGTCCAGATAATGTTTATCGAGCCATTGTTTTTTCATCAAAAAGCAATGCTTTATCAAAACTCGAAATTCACTTTTTCCCATTTTTTTTTTTTTAAAAACAACAGTTGCACACAAAATGTCACAATTGTCAGATTGTTGTCAAAAAAAAAACAAATTTGTTTTTAAATAATTTTTTTAGAAGATGTAACACTTAAAATAATTTTGAAAGATATAAATGAAAAAACCCAAAATTTTTGTCCATTACTGTATAAAAAGGAATTCTACGTCTATATTTACGATACTATCGAAACTATCTCTTTTTTACTAAAATGTCAATTTTACGACAAAACCATTGATCTGAGATACTTTTCATCGGTGACTTTTTAATTGGAATCGGGAAGATCTTTCATGTGTTCATACGTAATTTTCACAAATCTTTTACTGTTAAGGCACCCAAATTTACCAAAAATTGCAATTTATAACACTTTCTTAGTCAACAACTTCTACGCTAACAAAAATTTTTTAATTTCGAGTATACATGAACCATCTAATAAACCCTGATAAGAATAGTGAAAATTTTACATAAATCCGTTCAGCGGTTCTTGAGTTTAATTTTTATATAATATTACTCAGCTAGAAATCTTGTACTAAAACTGAAACTTTTCTGTACTTTTCTGTAAAAAAAAAACAAACACCATGAACACAATAAGCAAACATATGAATCCAGTCACCTAATAATGAGTTTGAGCATTGCCAGTCTAACTTTTTACGGGTAATAATCCAAATTTATTATCAAAATGTATTGGAATTTAGTATAAATCGTATAAAAAATAAAAATGAATACAGAATTGTACTTAAATATAAACCAAAAAGCTGAAATGATCGCTGTAATATTTCTTTTGGTTTGAATTTTAGTACTGTAGTTTTAATTATAAGTTAGTATTTGCGAGGATTTAAATTTAAACCGCAAGGTTTAAAAAATTCAGTAATATTTTAGCTGAACTAAAATTTAGTCTAAAATTTTTGACCGTGTATAGAGTATAGATCTAAGATAATTATTTTTTCTTCAAAGCTTTTACACTGAGAATAAACACATACTTTAAAATTAAAAAAAAAATTAATGGAAATTTAACGCTTCTACAAAAAAAAAAAAAATTAAAACAAGCGTGTTTAATTTTCAACTACAAGCTCATTTCTTTTTTTTCTAATCTGACGTCGAAAACTCGAAAAAATTAAAAAAATGGCATTGGAAAAATGGCGATTTAATTTAATTGTTTTTAATTTAGAACAATATTTTAGAACTAAGTTTGTTTTCAATATTAAAGTTTTTTTAAAATTTTTTTTTAAACTGTAAATGTTTACTTTAAAAACATTGTTTTGAAAACAAAAACTTTTCTCTCTAAGCTCTAAACAAATTCGTTTATGATTCGCTCGTTGTTGATATTAAACAAATTCGTTTAATATCAACACAATTTCATTTAATTTTTTACACTTCTGGGTTTATTTTTGTTTAATGCAAAAGTTAAATACATTTCGGAGCTGTAAATGTTAACAAAATAAGACAATTTTTATCTTTTTCAATCAAGCATTAGTGAGTCTTCTGTACAAAAGTAGCTAAATGTAAAAACATTTAATTCGGAGGACGCCAAAATTGGTTCAGACAAAAAAAAGCATACCAAACTATATAATAACGTAATTGGGGGTCCTGTATGAATATCATAATGGAATTAGTGTTTTTAAATTAGGCACTATAACTATGGCCATTTTAAGGCATTCATTTATTATACATATTGTATATTTTTCCATATTCCTTTAAAGAATTTATATAGTTAAGCTATACTATTCTAAATATTTTGCAAATACTCATTCCACGACATTTACTCACCTTGCTAATCAGCATGTCGTCCGCCTCAAAGTGACGACCAAACATTTTGGGTGATTCACCAGGAATCGGATCAATCTTAATGCAGATCTCTTGACCTTTGCGTGCGCTATCGATATTTTTGTGATTCGATTCGATTGATGTCACAACTCCGATTTCAACAAACTGCAAATAAAAAACAAAACAACAAATTGAGAACGATGTTATGAATAAATTTTCAGAATTAAATTTGACTTCAAAACAGCAAAGAAACTGAAGAAAAAATAAAAAAATTATTATGTTCGCTAAATTTATGACGTTGCCTGATAAATTCTTAAAAATATCAAATGTTGGCACAGCGTGCGCCAAAAGCAAGCAGAAATAAATAAGCTCACAAGAAAAAGAAACTCATTGAAGGAAATCGCAAAACGTTACACAAACACGTCGAACACATCCGCTAATGACGGCGTCTACAGCGCACAGTGCGCCATTCTGAAGACAGACAGGTACAAATGAGGTGAGTGGTGGAGGGAGAAGTGACCGACGAACAAAGCACGATGGCAAGGGTGGAGAAGGAGGATTCAAATAGGCAAGAGTTAGGTTGCGGACAGAGTGAACGCTGATTCAGACAAGCAGGAAGATAGTCGCAGGAAAACTATGTGAACAAGCGAGACAAAGGTCAGCATGGCTTTATTTCTATCTCGTTTCTTTGCAGGTTACTGCCTGCGCCTGTCTGCCAGCCTGACTGAATCAGCGTTCACTCTGTCCGCAACCTTAGGCGACAGTCAGAAGTGGTCGCTGGCAAAACGTGTGCTGATCGATGACGATTTGCGCCGCAGCAAAGTTGTCTTAATACATTAACAACAACAACAAGGGCCAACGGCATGAGACGCTATGCAATGTGTTGCGATGAAATGCAACGCTGTATTCGTGCTGGCATTTTGACAAGGACATTTCTTAAAATTTACCTAAAAAAACAAGTAAAACAATAAACTGTTTTAACCTATTAATATACAACTTACGAATTTTGTGCACAAAAAAGGGTAAGTATCATGCCAAAGTTCTAAATCAATGATTTTTTGAGTGTACACTTTCAGAATCTAACATTAGTTTTACATAAACATTTCAATTCCGCGATTGCTTTTGAATTTGACATAACCTTGACAGCTTTTTTAACTCATTCTTTTTCAAACATCAATTTTTGAATTGCCACATTGTACGTTGGGGAAAATTGAGTCAAAACAGGCGTATAGAGCTAAAAAAAATAATATTTCATTATCGCTTCTTCGTTCATTGATTTTATGATTAACATATTTGTTGAGTCCAGAACCTATATAAAATATTGTTAAAAGCCTTACAATTTTTTTTTTTTTTGGAAATAAAAACAATTAGTCTAAATAATCAGTAAACATATGTCTTTAAATTGACATTGTGAGAATAGAAGTCAACAGACTCGTTTCTACACCACATCGTCAATGTATTTTATTTTTCTTTGAATCAATTTATTTTTAAAGGTTTTTTAATTTTATTATTATATGTAGCAGTGTTGAAGGAACTGAAGTGCTTGTAGCACTTTTTTATAATTATCATGGCTAACGATAGAATATGCAGGGGATAAGTTAGAGTAAAAAGGTAATTAGCTTTCGTAGTCAAATTAGCAGGCAATAGGTAGCCGGGTAACAACACTAGGCCATGGTGATACCCACATCATAAGAAATGGCGAAAACTTACCTCAGCGAAATTCACCACGCACACGGTGTGGAGCAGTGTTGGGAACATTGACGGCTTATCGTCATTTTAACGATTTTGGCACTAATTATGACGTGAGGATTTTCTTTAACTTTTATGCCAAAAATTATGATTTTATGTTAACTCGTTTTTTTTACTATTAAAACTTTATGTTGGCAAGAGATTCAAGTTCAGATTAAAATTAAATTTCAACTTCACTTAGGCCGTGAAAGCGTACTGCATTGTTGCTGTTTAGGCTTGGGTAGTTCACGAACGAACTAGTTCAATTGAACTATTCGCACTCATGAACTAGTTCGTTGATTCTCGTTCTTTTAGTTCAATCGATTTTGCAGCGAGTAAGATCGTAATGAACTAGAAAAATTTGGTTTCACTTAACAATGGTTTGAGTCCGTGCTGATACAGTTTTTCACTAATGAACGGTAAAAAAAACTTTTGCAAAAACAAATTTTTGTGGCAAATATTGTGTGGAATGCCTAACGCTCCCATCTCTTTTTTCGCCAAAAACAGGTCAAATTGACTTTTGACTGAAAAAGATTTTACAGGATTTACAGGACGTCTCGCAAAAACAGGATTTTTTCGCAGGAAGCAATTTCAAGTCGAAAAATTATTATTACTTGTATGTTCAAAGAATTAAAATAAGCATTTTCATTGATAAAATTATCAAATTTATTATTTATTATAAAAATTGTAGCTTAAACTTCAAATATCAATTAATATTAGGTATTTGTATTTAATACGTAATTTTGTTAAAAAAAACAAAATCAATTTTATATAACATATTAAATTACTTTTAATACAACAAAAACATAAAAATAAAAACAAATCCAAATTAGTCTTATAAAAATGGCACGTTAATTAGATTTTCCAGGTACTACTTTGCACTTTGAGCAGAACACCTCATTTTCAATATTTGTTATTTCCAGGAATGAGTATTTTTTTAAGTTGATTGCTTAACACACATTTTCGCTTCGACATTTCGACAAGTTTAAGAAAAAATTTGCACAGAAACTTTTAACAAGTTCGTAAAAAAGTAAAAGTATATTAAGGGAAAACTTTGACATATTACTAAAAATAGTATGAATAATAAACAAAGTTGACTAAATTGCAAGCATGGGAGAAAATACAAACAGGACAAAATAATAAAATGCAGGATTTTGAGCCCGTTACACAGGACGCAGGACATTGCTCGAAAAAACAGGACGGATGGGAGCGTTAGGAATGCCCCATATGTAGTATTCTTATGTAAATTTATTCTATTTCCGCAGTTAATGATTGATTCGGTCATATACAATACTTAATTTCATTGTATAGGTCTTATCATGAACGAGCAAACAAAACAAAATAAAAGACATATTGAACTAAAAAATACAACGAGCTAACATACCTAACGATCTAAAACACCAAACGAACTGTAAGACCTAACGAACTGACAACATGAACGAGTGCCCGAAACGAACTAAAAAAACGAACGAAATAAATGAACTGAATGAACTACAAGAACTATATGAACGAACTTGTTTATTAAACTCAACAGAACTAAAAAGAGTGATCTTTTTAGTGAACTAAAATGACCAAGTGACCAGTGGCGGCCGTAGCCTAGTGGGTAGAGTACGTGGCCCCTAAGCTAAAGAACCGCGGCAGCCCGGGTTCAATTCCAGCTCAGACAGAAAGTTTTTTCAACTGAATTAATTTTTCTGTTCGGTCGTCACCTCTCTGCAGACAATGGCAAACCTCAGAGAGTAAAAATTGCCATGTAAAGCTTCTTGAGAACATAAGCCGTTCGGAGTCGGCATAAAACACGTTGGTCCAGTTCTCGATCATTTGTGATCAAACATTTAATAACACGCACAACACAATTGATCAATAGAAGCTAGGTCAAAGTCCTTCCAAGGGCTGAAATGGCCAGTTTATTTTATATTTATTTTTTTTAAATGACCAAGGTTATTGCACTTGCTGTCAAACTGTAACAATAATGAATTGTGTGTGGCCTTTTATGTTGTTTTGTCTTCTTTTCTTTGTTTCTTGCTTTTTGCAGTCAAACGCAGTTCAATTGGATTATATTGCACTTCAAATAAAATATTCCATCAGCAATTTTTACTGAAAAATTAAGCCTTCTTTCCAATCTTGATATAGAAATTACCTTGCGGCACAATAGTAACTTGAAATCAAATTTTAATCAGAATTTTGTATGAATTAAAACTCTAATGGAATCTAATAATTTTTTCCTTTTTTAATACATCTATTCAATTTTATATTAGTTGTCATATAATTTTTAAAGATGTTATTTTTTTTATTTATACCTGAGTATACATATATATACATATAAATAAATATGCTTTTGAAGAAAAATTTATTGTGTTGTAGTACTTATTTGTAGTAAATTTTTCATGGTGTGGATTTTCATGGATTTTCATGGTATGGATTTTCATGGTGTGAAAATAACGATTTTTTATTATTTTTTTTTTATTATTATTTCTTCAGATGCCGATGGCAAAAGAAAAATCATTCTCGCTACGGCCGTTACTTGGGTAAAAGCCCAAACAGAACCAAAGCGGATGTCGGGTGGCGGTCCTCTCTCGGCGAAATCCGCTGAGAACACGTCCAGAATTGGAGCGGTGGCGGTTGTCGGATCACGGTTTCATTTCATTTTGGGAATGATACAAATTATTTCATATTTTGCTTTGAATTCGCATGAATGCAAAACAGGCACAAAAACAGAATGTCAGATCATTGTAGAAACTAAGAAAATAACTCTGAACGTACCCAATCTTTAGCAAAAATATGGCAACATTTGAGTCACTCAGAGAGAGATCCGCCAGCCGTGAGAGAAAAATTAGAATAATCTATTCTGGCGTTTTCCCGTCGCGCATTTCTATGGCGGTTTCATTTTTGGCGGCTGCATGTATCAGGTTGGCAACTAAGTAATTGCGAATTTAGAAAATAAAAGACAATTTTTTCATGGAACGAAATAACTTTATTCTGTAATGTATTGCCCATTTTGAGCAATGACCTTTTGCCATCTTTCAGGCAGCATCATAATTCCACGTTCATAAAACTTCTGGTTTTTATCAGCAAAAAACTGAACCAGATACGATTTGACATTATCATCATTGTTGAAATTTTTACCATTCAAGTAGTTTTGCAAAGATCGAAATAAAAAGTAATCAGATGGTGTAAGGTCAGGACTATATGGTGGATGTGGCAAAACATCCCAACCAAGCTCCAATAATTTTTGCCGAGTGACCAAAGATGTGTGTGGCTTGCATGTATGTGATACATGAAGCTTCTCTGCAATCTCTCGTGTTGCACTGTGACGATCCGAATCGATTATTGCTTTGATTTGGTCGTCATCAACTTCAACTGGACGACCAGAGCGTTTTTCATCTTTGAGTGAAAAATCGCCAGAACGAAATTCGGCAAACCAATTTTGACACTGCCGTTCTTTAAAGCTTCGTCACCATAAACAGCACATAACTTTTTGTAAGCTTGCGATGCGTTTTTTCTTTCCGGAAATAAAAAAGCAAAACCGATCAAAAAAAAATTTTTACTGATTGACAGTTGAAGTACAAATTATCAAATAACAAAATGTGTTTGACATTTCGATTACGTCAGCAAACCTTAAAGTTCAACTAAAGCTATCTATGAGTGAAATCCGCAATTACTTAGTTGCCAACCCAATATTTTGTTGCACGGCGAATCTGACAACCGACATCCGCTGTTCGGGCTCTTAGTCTTGCTTTATTTTAACTCTCTATCTTAGTAGCTACTGCACTACGTTGCTCGACTAGTGCAAAGTGACTTTTCTTAGTCTGTTTTATATCACGCCGCGCGACTGGTATAAAAAGTTTTTCTCTAAGTCTCTTTCAACGCGCTCGCTGGCTAACAGAATTACATTCGGTAAATATTTTTCTAAGTCTTGATTGTACTACGTAGCTCGACTGGTAGAACAAGATTTTACTTTTTCTAAGTCGATAAAATAGTTAGTAATATATTAAATATTCTCCTAAGTCTTTTCAACGCACTCGCCCTGAGAACATAATTATATTTATTAAATAATTTTTCTAAGGGCGCATTTATAGTGGCGACATGTTGCTGGACCGGACCGAACCGAGAAGGAAAGCTGGAAAACGCTGCACATACAATCACATGAAACAAGCTCAAAGTGCGTATAGTGCCAGCCGAGCTTGCAACTTCAAGTGACTTGTGCGCTGGTTTTCATCTTCCCGATTGTTGCTTTCTCGCTCGCTCGCACGGTTTGCTTGTGTTTTGATTCATTTTACACGTTGCTTGCTTATTACTTTCGTTAAATAACATGAAATTTAAAAAGAAACAAGGAAAACAATTTTTTTTTGTTGGAATGAAAAGGGATTTTTCCCACAAAGTTGGCAACGCTGGCGGTAGCAAACTAAATTCCTCGGAAAAATATTGATATACGAAAAAAAAAACAAATTGCAGCACACTTGACTGCCAGCGTCGCGATCGATTCTGTATTTCCTTGAATTCATTCATTAAAAAAAAACAAAGAACCACACGATAGCAACAAAGGAGACCAACAAGAAAAGTAATAAGCATAGAAGAACACGAAATTTCACTGTTGTTATACTGTATTTTCTTGCCCGCAAAAAATACACACAGAAACAGCACTATAAAGAAGCAACAAAGATAAATTTCTATCAACTGTTGCATACAGAAAACAAAAAGAGAAATAGTGAAAAAAAGCTAAACCAGCCGGTGAAGCAATTCGTCGATTAGCGGCTGCAAGTGTGTTTCATCTAAAACAGAGAATCGAAGATTATCAAATTTTTTTATGTGCGCTCTTCCTTTCTATTTGATTTTAAGCACAAAAGTAAACAAACAAAAATAGTAGCAACAAGATATAACGACTTTGTTTAGATTAGTTTAGTATTGCTTTGTTGCAATATCAAAAATAATACAACAAAAATAAAACCTAAAGAAAAAAGTTAAAAAAGTTAAAACCAGTTGGATGATCAAGTGGCTTCATGCGGCTTGAAGTGCGTTTTCGCTGAGTCATCGCATAAAAAAAACTTGGGCCAGCAGCTGATGTACGATTTTTTAATGTGCGTTCTTTCTACGATCTTCTATTTTGTCAAAAAAAAAATTTTAAATAAAAACACAACAAGAAGGCAACAAAAACCAGCAGAAAAAACCAGCGAAAAAAGTCGAAAGAAGTTGGTACCTCAAGTGACTTGAAACGACTTGCAGTTGCAGGAAGCGCGTTTCAGCAGCGTTTTTCGCATTTTCGTCTCTGCGCTTGTTGGTTTGAGGAAAGCAAAATGAATGAACGAAATCATGTGGCTTTTTTGATGCTTCGGTTGCAAAAATAAACAAAAAAAAAAAACTAATATATACAAACAAACCCAAAATAGTCAAAAACCAGCTGAAACAAGTCACCAGCGACAAGCGCGCACTATACGCACTTTCAGCTGCTTTTGACAGGACGCGTTTCCAGCTCGGTCCGGCCCAGCAACAAGCCGCCACTATAAACGCGCCCTAAGTCTCGGTTGTACCACGCAGCTCGACTGGTAGAACGTTATTTTCCAAGTCTTTTTCTGTACCTCTTGTTTTGGTACCGTTATTCGCCTGACTAGCATGCTAAATTGTTTTTTGTAGCATCACGCTACTTGACTGGCACATCGGGACTTTGGCAATTTCTTTTCTTCACTTCTCGTCGCTTCATGAGCGTAATTTTTTGTTTCAAAGTCGTTTCGACACGTTCCCCGTAACACAGCTTCCCACCCAGTGACAAATGCGATCCGAGTTGTCTCTAGGTTATTCTTTTTATCTCGGCTACGCCGCGCTCGGAATTTTCTAAGTCGTGTACTGTAGCAAATTTTGCTAAGTCTTTTACCGCTCTCGAAATTTTCGAAGTCCTGCCGACGCGTTCGCTGAACATAGTTGTTCCCCATAAATCATTGCATTACGCTACGAGATGTCTTTAGGTAATTTTTTTATATCTCGTAGTTATAGATTTAAGAAAATATCAGAACGAAAGTTCGAAAGCTCAGAAATAAAAAGAAAGAGGAATTTTACTAAGTAAAAAGTAAGTTATTCTTTTGTTAGGATAAGAGAAAATTAAATAAAACACCAAAGTATATAAATAGAAAGTAAGTAAAAAAAATTAAATAAATAAAAGTCAATTAAATAGAAATTAAGTTATTGTTTTTTTTTAGGATAAGAGAAAGTTAAATAAACATAAACATTATACATTGAATATAAACATAAGCTTGATTTTCACTGCAAGGCAGATGCTTTTATTTTGTGAGCCACGAACCCTGGACACCGGCGGGTGGTACCTCGGCCGAAATGGTTCGTCACAACATATTTGAAATAATTCAATTTGACATATCTCAAATAAATTTTGTAGGTCTTTATCAAAGGATATTATTAAAATATCAAGGGGTTCCAGCAAAATAACATTTTTTTATAAAAATAAAATTTTAAAAAGCTGTTTTCTTTGGAATAGAACTTCTACATGAAATCGCGGGTAATAATCAAACCAACATAGAGGTCTGCTCAGCTATGATTTGTTAAGAAAACAACGGGTATCCAGTTTGGCTGCGGAAACCTGCGACAAAACAGTTCTTTTTTTGTAAATGAAAAACTATCTAGAAATCCATTTTATTTATTTTTTTCAAGTTAAGTTGGTCCTGCCGACTAGAGATGAGCGATCCGGTGATTTTTCAGTAACGGCGTTCTTAGTGTACCGGATTTTGAAATCGCCGTTCTTTTATATGGTGACCGTGATCACGTTATTTTATAAATTAACAAATACGTATCTCAGTATGTAGTTATGAGCGATGACCGAAACAACATTAAAACTCATACCAAAGTGCGCATGGTATGGAGAGACAGAGACAAGCAATTCTCGTAAATAAAAAATCACTGATTATATCACGAATCGCTGCAAGCGGTAAAAGACGAAAATTAAAAATAATCCCAATCACTGATCACGGTATTTAATAGTATTTGATCACTGCTGTAACCAGTGATTTTTAAATCACGGTGCCTATATCACTGATATCGCTCATCTCTACTGCCAACACATTTTTGTGGCAGTAAATACAAAAAATAATTATTAAGGTTTGGTATTAAAATATTAGAAGCTGATCAGAGATAGTCTAAGCATTATAAAAGTATGTACATTTCTTTTAATGTGGCAACACTTTCCGATTATGACGCTTTGGAAGTTATCAATTTTGCACATGTTTTTCAACGTGATGAGCAAAAAATAAAAGTGCAACCAAACTTTAAATATTTTCATAATCAGTTTGATAGTTTATGTTTGATAGTTTAAATTCGTTTATTGAGCTTTAGGTCAAAGCTAGAACAATTAATTGCTCTAACGAATCTTTCCAAAAAGTAACAACAACAACAAAGTTTTTTCAATATGAAAAGGAAAAAATCACTAGGTGATTTTATTGCAATCGGCCCACACTGCACCACAGAGTCGATGAGATTTTAAGTGTCAATTTTTCAGTTTTTCTCCCATTTCACATTCTCACATTTGTTGTTGTATTTCTGCTTTACTTTTTAGTCTTTATGCTTATGTTATTACTTAGCTGACTAGACAGTCTGTTCCGGAAATTGCTACATTTCCTCTTCAGTAGTCTTCGAGTGATTAAGCTGTGATCAACTCACTGTTAAAGTCGTATATGATTTCACACATGTTTGGACAAATTCTTAAGATACTTTGCCTTCTTAAAGTCTTACTTGATCTAAAGCTCACAATAAAATTCATGTTATAGT
Organism: Dichetophora obliterata; assembly: GCA_963920525.1. NCBI lineage: Eukaryota > Metazoa > Arthropoda > Insecta > Diptera > Sciomyzidae > Dichetophora > Dichetophora obliterata. Next base: position 96,757,980 of record OY986438.1, read on the forward strand.
TTAAATTGCAGATCAGAATTAAATAACTAAAAATTTTGATAATTTACAGGCAAAAAAAAATAAATTTCAGTATGGAAAATCAACATCAAGATATATTTGTCATAAAGAATGATAAAATTGATTTGTATATGTTGTAGTTTTTAAGAAAAGGCTCTTTCAATCAGCAAGTATTTTTTATTTAGTTTTAGAATCGTGTTTGTGTTTCGTAGAAGAAAAGTAATGATATTGACAGGTATTGTCAAAGATTTATATATGTAGAGAAAGGTGAAATTCTACACTTTACGGTGCTTATTGATTTTCTTGCAGCAATTTGCCACAAATTAATATATCGGTCTTTTTTCAGAACTACTATAGATAAAAAAAATTAGAAATTTTCCAAATTTGGCTGGAGAACTCAGAAAACATTGATTAACTATTGAATGGGTTTCTTCAAAAACTTAATTTACAACATATAAGTCAAGAAAATATAAATAAAAAAAATCCAGTTTGTGGGCTTTTATTAAAAGGAATTGGAATAAACGAAATAGAAGTCTGAAAGCATTCAAGATTTTACGTAGCCGTTGTTTATCAAACTACTGTAGAATCTGGATATAGTGAATTAATTTTTGCAAGTTCTGTACATCGTATCCAGATTGTTCGCATTGCCGAGATTGATTTTTTTTTTTAATTGATTTTTTGCTTAAAACTTTTTTCTTATTTTTTCTTTTTTTTTTCTTTTTTTATCTTTTCTTCTCTTTTTCTTTTTTTTTACTTTTTTGCTTATTATTCTTTGAAATCTCAGTTAGTTTAGTGTGGCTGCCTCAAACGAGACACACGTAGGCCAATGAAGCCTATTGTGATACTAGGGGTTAATTTTTTCTTTCTCTATTTAAACCAATTTGAACTTATACTAAGCCTAGGGTTCGGTATACCGAAGATTACGGCAATTCGTAAGGCCATTGAAAAACCAGTTACCTAAGTGAAGGAAGCGTTTTTGGGCCAGCGCTGGGCAAGTGCAGAGGAAATATACTGTAGATTCTACCTCCTCCTTATTTCTACAGCTTCTGCAGAAATCGTTGTGGGGGATATTCAATCTCCAAGCGTGTCTACCAATCAGGCAGTGCTCTGTAAGGACCCCTACCATGGTTCTGATGTGATCTCTACTAAGGAAATGATCGCTTAAGGGTGAGTTTGGCTTAGATTTGCCGGTTATATTCCACGAGTTACCTGCTGATCATCTGTTGTTGGTTTTAATGCCGGTTAACTCATGTGTAAGGAGTTTACATGTGGTGAGAGGAATACCAAGGCTTGCCTTATCTGTGGATAATTGTTTAGTGGTATCTGTACGAGCGAGTTCACCTGTTTTGCAGTTACCTAGAAAATCTACATGTCCCGGAATCCAGCATAGAGTGATTCTGAGCTGCTTTGCCATCTCATTTAGAGATATGAGGCAGTTGAAACTGTTTCAGATGTTATTTCAACAGTTTTTAGGGCTTTCAAAGCGGCTTGACTATCGGATAGTATGCAAGTATGCAAGTATCCATGGAAGATATCTCATTTACCTGAAGCCAAGTTAATGCTTCATGTATAGCAGCGATTTCATCTTGAAATATACTGCAATGATGAAATATGAAAGCTATATTAAAATTGAATACTTCAGAGTAGACTCCTCCACCTACTTTGCCATCTAGTTTTGATCCGTCAGTAAAGATCTCAATGGCTTTGTTAGGTGAAAGGTTTCCTAGTTCACACTCTTCTCGAGAAAGAATGGATACAGCGAACTTCCTTTCAAAGGATATTTTTTGTGTGATGTAGTCATTGGACATAGGTATAGGCGGAAGAAATTGTCTTATGCAAGAATGTCCTATTGTACCTTCATTCCACTGGGAGGTGGCTTCTAGGCGGATGGCTATACTAGCGGCCCTCTGTTTAGCATTTTGCATAATGCCTCAAAGAGTAAGTATGTATTTTCCAGAGGTAACAATAGCAACGCCAATCGACATAAACTACCACCCTGCACATCTCTAGTTCCACTTTGACTAACAGTTCATTTACTGCTACATTCCAGAGCAGAGGCGAAAGAATCCCTTGGTACAGACCTTAACGAGGATGCCGCACCAAATTTTGCACTTATAATCCTGCCTAATAGCATTTAATTTATCAGTGTCAGTTTCTATTTTGTTACTATTTAGAGATTTCCGGTTGTTCGCTATTTCGAGTAGTCCGTGTGAAAAAGTTCACTATTTCCAGATGTTCACTATTTCGTTATATCCATATTTGACTTTATACTGATTACACTGCTAGTGTTCTGAATTAAAATGTAAAAGCGGACGACCTCGGCTGAATTACTCAAATGCAAGAACTCCAGTGAAAAGAAACCTTGCTTCCGAACTTGCTTCCAAGCAAAATAATAAAACCATGATGATGGTTCATGATGCTAGTGCGTCAGCCAGTACCTCTAACAATAACGATTTGTCATTCGTGTTAAAATAAACTTTTTTGTTTCCTACAAGACCAACAAAAATAAGAAAAAAAGGAACTTTTGAAAATAGTAATTCAATTGCTCTAAGTTCTGAAGAAGCTTTGACATTAAACTTAGAAAATGACTTTAACACAACTCAATACGTAAACTATTATGGTTTGTATAGGATAGATCATGTCCAATTTTTTAAAACTTTTTTGTTTTCATGTAACATTTACACTAGGGTGTCCCAAAAAAAAAATCGTGTTTGATGTCCGCGGCTTTTCCACTTCCATTTGAGCTTACAAACACCCTCTGTGAAGCGCATCTCAATTGGTAAAGGTTAAGAGGTCGCGAATTCATTTTCTAATTTTCCCTAACGATTTGTATGGGAAAAAATCACAATATGGTTAAAAAAAAAAGTGTTCCCTCGAATTTTGTCTGTTATGACATATCCAAATTTCTTTTGTGGTCTGTGGCTCATTTCATAGAGCTACCTATATAAATGAATACTTTTACTTAGAATTAAAATAAAAAAATAGACTGGCCATTTCAGCCCTTGGAAGGACTTTGACCTAGCTTCTATTGATCAATTGTTTTATTCGAAAAAAGCGTAGCATTATTGAGTTTAACACGTTGCTTAATCGTAGTAAGAACTAAAGAAAATATCATATTTAGTTGTTTTTTTTTTAACTTTTAAATCCAAATGCATAATAGCGCTCATTAAATAGGGTGTATACTTAGCTTAATTTAAAAATGTCCTTGTATACAGGATGCTTGACACCTAGATGTTTAAGAAAATCTAATTTTTTTAAGAGGGTTGTGTTTTTACCATTTAAACTATTTCCCTCAGTGAAAACTAAACATTTTATAATTTTTTATTTTATAGAGGATATACTTCTAGAAGATATCAATTTTAAATTGCACTATTTGAAATACAAGTTATAAGAATTTTTTTTAAATGCAAGAAAAATGCATTTTTATGAAATGGCACAAATATATGAAGAAATCGAGAAGGGTCATCTGAGCATCGTTTGTTCATCCAACATATATCTAAATTCCTATTGGACGTTCTTACAATATTTACTCACGGTTTTCCAGAAAAATGGAACAAAAAAAATTTCAGTACAAAAAAGCGTGTTTTTTACTCATTTTCTACAACAAATGGCAACCTAGCCGCATTATACATACAAAAGTAAAGTATGAATTAATTTTAATGTTGGATTTCAAAAAAATCCATCGGACGTTTGCAATTTTTATTGGCACCAAAAGTGGTACCAAAGATAATTTCCTTAATTTAGATTCTTCAAATATTTCTGAACAACACCCTATCCAAGAGTATCAATTTACAACACCAGAGGGTCAATTCCCGTTTTGCGTTAAAGTGAAGTGAAAAGAAGCTTTTCACAATAGTTTTCATTTAAAGATTTCACTTTTTCACTTCACTGCGCACAAAAACGCGATTCTTGTTCGCCTAATGAAAAGTAGCTGCTGAATAGCATTTGAGAGTTGCTGAATGTCTATTAAACAAAGCTTTTATGAAAAATAAATGTAAACAACTTATTAGATGGTAGAAAATATTTTCAAAAATGACTTTATTGAACATGATGATGACTTTATTATGACTTCAACATTCTTTTTATTGATTTATGTAGAGAAAACTTAAGGATTTTTAGGAGGAGACTTCGCTATGAAGAAAAATCATTCAGCAGAATTTCGGAGGAACACTTCGACTTATATCGCTTTCCCAAAGCTATAAACTTGATTAAGAAAGTAAAACTATATATTAAAAATAAGCAATAAAAAAGAAAAGTATAATGAATTTTGCATAAATAAATATAACCAAAATAAGTTTTTCGGTAGCATAAAATAGCCGAAACTAATATAGCAAGTCGATAACGCGCGTTTGCAACCGGCGTCAACTTTGTTTTCATTTCAGCTAAAAATAAACAGCTGTTGCAGTTTTAACACACAACGGGAATCGCGTTTTCCGTGTAAAGCTGAAAACACTTTTTATATGACGATAACGCAGAACGGGAATTGACCCCCAGGTTAAGACCACGATTTTTTAAAAAAAATTTTCTTCCTTATGAATTTTATTATTTCGTTAAAACACCTCAACTCAGCATTCACAAAAATGTTATACTAAAACTTTGAGTTTCTGAGTTTGCCATTCGATGAGTCTCAATTGACTTAACAATTGAAGCACAGCCGCGAATAACGTTGTAAAAGCCAATTTTTGCATAACCGCTTTTATTGCAGATTACCGTTAACATGACTCTCTTACATTGCCTTAATACCAAATCAACCAAAAATATGCTCCTTATCGCTATCAAAAAGCAATAACAAAGTGTTAGCAGTGGAAGAACGTTTTAAGTTATATAGAAGATTATTAGAGTTGAATTATATAATGTAACTGATAAGTGCAACAAATGCACAAAAAAGAAGTCTAATGTTGAAAATTTAATTGATAATAATAATAATAAAAGATTAAAGAATTGTGGTAATGAAAAAATTGTAAGAAAAAAAAATGTATACATCCAAAACACGCTCCAGAGCAAGTAAAATGGAATAACGTTGTAACGTTTTTAGGTAATTGAATTGAATCACTATATATATTTGTGATTGTCTATGCTTCTTTCCTTGCAAAAAAAATTCGTCATAAGTGTAATAAAGGAACATTATTTTTAATTATATAAAAAAAAAACTAAAATGAACAAACAGCTTTTTCAACATCTTTAATGGAATTGTGCGAGGTAACTCCATAAGAACTCAAAACTTGGCAAATTATACTATGCCAGTTCTTCGAAAAGAACCCATTTATGTAAGTGATGAAAAGAAAAAGGATATCCTTGCAATGACTAAATATTTAACAGAAAAGTACGCCGAGTTCTATAACTCAATCAGTTATATTAAGAAAAAAATTAAGTTTGTGTTTGAAAGCAAACAAATATATTTTGTTGAAGGTTTTAAAATATTTTCTTTTAAGTTTTTTAAATTAATTTATGTTTGTTATTAAGGGTTTCTTCATAAATAAATTTTTAAATTCTATCATTTACATTTCATTCAACGAAAAGTATCCAATCAAATAAGTCTTCATACCTGGGTATGCTTTAATTACGCAAATAACGTTTTAAAAGCCATCGCACTCTCTGCTTTGCAGCGAGGAATAACGTAACTAATGGGTTTTGCATTTGTAACGTGTTTCCATTATAAACGTTAATAATACTTAATTTACTAACCAAATATTATTATTAAAATATTTTTTTTACCAAAATAGTTAATTTACCTAAGTATTCCATAATGTATTAAAACAAAGTATCTAGAAATTGTTAAATGTAGATTTCACAAAATTGTTACATGCTTGAAGTAACTTTTTTAAACGTCGAAAAAAATCGTGGTCTTTTCTTGCTGTTTTAAAATAAATATTTTTAGACAGGGATTCGTTCAAAACTATTTGCAGAATCCGAATTGAGAAAATTATCTTCGGTACCACTTCTGGTGCCCGAGATATAAAACTGATATTCATTTTTTTGAAAAAGTACAAAAATTGCATTCAAGTATGCATTTCTCCAAAACAGGAAAATACATATGCCAAAAATATCCAAATTATTCATTCGCCAAATTTAAGGAAAACGTTAACTCTGTAATCAACATCACCAAAATTTACACAATCAGATAACAATTAAAAGTTCTGTGCCATCTCGAGTGCACCCTTAGATTCGAGTATCCTTCACACAGGACACTGTGGGTAAAAACCAAGAGTTTCATCATGTTTGTCAAAATATTGTTGGTTCAAGTCTATATATTTACTTTTGCTTTGAGACATATGTAGTTTTTCTAACAAAAATTAAAGCATTTTGCGATCGTGATTTTTTACAGTTTTTCTCAAAAAGCAACTTTGTCCTCGCGGGAGAGGAAGAGATCCTTATTTTTTTCTGAATTTTTTTTTGAGATCTTGACCACCCAATGCAACTTTTGAGACTTCTTAGAATGTGAAATTCGAAAAAAATTGTAATTCTATATGAACTACTGTACAATATATCTTTTTAAAAATGTTGTTTCTTAAATATCTCTTTTTTTATTGATAGTTTTTAATAATAGATACGATGTTGAAAAAGTATTGAAGCCTTCTTAATGACCTACAAATAAGTTTAGCTACAAATAAAATAAGAAATATTTCCGTAAGATGTCGCTTTTCTGCATTTTTTTAAAATTTTTGTAATTTTGACACTTGGAAGTAAGATTTGACAGTTAAAAATGTCTTACAAAAAGTTAAATAAGACTGTTTAGTTTCAACATTTAGTACATTATATACACAAATTGATTAGTTTAGTTCGATTTATCGGACGTAACCTCTAAAAATCCTCTAAATTACCATGAACAAATATGGCGGCCAAGTCCCCGAACAAACATTGCAACAATTATCCTTCTCCATAAACTTCAACCACAAAAAAACCTTTTCGAAAAAACGCTGTTTCGGCATCTATCGGCTAATAATATTTAAAAATAAAAGATAAAAGAGAATTCGGGATAGAGTGATTCATAGTAAGTAGTGAATAGTGTGTTATGGAAAAATATGTATTTCTAAGCATCAGTTTTAAATTTTATATTCAGTTATAATAAAAAAAAAAAAAAAAAAATGCTCTGAGATGTTTATATCAAATATATAGGAATATAACATCTTCTCATGCTGCTTCGTTGACATTTATTAACCTCATCAATATTTTTGTTTGGGATAGCACGCTGTTAAATGTTCGTGATACACTCACTTAAATGAATTCACCGGAAGTCATAAAACTTGAGATTAGTAATTAGAGATTTTTGAAAATGGTCTAATATTTTTGATGTGAAAGCCGATTCGTAAACTTTTGCTGAATTTTAACTTCATTGCGATGATTTGGCAAGTTAGACGACAGGAAATGAAAACGTACAAACGTATGGACACTCAATCTCAGTTACTGGCAAAAACTTTCTGCTGAGTTATCATTAGTTCTATCCTCCGCAAAAATAATAATAAAAAAAACTAAAAATAAATCAAGTTTTAGAGTTACCATAACCGAAATCATCAAATTACCATAAATGCCTCCAACTCAACTCTATTTGTTATTCCAGAAAAACTAACCAGCGGAGCATCTCAGCGGATGCACTAGAGTCAGCATTAATGCTTATGGATAGATATGGTTTCCTCTTTTAGCTTTTGTTGTTGTTGTTTTCATGATCTATATTTGCCAGACATTTCAACGTGGTAGTGTTGAACACCTTCACAATACAAATTTGAAGAAAAAAAAATAAAATTAATCAAACCGGCGACTGACTTTACTGCAGCAGCAGCAACTACACATACACACACAAACACACTCCATACAATCTATACACTCCAAAAGAGGCAAACAGAAAAATGCGGAGGTGAAATTTTTGTGGAGGTTTTCCGTTTTGGATTTAGATTTCGGTGAAGTCTGCACATGTTGTGACTATTTTTTGTTTTTGTTTTTCTTCTATTCTGTTCAACTCCATTTAAATGTTTTTTTATTTTTTATTTTTTTAGCTTTAATTATATTTTTCGAAGGTGTTTTTGCTGCAGATCTGCTGTTGCTGCTCATGCATCATGCAGCCACATTTGTTTGTTGTTGTGCTTGTTGCTGCGGCTGCTGTCGTCAGGAGGAAGTTAGTGGGCAACAAAGTTGGAATTTGTGTTGCTTGACTTTCACGTGGTTGTTGCCATTATGCTGTTATTTTTGTTGTAATTTGTATGCACACTTATGTAGATTTTTTGTTATTTTTTATTATTTATATTTTTGTCGTATTAAAATAGTGCTCTATCAGTTGTTTCATTTCGTACTTGCAAAGGTTTTTTGTGGGTGTTTTTGAGTGTTTTTTTTTTTTGTGTTTGTTGGAAAGTGTAATATGAGCCATAATGTGACGGTGTTGTAGTTATTGTTGTTGTAAGTGTTGCTGTTGGGTGTCTTAGAACAGACAGTTAACAAAGACAGATGGATGAATTGTGAGACAAGCACAATTAAGCCAAACCAATTAATACACGTAGCTGGTGGCTAAACAGCAAGCTTTTGCTATGACCCAGTGGACATTTTAGCGAGTGCTCCGCAAAAGAAGGCATGCTACCACTGCTATTATTGGCGTCAATACACCTTCCATGATCACTGCATTGATGAGTACTTTTGTTAGGCTTACCTTTTGAAGGTTCTGATTCTTTTCATATTATTTTATATGAAAAAATTTCCACAAAAAAATGTTAAATACAGAGAACAAACAGTTTGTAAAAAATTTAATTTAAAAAACAACCAAAAAAAATTTTTTTTCCGAGATGGGTCTCGAACCCGGGCTCCCGAAAGCTTACTTTCATTTGTATTGATGCAAAATAAGCAATTGATTTTTATCAACCACAATAGACGAGTGGGTAAGATGTCGGACTGCCGCATGAGAGGACCATGGTTCAAATCTGAAATTGTTAGTCGATTATTATTTGAAGTTGATATTTATATTGCTTTTCCTTCTAACGTGACTTCTCGAAAGAGCGCTTCTTGCAGGTTTCTTTTGAGCATGGAGAGCGAAAGGTCTGACAAATTTTCCCATTTCATACAAGCAATACAACGGTGTTTGCAAGGAGTGTGGAAGGCCTATAAAAACCTAACTCAGGCCTGCTAGAAGGCATTGGAACTACTGCAATTGCCAACTGGGGATAGAGTCGTAGAGTGTGTGTGTGTTGTCACATGAGCAGTTCTTTTACAATACCCCTATCGGAATGAAAAAGTCAATTCCCAAAAAAGGAACTAATTTAAAAGTACTTTAAAAATAACTACTTTAAAATTAGTTTAAAATACAGCAGCATGCGCCGCACTATGTAAGATTTTGGCATTTGAGCACTCAAAACTATCAAACGCAAAGTATGGAATCTAAGTAATATTTTTTTACGATTCTAAATTAAAATTGTACGAGCTTTTCGATTTTGGTAACCATTTTTTTATACCTGTGATACATTCTGAGATATAAGGTTAAAATCAAACATTTTTTTTTACTTCAAAACTGTCTTGTAAGAAACCGCCTAAAGATTTTAAGTAACGGTTTTTTTATTAGCACTATTTAAATATTGTTTAGCAGCCAGTTTTAGTTTAGCTATAAATTGTTTTGTCTGTTGAACGCATTGAAATCCAGAAACCTTATTTTGAACGCATTTTTCAACTTTCGGTAAGCAACTAACTATGAGACTGTAATATTTGGTTAATACTCTTTACTACTAAAAAAAAATTTAGTCTTCAAAAAACATTAGTCATACATGAAAATAATACAATTGATGAAGTGCGTAAAAAGTTTGTAAAAAATTTAATATTGATTGCAGTCACGAAGCCTTCGGTAACTTACGGCTTCAGAGTTTTTATAAAACATTTCTTAGAAATTACAAAAATTGCAATTATTGTAAGGATACATTTTTAAAAAAATATTTAAACACCAATTGGTTTCATGCAATTTTAAATCTTCGTACGAAAGATAATCAACAATCAGAGAATAACGTGATACGTGAAGTTGGACGGCCAAGAAAATCTTATGAAGAATCTGCACAATCAAGTAAGAGCAGAAAAATACTAAACATGTCAGATGCAATAAGTCTATCGGAGGCATTTTATATTTTACAACACCATTTACGGAATCAAAAACAATTTGATACGATATTGATTTTGAAAGCTTTAGAATAGAATAATTCTGATGAAATAAAAAAGCTGAAAGAAGTGCTTAATATTTCAACAAAGCAACCTGCTGAATACACTACACCAGAAGCACTTGGTTTATATATTGATCTTAAAATGTCATTTCGGAAATATAATACATTAAGATCATCTTTGATAATAAAAAATTATAAAGGACTGCCTTCCTACGAGAAATGAAAATGCGAAAAAACACTCTGTGTACCGGAGCAGTTATCTGTGAGCGTGGTTTCTGCAAAATTTTCGTTGCAATCTATTTTGGACAATGCCACACGTAGAATATTGGATTCAATTAATTACGAAATCGATATGGAACAAGACTCATCAAGTTTAGTTATGTATTCAGAATGGTTCTGTGATGGGTCTTCTGGACAGAGTCAGTACAAACAAAAATTATGTGAACTAAATTTTTATTCAACTTAATTTTTCAATACACAATAGAGCGCATCATCGATTTACCCGGCCATAATTTTTTTCTTGGGTAAACAGTATCTAATCATGCAAGTTTTTCGATTTTTGATATCCTTAGCCTATTGGGTCAATTTGACCCACCCCATTTTTTGATATTAGGTGCATATTAGGTGCATTTTGACTGTTTTGTTATTAAAATAATTATGTTCGTGTACCAATATTATTTTATTGTTGGATCAGATTTACCCACCCCATTTTTTGCTTTTAGATGCACATTTCAACTGTTATGTTATTAAAATATCATTTAATAATTTTGGTTTACTAATTTCTTTACTTTAAACCTTGTGTGATCACTGGGTCAAATTGACACACCGTAATCGTTTTCGTTGTGTATTGAATACAAATTGCTGTAAATAAAAACATTTGGCCTTAGTAATAAACATTTTAAAGTCGATTCTAAATTTAGTGTAAGCTTTTTGACAGCAAATTCTATAGAAATAAAATCAGAAAAGCTCACACTAAATTTAGAGTCGACTTTAAAATGTTTATTACTAAGGCCCATTGTTTCTTCAAGTGCCTGTTTTGTTCACAGATAACGAATACAATGACTCCCATATGTTTATGGTGTCAACGGTACCACTTCGAGTATTAAAAGATTCTGCATCTACGTCAAAAAAATCTGCAAAGTTTGACTGAGGTTTGGAGAAATGAGCGACCATCTTCTGTACGGTATTGTCGTCCGATAGAATTTTCATACAGTAAGGAAACAACTGAACTTATATAAGAAAAACACATATCTTTGAAAGAGGAAAAACAGAATCTTTCAGCCATAGTATATACTACGAAAAATAAAATAATATACAAATATTTTATAATATGCAACTATATGGTTGATGGTAAAGTTGCGCAGGCTATATCAGGTAAATTTTTCATCGGCTCTGAATTGTGTCAATCTTTATTTATTATTACTTTTTTTTCATTAGTAAGGAAGCAAATTCTCAAGCTTTTGTACTGTGTGTCCTGAGACACAAAAATAAATAAGTCAGAAACATACAACTGCAGCTTATTGAGTCTATGTACGAACTTGGTCTATCACCCCTCCATGCTAGAAAAAGGTTTATGGAACATTGCTTAAAGACAGCATATGACATCAAATTTCAAGATTTCAAAAACTTTACGCCTGATTTCCACATACGAAGTACTATGGAACAAACCAGGATTAAAAATAAGTTTAGAGCCGAAGAAAAAAATAAGGGTTCAAGAGAAATTTAGGGGAACGACAGGTCTTCGTATTGATTTTCCAAATTAATGATGGCAATACAGCAAGGCGTTTTTTTAAAAATATTGAAACTACAACTTAATTTACAAGGCTCAATGCTTACATAATTAGACGTTTCTAAAAGATTTTGAACGCAATAAACTCACTTCAGCTTATCGATGCGGAAAAATTTGGAAAGTTTTCATTGGATACACGTTATTTATATAATAGCATTGGAAACATCTCACTCCGACAGTACATGAAATATAAAGTCATGGAGAAAATACTATAAAACACCATTATTTTGCAATTGGTGAGCTGTCCGAAGAAGGGCAGGAAGCGAAAAACAAAGAGTAAAAAAAGTTAAGACTTACTAATACAAGAAAAAACAACAGGGAAAATCAAAACACCGATCTGATGACAATGTTAATGATTTCGTCTGATCCCTACATCACTTCTGTTTGAAGCATGTGAAAAAAGGAAAATACTGATGAGGATTATGTGTTGCTTGGAATAGAAGATCTTTTAAAGGAACAAATTTTTGTTTATTATTTTTTGGCATTTTTCTTGAAAATTTTTGAAGGATAAAAATTCCTTTACGCAAGGAATAAATCGTCAACTTTTTGCATATTTTGTTTTGGTTTAAATATTTATTAAATTTATTTAAAAACTCGTAAAATTTTTTTCCTTGATCTAGCAACCCTACTAAGATATCATTAAATAATTCAAAATTACTTTTTTTTTCTTTTTTTGTTTGATTGATTATAAATCGAATTTTTGGACCAATTTTTAACTAATTTTGAGCTGTATACATATTTTGGTAGTAGTAACTATTAAAATACATTGAGCACCAAAGGGTTAAAATAACTTATAAAAATCATAGTTAATACTGTAAAAACTTGCAAATTGGGGAGAACTAAACTCATTTTATACAATTAAATAATAAAAAGTTTAAGATAAAAATTTTAATTTTTGTGCTTAGTTTGGGGAAACCATACTGAGCTCTCTTACGCTAGTCTCAAAATTTATTAGATTTATTAGATTTTTAGATTTAGACGGCCACGTCGATTTCCAACATAACACAAAAAACCGATTGAAAATTTCTTTATTCTTTCAAAAGTTACAGAATTTTGATGACTCAGGGAGAGAAATCTTACACTGTGCGCCGGTTCGCCTTAAATTCTTATTGATTTTGTGCTTTGCTAATTTTATTTCGAATATGTTTTTTGTTATTTTCTTGTTTCTGTTTTTCTTTTAAAAAAAAAGATCTAAGAACCAAGGCATGCGCCTTATACAAACAAGGTTTGGTCTCTGACCTGAAAGGAAAGGGATATATTATTTAGAGGAATTGATTGGAACTATACGTGAATTACTGATTAGGTGAAGCAACCGTGAAAGACAATTTCAATTGCTTTTAACCGAGGCTAGTGTTATGCCTTAACTTCGGCAAGCATTTCCAGCCCTTAGTTGTGTTCCTGTACTTTAATTCCACATTTTCCACAATTTATTTGTGGATTTTTAATTTCTCATAATTCTTAAATGTAGAAAAGAGCAAACAAAGTGAAAAGAACCATACCTGTGCCCGAATTCGAACCAGGGACCTTTGGGTTGATTGTCTAGTCCACTCTCCACTAGACTACAAAGGCCGACAAGTCTTGTGTAATGACAAAAAATAAACAAGTATAGATCATAATAACAAAATTTTACATTCAAATTAAATTTAAAGACAGCAAGTTCAGTGCGAAGTGCGAGTGTTCAATTAAATTAAAGTTGTGAGTTATAAAAAATCAAATTGAACTGTGGTTACAGCAGAAGAAATTAAAAAAGATTATTTAAGAAACAGAATGAGGGAAAACTTATCAATGCTGCAAAAAAATAACATCGAAAGTGAAGTAAAAGAAAGTAAACGAGAAGACACAAGTGCATATGCATCGCAGCGATGAGAATGGGTGCGGATCAGTTTCCTGCTTGTCAAAAGTCTTTATTGTCAAAATGCTGTAATTTTTACAGTATTCTTAAAATATTCTGTATTTTATGTATAAAAATACAGTATTCTTCAGCGATGAGAATGGGTGCGGATCAGTTTCCTGCTTGTCAAAAGTCTTTATTGTCAAAATGCTGTAATTTTTACAGTATTCTTAAAATACTGTTTGTCTAAAAACCAGTATTTCAATATACTATTTTTTAAAAATATTGCTTTCAAAAAATCTGCTCTCCATTTACAGCATTTTAACTGTATTTGAGATACAAAATAGTGTTTTTGGAGATTAAATTATTTGCCCTTTATAAAGAAAGTTGTTATGCTAAGCTTATTTACCTTAGTTGTTTTTAGTCCATATTTTGCGGAATTTTGGCATACAGAATTTTTTAACACAGTTTTATGTTAATGCCGAATTTCGTAATACAGAATTTTGTGTACATAATTTCATACATACAGAAAACTGCACCGAACCAGCAACCAAATGAAAGTTTGTTCATTTATTGAATTTCGTTACGCTCTAAAATTACGGCTGTACAGACAGACAGGCAAACGGACATGGCCAAATCGACTCACTCAGGGGTGATGCTGATCAAAAATATATATATACCTGCCACGCCTCCTTATCGGCGTTACAAGCGGAGTGACAAAGTTAATATGCCATTACGCAGCATGTTGGAAAGGTAAAAATAACATTTCTAAGTTAATGTTGACTTACTGTTACTAATGTAATGTAATGGGTACCCATTAAATATGCAGAAAAATTTAATCTGCTAAATTAAATAAATAGTACCTTTTCCTTAGATTGAATCATTGAAGTCTCTGATGAGGGGGAACCCAAGGAAACAACTAATTTCAGTTTTAAATGAATATGTAATTAACCTTCAAAACTGAATAAAAAAAATTTTTCACAACAATAGGCTCCGTGGTTTTCAATAGCTTCCCAAAAATAATTTCAAAGCAGGTTTGGCAACTAATGGCATTAAAAACAATTTTATAAGACCTCCAGACCATTCTTTAAATATTGCCCATCACTTGGCTGGGTATCTACATATGTAGTCACAAAATAAAATGTATGAAAAGTCATATTACTTTTTTACAAAATAGTAACATTTTTTATTTCAGCGAGTCGAAACATTTCCTTTTGTCATTTTTATTAATCTGTGCTTTTTTATGCACGTACGTGAGTGCGTGCATTCACTCGATATCATCCAAAAATTCTATCGCGACTGAAAACTTTAATGTCACTGAAAATTTTTTTATAACCTCCGTAATAGAGGAAAAAATGTTTAAATTTATATTGTGAGAGTACTGAAAGCTTACTGATTTTTTGTCGAGTTTAAATAAAAAAATCTGTATCGTAACGTATCATGGCTTGTAAAGAAATAATTAAAAAAAAAAAGAATTTTCAAATAAACAATTCTGAGAATATAGCAACTTTATTTCAGATAATATAAAAATATCTTCGATAAAAAAACTCATGCACACTTCGCAGATTTTTTCGTTTATATATTTATATATCTCGTTTTTTTTATCGCAACTCGTCCTTTTTTGCTTGCTAATATCTTTTGAAAATATTTTCGATCGCTTCCACCTTTTCCATTAATTAAGGTACTACAGGGTGCGCCATCTAACTTTTTTTTCAACTAGTGCTTATTTCGTGAATGGTAACACTTAGCTCATGTCTGATTTAACAGATAATTAGTTTTATCCTTCCGCTGAACGAAAATGGTTGTGTATACGCTTGAACAACGCTTTTTGCTTTTCCAACGGATTTTGGAAGAAGAGAAGCACCGGCACTCCGTATGTTCGTTATCTTGTAAAAAAAGTGAAAGAAACTGGCATCCTCATCGATAAACCAAAGCGTGAAAAGCCAAAAGCAGTGCGTACACCCGAGAATATTGGTGCTGTGGCAGAAAGTGAGCGTGAAGCGCCATCAACATCAATTCACCGTCGTTCTCAACAATTGAACATTTCAGAGACATCATTGAGACGAATTTTGCATAAAGACCTTGGTATGACGCCATACAAAGTCTAATTGGTTCAGGAGTTGAAGCCAACTGACCATCCAATGCGTTTTCGCTTGGCTAAGTGGGCCTACGATCGACTTACAGAAGATGCCGATTTTGCCAAAAATCGCACAGAAAACCTGCACAGAAAACCCGCACGCATACATTGAAAAGCCGCTGCACCCAAAACGAGTCACTGTTTGATGCGGATTTTGGTCCAGAGGAATAGTTGGGCCATTTTTCTTCGAAAATGAGCAAGGAGTGGCCATTACAGTCAATGGCGATCGTTATCGGGCCATGTTGAACGAATTTTTGTTCCCAAAAATTTGGTTTCAACAGGACGGCGCTACGTGCCACACAGCCGAAGCTACACTCGATGTTTTGCGCCCTGTTTTTGAAGATCGCATTATCAGCCGCAGAGCTGATGTCGTTTGGCCACCTCGGAGCTGCGATTTGACACCGTTGGACTATTATTTGTGGGGTACCCTCAAAGATAAGTGTTACGCCGACAAGCCAGAGACAATTGACGCTTTAAAGGACAATATTCGTGAAGCCATTGGTGAAATACAGCTGCACACAATCGATAATGTGCTTAAAAATTGGACCGATCGTGTAGGCTACTGCATTGCCAGCCGAGGCAGCCATTTGAATGAAATTATTTTTCATTATTAACCGGAAGGATTGAACTTTTAAATAAAAAAAGAAATTTGAGAAAATATCCTGTAGTTTTTTTTGTATAGAATTTTCAAAAAAAAAAAAGTTATTTGGCGGACCCTTTACTAGAGTGCTATCCAAAAATATAAACAGGGCAAAAAAAGTAAAATTTTTTGTTTTTTTTTTTTTGGAAATAATGCAAGTGCCCATATGTGACTTTATTGTATATTTTCCAATAATTGGAGAGTAGTACAGTGCAGTGGTCCCATTGCTGCTCATGCTGATTGGACGAGTCTATTGAAATGGTACTAGGTCGCTGTCCTTTTGATTTTGGCATTTTTTTGCAGCGCTTGCCTGATATTTTTTATAACAAATAGACCATGCACCCGTTCCGTTATCAGTATTGTGAAATTGAAAAGCGTAATACTACACAAAAGATTTGCGGTTGGTGGAAAAAACCAGTGTACGACAAATATCTTTTTAAATAAAAATGTAAAAACGTACATAAAAGTGATTTTTTTTTTCATATGTTGACAAGGTTTCACATAAAAATATATTATTGCTGCAAATGTAGACATCCAACCGTCTAAGTGAGGCAACAGTCTCGAGCACATAAAGGTTAAAGACATGAGTGGATGAAGTTGATATGTCGCAAAATTCTAATTTCGAGAAAATTGAGTTCAAAGTTTCGCTCTGAAATCTATACTAAATCAGACATTGTGAAGAAGTTATTTTCTAAAATAGCCAAAAACATGGTGGTTTTAAGGTTTTAAATTGTTTGTATGTACATCATATAGAACAGCGAAAATCCGAAAATGTGAAGGAAAAAAGAGGCTTAAGGACTTCATAAGCTTTAAAAGGTAAACCCAGCTTTAAAAGGTAAACATTTATAAGAAAATTATTTTATTTATTAACAAAAATTTATAATTTCTTCTTTCTTTTTCCTTTTACTATACGCCCTCTGTTTTATGGAAGAGACATACTCAGAAGACATTGTTCCAAGCTAAAAAAAGCGTCTCTTTTACGCGAAGTGTCTTTGAAGAAAAGAGCTCTACATTTTAATACTAGTTTTAAACTACTTTGAAATCAGTTTATTTTCCTGCAGGGACTCGTACAAACAACTACGGTCACACAAATAGCAAAACATATAATAATCATAATAACTCTTGTTTATTTTACAGTTTACTTAAAAAGGATAGTTTTTTTAATGTCAACGATTAGTTAAAAAAATAATTAATATTAAAAAACATTAGCACAAAACAATTAAGGTTAGGAATTATTTTCGACTGGGCCGAATCTAGGGATGCCTGGTCGCCGGGATTCGGCGGGATTGCCCCGGTTTTTCAATTGGTGTCCCGAGTCCCGGTTAAATTTCCTATGTTTAAAAAAATTTGATTTGAAAGAGCTATGGAAATTCATAAGTCAAGGAATATTCAACACGCAAGAAGCTAATGCAGATAAGGAATAAATACAGAAGGTATTTCAGAAGAAGCCTACTTACACTTCATTCATAATGTTATGCCTGAATATCATGCTGCAGTTCTAGCTCTCCAATACAATGATTGCACAGTATTCAAACTGGATAAAATAATGCGTATGTTATTTTATAATTAAAAAACTAGCCAATAATACAACCATTTTGGCAGAAAGGAAAGATACCTTTAAAAAAAAAATCTTTTTGTGGTTTATTTTAATGTGGGCTTTTTTTGGTCTAGCTTTTTGAAAAAACAAATGTTTAGAACAAGAAATAACATCTTTAATTACATTACTATATTATTTTCCTTTGACGTTTCGCAAATTTATTTTCTGCTTCTTCAGGGATGGAAAATAAATTAATTAAAAAAAGGAATTTAACTTTTCGTCTTTATTTCACAATTTACAAACAATGATAATTAGTTAATTAATTGTGATCAGCTATTTTAAATTATTACATGAATTAAGTTGCGAGCTTTAGATCAAGTAAGTTTTTAAGAAGGCAACAACAATTTCCGAAACAGACTGTCTAGTTGTTGTTGTTGTTGACTCCTTAAAAACTTACTGATCTAAAGCTCGCAACTAAATTCATGTAATAATAATTAACATTTAGAACAATTAAGCTACTGACAAAAAAATTTGATTTTAATTATTTTTTGATGCTTTTTAATTACTTTTGAAATGTAGTGAACTATTTTACAGACCGTTTATTATAACTACTTAGATGATTCACTTTAAAAAAAAATATCCATTTAAAAACTTAACGCGGCAGTTAATAAAATTTTAAATTGAGAAGAGGTAATGGATTTGCTTTAAGTTTACATGCTGTCAGAAGATATCAATGCTGATCTCTTTTTATATTATTATTTTATATTCTGATTATTGCTGCTTGGTGGATTATTGAGAGCTATTGGTTGAACTCCTAAAAATGATTACAAATGACAAAATATGAGCGCATTTCTTTAGAAAGTCAACACAGGAATTATTTCAATTTAAAAATTTTGTCATTTATATTTTAAATTCCTGTTGGCAATGCTTAATGTGAAAAAATTTTAGTCTTCTAAATAATTTGTCTCTAAAAGATAGAAATCGAATGTCTTTTGATTTGATTAAGGCTGAATTAATTATCAGAATAAATTATAAAGAAAACTGTTTAAGCTTAAAACCATTTTTAGATTCGCCAAAGGCTTGTCTATTAATTAATGCGGAAAAATCAAGCACGAAATATTTGTGGCAATAAGTTGTAAACCATTTTGTGTTATTGAAATTCAAATAACAAATGTGATAAAATGACTTCTCTAAATCATTTATGTACATTAAAGTGGGTCGGAAAAAGTTTTACATCCGACCCGTCGTTTTACCAGTATCGTGCAAAGGGTTGCTTTATTTATTTATTGATTTATTTTGTAAATATATTGTTTCTTAAATATATTGTCACGTTTTGTGAGCAATTTTGTCTTAATAATGTTATTGCTGCGTTGTTTACCTAAATATTTTAAGAAATATATTTGAATTTAAGTCCACTTTTTAATTTTTAAAACTATTTCAGTAAATTTTCTAATTTTGCTTGCATAAAAAAAAGTAAGATTTGTTAGATTTGAACTCTTTATTTTGAAACCTATTAAACTATTATTTTTTTTTTGGCAAAAAGTAAAAAGTGTAATGGTTTTTCATTTTCTGAGATTTTTAATATTGGACATGTTATACTTAAGTTGTGAAAAAATACCATTTGGGCTGTTTTCCCGGTAGTCCAAATAATTTTTTGTTTGTTTTTTTAATTCTCTTGAGGTTAGCTTTGATATTGATTTGAGTTGTTTTTTCAAACTTTTTTGTATGGAGGCCGACCCACTCTAATGTACGTACATATATAACATACAAATATCCGTTTAACAAATATGTACATATAGACAAGCATATCGTTAGTTTTTAAGTATTCTTTTACGTACCGGTGAGATCTGTAAAATCTCGGACTTATTTATAAATGTCCCGATATTGCGCTTTCCAAATCTGGCAACCCTAGCGGAATCTAAAAAACTTTCACAGCTGCGTTTCTTGAAGTTTTTATAATTTTGAAAAAGTCGCACAGTGTTTTTATTTCATACATTCTTGTGTCAGAAACAGTAAAAGTTGACGAATTTGTGATAAAATTTGGTACAGAGTCGTTTTCTTCGTCTTATTAATTCTAAAAAATGTTGCATATCGAACCACACTCTGAATCTAAAATGTTATCTGCAATTGCTCTTATATCTTCTTCCAAACTATTCTCAATATTCAAACCTTAGTCAACGTCAAAAATTAAGTATGATTTAATATCACTGTTATCCTTTGTTTTCACATTATTGTACGTCTTAAGTTTCATTGATATGAAAGGATCCGATGAAAGCTTACTTACTTAGTTGGCGCTACAACCGTATGTCGGTCTTGGCCTCATCTAAGAATTTGCGCCAGCCATTTCTGTCTTTCGCTTGCTGGCGCCAGTTGGAAATTCCAAGCTTTCAGGTTGTCCTCAAATTGGTCTTTCCAACGAAGATGCGGTCGTCCTTTTCCGCTGGGTACCGAATCGAATGTTTTCTTCACTGGAGCATCGTCTTTCATGCAGTGAACATGACCAAGCCAGCGAATCCTCTCAATTTTAATGCGCTTGACTATGTCGATGTCAGCGTACAGCTCATACAGTTCATCATTCCACCGTATTCGGTACTCGCCATTGACGCAGATTGGTCCATAGATCTTACGAAGAATCTTTCTCTCGAATGCTCCTAAAGTCTTTTCATCTGAACTGCTCAGCGTCCAGGTTTTTGATGCATAAAGTAGGACGGGCATGATGAGCGATTTATAGAGCGTGATTTTCCTTCGTCGAAAGAGGGTTCTGCTTCTCAATTGCCTACTGAGCCCAAAGTAACACCTGTTGGCAAGAGTTATTCTTCGTTTGATCTCAATGCTGATGTCGTTGGTTGAGTTAATGCTGGATCCCAGATAAACGAAGTCCTTTACAACCTCGAAAGACCTATTGTCAACTGTAACGTGGGTTCCAAGACGCTGGGACTGTTTGTTTGTTGACACCAATTATTTCGTCTTATCTGCATTCACTGCCAGACCCATTCGACTTGACTCTCTTTCTAATCTGGAAAATGCTGCACTGACTTCGCGCGTATTATGGCCAATGATGTCATTGTCATCAGCATACGCAAGCAGTATAACACTATTGTAGAATATTGTGCCACTACGTCTCAGATCAGCAGCTCGGATGATCTTTTCCATCATTAGGTTGAAAAAGTCGCACGATAAGGAATCACCTTGTCTGAAACCTCGTTTGGTAAGAAATGGTGGGGAGAGGTCCTTCCCGATTTTAACTGCGCTGCTGGTGTTGCTCAGTGTCATCCTGCAAAGTCGTATTCGTTTTGCAGGAATACCAAATTCAGACATGGTGGAGTACAGGTGCTTCCTTATTGGGCTGTCGAAGGCGGCTTTATAGTCGACAAAAAGATGGTGGGTGTCGATTTGTTTTTCTTGAGTCTTCTCCAAGATTTGTCGTAGCGTGAAAATCTGGTCGATGGTGGACTTTCCAGGTCTGAAGCCACGCTGATAAGGTCCGATCAGTTCGTTTACAATGAGCTTCAATCTTTCACATAAAACGCTCGACAGGACCTTATATGCGATACTAAGAAGGCTTATCCCACGGTAATTGGCACAGGTAGTGGGATCGCCTTTCTTGTGGATTGGGCAGAGCACACTGAAATTCCAATCGTTCGGAACGCATTCTTCCGACCATATTCTGCATAGAAGTTCGTGAATGCATTTAAGTAGAGCTTCGCCTCCATTCTTAAACAGCTCAGCAGGTAAGCCATCAGCTCCCGCGGCTTTGTTTTTTTAAGCCGAGCTATAGCTGTCAGAACTTCATCATAGTCGGGCAGCGGAACCTCGACGCTGTCATCCGAAATTGGGGTTTCCGGAATATCATCTCTATTGGCGGGATTGTTGTCAGCGTCGCCATTTAGAAGCTTAGAGAAGTGTTCCCTCCATAACGTCAGTGTACTCTGGACATCTGTCACTAGATTCCCGTTTTCATCATTGCAGGAAGAGGCCCTGGTTTTAAAACCATCGGCAAGGCGTCTTATTTTTTCGAAAAATTTTCGGGCCTTATTCCTGTCACCATACATCTCAATCTTCTCTTGCTCGCGCTTTTCTGCCTCTCTTTTTTTCCGCCTGAAAATATGTCTCTCTGCCCTCCTCTTTTCTTTGTATATCTCCTTAGCAGCGCGCGTTACAACCGACTTCAGGGTGGCTTTGTAGGCGGCGTCTTTCTCTGCAGTGGCGTCGCGACACTTCTGGTCGTACCACTGGTTTCGGCGAGGGCGGTGGTAGCCAATCACCTCCTCAGCAGCCGCACGCATGGAGTTGGAAATGTGTGTCCACTGCGCGCATATATCATCGATTGGAGGAGTGCTTTGAAGCAGGAGTGAGAGTCGAGTGGCGAAAGCATCGGCTGTCTGTTTCGATTGCAGCTTGTCGACGTCTAGCTTTCTGTGTACGGTTGCGTGTATTCTTAGCTGCGCATAGACGTGTACGGATCTTGGCTGCAACAAGATAGTGATCCGAGTCAATGTTTGCACCACGGATCGTGCGTACATCCAATACGCAAGAAGAGTGCCTTCCGTCGATCAAAACGTGATCAATTTGATTTTTGGTTTTTTGATCAGGGGACATCCAGGTGGCTTTATGAATATTGAGATGCTTGAATCTAGTGCTACTTACGACCATGTTTCGTGCTGCGGCGAAGTCAATCAGCCTCATTGCGTTATCGGAGGTGTTGTCGTGTAGGCTGAACTTTCCGACTGTTGGACCAAATATATTTTCCTTGCTCACCTTAGCGTTGAAGTCACCAAGCACGATTTTTACGTCGTGACGGGGGCAGCGCTCGTAAGCATTTTCAAGGCACTCATAGAAAATTTCCTTGATCTCATCGTCCTTGTCTTCTGTGGGAGCGTGCGCACATATTAGGCTTATATTGAAAAATTTAACCTTGATGCGGATTATGGCAAGTCGTTCGTTCACAGGTGTGAATCGCAGGACGTGGGGCCGTAATCTCTTGCCAACTACAAATCCGCATCCAAACTCGTGCTTCTTCGCATGACCGCTATAGTAGATATCACAGGGTGCATGCCGAATGCAACCCTGTCCCTTCCATCGCATTTCTTGGATAGCAGTTATATCAGCTTTGTATCTTTCCAAGACATCAGTCAGTTGGATAGAGGCACCTTCCCAATTAAGGGTTCGAACATTCCAGATTTGGGGATCAGTTTTTTTCTATTCTTATTTGTTTTCATTGAAATGCTCACCACTCAGATTAGCCGCCAAACTAACGGTTGTCAGTTTTGACGTTGCCTAGGGAACGCCACGTGGAGGTTTGAGTCGAATTGAGGCGATTTCACAAGGATTATGCTGGCCTCGCTAGGTTGAGACAGTCAGACATGTTACCCTGTAAAGGCTTGCCTCCGGTTTCCTAGTCTCAACTTTTCCTTAATAAAAATAATTAAATAAATTACTTCTTTTTAATAAATCCAATACAATGATGCATATATTAACATATTTACTCTGAAAACACGCTTTTTGAACAATTTCACGTGAGATGAGAGGGGGGAGTCGAACCAAGCCAAATCTCACGATATCTCACTAGGGGAGGGGGTGTTCACAAAAATCACCTCACGTTATTAATGGACGCCCCCTAAGTAATTAAGTAGTTTGTCACTTGGCATCTCAAAAATAATCGAAGAGAGGCTTTCAGTAAATTTGTATTATTTTGATCATGAGTCAGAATGTAGGTAATTATGTTTAGCTGCTTCCGGTTAGCCTCTTTAAATGTAATCCTTATTTATCCAAGCACACAACACAAAAAACTTGCTTTAAATTTTAACACTAAGACCACTAGAAAGGATTGTTGTTGATGCTACTTCACAGGCATCATTAAATCAAAGACACATTGTCAACAGGAAGCGCTAAATTAGCCGCAACAATTTTGCTAGTTGACATCATTCTGTTTCTTTTCGTTCTTCTTCACTCTGATCTGAATGAGAAGAGCCAGCCATTGGCAACAATTTTCGGGTTGATACGCTACTTTCTGCAGAAATATCTGCTGTCTGATCTTCAAATTCGGACATCTGCAGTTTTAAATGTGCAGACATGAGTTCATCTTCATCATCATAAAGCGGAAATCAAAGCAAAGAAACGAAGTGAGATGAGCCAGACAGTAAAAACCAGAACAAATCAGCAGGCAGGCACTCAGATAGACGGAGCGGCTGACAGACACCAAGACTTTTTTTAGTCATTCATGCTGAAAAGGCATTATTTTTATAGTATTGTATGTAGATGCATTTTTGGCAAAAATGTATAGAACTAATGTGACCCAAAAAGTGAAAAAACAATATTAAACAAACACAAATCTATGGCAAAATCATAAAATTTATGGTCCACTGGGAACATCTGCTGAATATGAATAATATTGCTGAATTATTTAAAAAAAAAAATTTTACTAAAGAAATGAGCAAAATTTTAAAGATTTAACCAATTCACATGTTTGCTTTAATTCAGTCAGGTTTATTTGTTGGAACCAGTGGCGTAAAAAGCAGGCCCGTAGAGCCCGCATTGTGGGCGGGCGCAACTAAGTCAGGGGCGCCCTCAAGTCCCTTTATGAAAATGACAAATGAAGTGGAGAACGACGCACAGTGTAAAATAAGCGGTCAAAAATCTAATTTATAGATGTTTGAATTTTTCCAAAATTTGTATGGCTTTCAATAGAAAATATCGTGGGAGAAAAAATCAAAATTAATTTTTTTTTAATAGTAGCAACCATTTCGTTACGACAAGCAGTCAAAGTTGCATTTTTTAGAAATTAAATTTTTCTTGTTATTCACATTTTATTTAATTTTCTTTTTTATTTTTCAAAAAGTTTAAAATTTCTTATGTATGGCAATATTACTTTTTTTTACATTTTGAACATATGGTTTTAAGATTATCGTAAAAGTAAACTCAAAGTAAACACATAAAAGTAAACACAAGTTTTGAAAGTGTTGAAAAAATAAATTGAGAAAGATATTTATTATTTGAGAAAGATAATTAAGATATACTAAAATATTTACTTCCTTCGCAAAATATTATTTTTAAATTAACAACAATAAATGAAAAATAATTTAATAATATGTGATGAAATAAAATTCTCAGAGTGCAATAATCGACGTCAAAAAAGCCGACTATTCAGAGCAAAAGTCGTCTTTGTTTGGCAAAATTCGTTTATGGTCGAAGCCGATTTACCCGTTTGCTTTCATATTTTTAGCAAGTCAGCTACTGCTGTTATTTTAATCAATCAGTTGGTCATATTTTGTAACGTTAGCAAATTCTTCAGTTAACAGTTAAAGTCAAATACAAAATATTTAAACTTAATATCTTAAACTTATCAGTTCACCAGTAAGAAAAATATTAATCTCATTTATTCAAACTTTTAGTTTCTTTAACTTTAAAAAAAAAAATTAATATAAATAAGCAAATACGCAGGCTTTTGGTCTGTTTTTATTATTTATTACTTATTTCCAATATTTGATGTCAATGTTGTTAAAATTTAAAAATTATAGTGCAAAATTGTTTTATTGTATTTTTAATTGTTTTTAGTTCTTGAGTTTGAAGTAGTTCGAAATATTGGATATAATTAATAAATAATTAACTGACCTAAAGCCTGCGTATTTGATTATTTAATAATAAAATCAAAAGGTCATAGAACACACAACAATAAAAATTAATACGTGTTTTCTTTTTGCCTTCTTTGTGATCTTATAATATTTATTATAAATTTTATTATATTTGATATTATAAAAAGTATTTTTTACGTTATTGCTGTTTTTTAACAAATACTATTAAAATAAAATATACATTTATTTATGAAATAAAATATTTTTAACTGTTTTAACTGTTGTAATAAATTGTGACTATTGAATTAAATAAAAAGTCTCTTCTTGTTCTCTTCTTTTTTTTTCTTCTCTTGTTTTCTCTTACGCTTCTAGTAACCTACTCATAACATAATTTTGGTCTAAAAGTAAATAGCAGGGCGCTTTTAGAAACCTGCGCACAAATTATAATTACGCTACTGGTTGGAACGTGATCTTGTGCAGTTCGAGCAAGCTAAAGCAGTTTTTCTTAAACATTTCCACTTTTTTTTTTAATCTGCGAAAATATCTTAAAAGCTTTTTAACAGCCTAAAAATCACACTACGCATGCTTTGAATAATTTTGATTAATGCATGCGCACAAAAATAAGAAATAAAAAAATGAATAAAAAATAACTATGATCCGCAGATTTGCAAAAAACTTGCGTAACTCACGGTCGGTTGGCTCAACGCAGATCACTTGCACCGGATGTCAGCGTTGAGGCCATGTGTAAGCACACAGCACGCGTGATTTATATATGTTGCAAAAAAAAAACCCATAAAATAATATTTAGATTTGCTTTCATTTATTGTACAAAAACAAAAACTTCTACTAAAACTCGAGGAAGATCATCATCAGCCTCACTGACAGCATTGATCGTGTCATGACAGTCAAGTCGCTCACGTTATCCCTGAGCTCCCCGACCGTCTTCTGTCTGTTCATCGTACGAATATAGAATTATATATGATGAATGATCTTACAGGAACTGACACTGGTCCTTAGCGACACTGTGGAAAAAGTGGTGAAGCGAGGTCGAGCGAAAGGAGATGAATGAAAATCAAAACAAACAATGTTAAACGTGATCCATCCATTTATTGTAGAGCCATAAAATTATAAACTTCAAATTTTGGCATCAACATTAAATGCAGTGTATGGCAAATGATTGATCGTTTTGCTCAAGTTGTTGTTAGTGTTATTGGCATGAGCTGATATAACAGATTTATATGAATTCTTTCTTAAGGCACATTTTTAACACATGTTAACAATTTTAAAATATAAATTAGCATATTTAAGGTTTTCTTGTTTGGCAGAAAACTAACTAATTTTAATTTAAGCCAATAAGCCAAATTGTGTATTATATCGTGTACGCGTATTTATAATATACAGCGCTGGAAAATACAATAAATTACGTCTAACAAATAATATAATGACTTAATGACTTTTCAATGACTTGACTTCTGAGAAATCAAAATTCTTGTCAGATATATTCGCACTTGACGGATTGGAGAATAGGAGGGGCCTTAAAACTTCCCTTACAGCTGCATTTATTCATTTGGCTTAGGTTTAAAAAGCATTTAATATATCATAGAAACTCGGTATGGGTCATTGTAAAAGGGGATTGTGGCACTTCCCATATAATTAGAATTATACCATGTGAACCAAACCCATCTATAGAAAACTAATTAATGAACCTTTTCGGCACTCTGAAAGAAGTCCTTTTAGACTAAGATGCCACTTCAACACGAAACTTTTTTCTGTTCGGAAAAAATTAAACAAAAGTACTTAAAAGTAATTGCTCTTCTAATGTGATTATTTAAAATTATCTACAGCTGATATGAAAATATACTCTAATATATGGCTATATTGCTGTAAAAAAGAATAAAAAGGAGTAATTTTAAGAAAATTGCCCCTGGGTATTTTTAAATTTTTTGCAAAAATTTCTGATATTTGGGAGAGTTTGAATTTTAATATAAAAAGAAATTGAAACTGTTTGTGTTATTAGTATACAGTGGAAAATATGAAATTGCATATTTGTACTGAATGGTCACAAAACAATTTCGGTGACACAGATATGCATCCCGAGAAATTCTATCTCGAAGAACATAACATAATTTTTGCATATTTAGCATATTCCATACAAATTGCACATACACATTTTAAGAGCATATGCAAAATTTATGCAAGTCCATTTAATCGCAAACTTCTATTAGAGGCATGGACGTTTTCAGAGGGTACAAGAGGGCACTTGCCTCCCCTTGACTTTCGCAAAAAAATCGTTATATTATTGCCAAAAAAATTTAAAAATACTAATAAAGCATGAAAAATTAATAATTGCATAAATAACTGAAATATACGATTTCATTATTCTAAAATATATAAATTCTCTATACAAATTATTCTATTTTTATATTATAATTTTTATTTTATATATTTTAGAATTATATGTAAGCTTAATGCCAAATATGTAAGTCATATTTTCTTAGTATAAAGTAATATAAATACTAAAAATGTTAAGACTTTTACAGCCCCTCCTTTGTATTATAACATAAATTTATGCGAACGCACATGATCATAAAGTCGGCCAAAGTTAAGTTCTTCATCAATAAAGTCAACCAAAGGTCGAAGATGTATGTTCTTGTTAAAATAAAGCTAATTCGAAGAGAATGTTTTGGTGGTATTTTTGTTGATTGCACGATTAGGGGTATTCACGATTCAGAAAACTTGCCTGTGCATTTGAGAACTTGTGCAGTTAAGTTTTCATGGATACACTACTATCAATTTTTCGAATATGTCATTATATCTGCACGTGTATTTTGGCTTTGTAGAGTACCCAAGTCCTCAACTGCACAGGCAAGTGCACTGAATCGTGAATGCCCCTATTGTTGTTACCTAATTTAATGAATTAGCTTTTCTAGACTTCTCAGGTGCATTCAACAACGTATCAACTAAGGCGGTAATCCTGAACTGATTACGTACAATTGATGCTGCATCAGGTATTAACCTATGGCTAGACAATTTACTAAATTACTGAATAGTTCGAGCTGAGTGAGCACTAAATCCATGGAAAAATATGCTCACAATGAGATGCCACAGGGACGGATCCCCTTGCCCCTACTATAAAATCTCGTTGTCAATTAACTACTCAAAAACTTTGAAGGTAGAACCCCGAAGATAACAATCTATGCAGATGAAATAAACATAATTATATTTGGAAAATGTCAATAAAAAATAAGCAAAAAAGGCACATCAAATATCTAGGAGTCGTCCTGGATAGCAAGTTGGAATGGAGAATCAATGTAGAAGAAAGCCACTATTGCGCTAAATGCATTCAAGAAGATGCTAGATAGCACCTAAATTCTCTCGCCCATTCGAATTCATTGGATCTATGTAACGGTGCTTTTGCATTACGAGTGCAATGAAGTAAACTCCAACTAAAGTGCTTGAGGCTTTTATATGTATGGAACCTTTGGACATACACGCAAAACTAATATCCACAGGAAAAATGAATTACTGAACATAAATCTGTATATGTTTAAAGTAATAAAATTATTTTTACATTTTTAACACTGATTTTTAATAAACTTTATAAATATTTACAATACTTGCAAATTGTATGGATTTAGAAAATTTTTATTGCTGCATAAGCAAAAAATATGTAGTACATTTTTGCATATGCTTTTGCATATTTTATTCATAAAATTTGCATTTCATAGATATGGTGTAATAAATGCATTATTGAAGACAAAATCAATACAAATCCAATACTATACTTCAATCAGACTTAAAATGAATTTTGCATATAATTCCGCTGTCTAGTTATTAGACAAGCTAAAACACGATACTTTTCTAATAAACTTAATTTATCTCTTCAAACCAAAACGTTGCGGAACATTAGAAGACTTGGCTTATGTAATAATAATCGCTCCAAATGTAATGAAGATCCTAAACTTTTAAATAATTTCTTTATCGATACTGTCCTTCACAACAGTTGTTAAGGTGCTTGATGATATTCGACCTGAATATGACGCTGGCTTTACGACTTTACTCTGTTTACTTGACTTTTCCAAGGTCTTTGATAATGTTAACCATAAAATATTTAAGTCAAAAGCTTTAGTTTCTCTTTGGTTTTTGTGAACGAGCTATCAATCTTTTGTCTAATTATTTATGTAATAGAATTCAAGGAGTCAATGTCGGTAAGTATTTTCATAGTACAAAACTGTTCTCAGTAGTACATGGCTATTCTCTATGTTCATAAATGATATTTTAAATGTATGTAAGAATGCGTAAGATGC
Organism: Dichetophora obliterata; assembly: GCA_963920525.1. Classification (NCBI taxonomy): domain Eukaryota; kingdom Metazoa; phylum Arthropoda; class Insecta; order Diptera; family Sciomyzidae; genus Dichetophora; species Dichetophora obliterata. Next base: position 96,787,910 of record OY986438.1, read on the forward strand.
GTATGCTGATGATATCTAGCTCTATCTATCTCGCCGAACTGGGCTTCTAGATGATGTGTGCTCCAGGTTGAATAAAAATCTCAATAGCATTGATGAGTGGGCTAAATGTAGTGGGCTTCAACTAAATGCTGCTAAATCTTAAGTCCTTCACATCTGTAAGAGTAAAACTTGTGTTGATGATGTCCCTGATCTGTTTATCGGAACTAGCAAGCTAATTATGGTATCAAAAGCTGTAAGCCTTGGTTATGTCATAAATTCCTCTTTGACTTTTGTTGACTACGTTAATAGTGTAGTAAAAAAGTTTATTATGTACTACGTAATTTAGGAATGTATGGTAGTGCAACTCCTGTTGACTAAAAACGTAGGTTGGTAATACAACTAATTTTACCCTTAGGGGTCGTTCATAAACTACGTTACCGATTTTTTAGCATTTTTTACCCCTTTTCCCCTCCGTTACTTTTCGTAGTGCATTTCAAAACCCCTCCTCACCCCCCCATTAAGTAACGTGTCTCAATGAATCTTATTTTGACCATGAGTACATTAAAACTGCATTCTCAAAATGAACGAAGAGTTAAATGAAAAAACCTTATCGTTGTTCACTGTTCAACATAGAATATAAACAAAAATGAGAAAGACAGCAACAATTTAGAAAAAAAGTTTAACATATTATAAACCAAACGAAATGTCATTGTTTCAGCTTTTAATATTTGATGTTTTTGTTTTCTCTTAATTACGGAATTTTTAGAGGATATAACGGTTTTATGCAAACAAATATTATAATATTTAGAATAACCATCTGTTGCGTGATTGGTTTGAAAATAAATTATTTGTTTTTATTGTTTTTAATCTTAAAGGTATATCAATTTTATTTCGAATGGAACCTGAACCATTCAGATCGGTGAAATATTAGGAAAGATATAGCCGAGTTTTCATATAAGCTTCATAAGGTGGACATTTTTAAAAAAAAATTTATGATTCGATAACTAAACGATGTATAGATAATTCCTTCGGTGAATTTTATTTTTCCAATGAGTACTAAAAACTGCATTTTTAGATCTTAGCGCTGCGGAAACCGTAATCTCCCCAAAAAAAATGCATTCGAAAGTAGTAGCTAGTTCCTTGAATATACATAATTTACCAAAATGTAATGGATATATGGAAAATTAAGAAGATTATGAAGCGTAAAACAGAAACTCAAGGAATGTACGTTATTTTCGACCAAATTGTTGCGTGGCAAAACTAGACAAATTCTCCAAAGACGCTAATTTTGATAAATTACATTATATATAATTAAAAAAAATATATATTAAAATCGGTCGATTAGTTTGTTGGCAGGAGTGTTCAAACTCTGGCGCACCGGGGTATAAGCGCTTTTGAATCTGTATTATAAGCGGAATTGATTTTACATTTTTTGTAAATATTCTTGAATAGTAGTTGTACAGCAATAATCAATTAAAAACATAAATTCAATTTTGAAAAAATTGTTTGCCCCAAAGCCTTCCTTAAAGCATTATGTATAAATTTATATTATTTTTCTTTGTACCATAATTTTAGCTATCCTTTTTGTTTGAGTAAACAGAACAAATAACTGCAGCTGTGAGTAAACAGAGAAAATAAATGGGGAACAGCTGAAATACTTTTTGTATTTTTAATAGACATTACGGAGTTTGTAGAAAAGCAGCTATAAAACGAATGCAAGCGGTCAGCAAATAATGTAGACACTCTGTTAAGATCCGACAGAATATTGTACAATGCTCGCTTCAGATCGTGTTTCATTTGAAATTCAGTACACAAACTTAGAAAGTACTGTAAAATGTTAAACACAACAACAGTGTACTCTTTGCAGCAGACAAAGCAAACGTATTCAAGCAGATGTACCATTGCCATCATACCTCTTTTAAAGAGAATCAGCCCTATCATGAATAATTTTTCATGCAGAATCGAAAAAGGGAGTTTTAATTTTTAAGATAAAGCTCAAGAACACTTTGGAAATTTTTAATGTATACTTAGTAGGGCGGGTCAATTTGTATGGACGAATTTTTTGGAGGACTGGCTCAGCGAAATTCGTAAAATACATGTAATTTCAAGACTTTTTCTCCACTACAGCATATACAAATTCTGAAAAAAAGCTGTGCGGACTTTCGTAAATAGATTTTGTTCTCAATTATAAAATATGAATGTATGAATGTATGTGTATGAATCTATTTACGAAAGTCCGCACAGCTTTTTTCCAGAATTTGACCCGCCCTAATACTTAGTCATCAATGGTTTATTAACAATTTTGCGTCAAAAATTTCACAAAATGTTGTTGAGCTTTATGTTAAAAATGGAAACTCCCTTTTCCGATTCCGCGTGAAAAATTTTTCTCGAGATCTTTTTTTATATTTTTTAAAATTAAAAGTCCTCTTTTTTGTTGTTGGAGACAAAATATATCTATCAATAAAAAATTTACTAAAAATTTGCATGAAAAGTATCAACACTGATTTGCAAGTTATTAGCTATATGGCAATGCTGAACGCTATCCCTGAACAACCGTAACTTAACCCTAGCTTTGACCACTATATTTTTGCATACGTTATGTGTCCATGATTTTGTCCTAGCTATTTTTTCACCTTTTTAGAGACATCGGTTAACCCTAAATTTGTTTTTTGCATACGTTATGTGTCCATGATTTTGTCCTAGCTATTTTTTCACCTTTTTAGAGACATCGGTTAACCCTAAATTTGTTTCAAAGGTTTAGTTTTTGGTTTAAATGAAAGAAAAAAGAAGGTTTTGTTCAAAAATATTTGTACAGTATTGGCAATTAATTTTGGAACAGCCAAAAACGAGAATTTTTTACATTTTAATAAAAAATTGATATCTCTGGCCCTAACTAATATTAAGGAAAAACGTTCCAGAGAATTTAACTTGATATATAGATCTTTCACAAAAACCTCCATAAACCTTATTATAACTTATAACTTATGGAAAACAGATTGCATAAATGACGCTTAGTAATATATTAATTTAGGCCCTTATTATGAGTTGCTTTCGACGTTCGATCTTCGCTGGTTGTCGAACAACAAGCATCGAAAGTTAAATTCTTATTATGAGCAGTGCAACCCTATTGAAATGTTCGTTGCTCATCGAAATTTCAGTCAAATAGGATTTTGCTTTCGATGCGATCCGTGCTTAGCAATAATTGTTAAAAATTCAAGTATTTTGTGATTGTGTTTTCCTTTTTAAAGACTTAAAACTAATATTGAACTGTTTTTGTAATTTTTATGCAGGTCTAAGGTGGTGAGCAACAAATCACAGTTAGAAAAACTGGTCTTATTGATGGAGGCAAACTTTGACTGCAAAGGATATTTGTTCCAAAGTTCAGGCGACAAAGACATGGGAAGCAGAGAACTGCACAAGCCTACTTGAAGTCTATTTCAAGTGCTTGCTTAAAATATTAGTTCAAGCTAGCTTGAGCTTGATAATTTTGAATCAAGTAAAGCTTGTAATTGAATATAAATAAGCCCACGACAGCTTGCAAGTATTCTAGCTTACAAGCGAACGGCATGAAGTTTCAAGTAAAGGAAAGCTTGATGCCTTCGGCAAAAAGCTTAAAAAGCTGGAAATTGAAGGCAAGTATCCAATTAAAGCAAGTATACAAAAAATTCAATGAGCTTGTTTAGAGAGAGCTTAAGCGTAATAGGACTTTTAAGGATTTTAAAGCGTAAGGTCTTTAAGGAAGGTTGGAAGTTTTAGGGGTAAATGATTTCCAATATGCTGTCAAACTTTAAAATTTAAGATGGCGGATAGAGTTGCCACCTAAATTTTTTTATTTTTGCGAATTCTTGTAATTTTAAAATTCTGACAACGGATTTGATTGAATATAATGTCACAGTTTTAAAATTTAAGATGGAGGTTAGGATTGCCACCTAAATTTTTACCACAGTATTACCACCTAATAATATGTATTTTTAAGAGTTTTAAACGTCATTTATCAGTGTAAAGGGGTCGCTGATTTCGAATCTAAAGTTAGAATTTCAAAATTCAAGATGGTGGATAGGGTTGCCACCTTAATTTTTTGTAGCAGAAAAATGGTATACCGAAAATGGGTCGCTGAATCCGAATCCGTCGTCAGAATTTAAAAATTATAAAATTTTGAAATAATAGGGATGCCACATAATTATATGCCTTTTCAAGATTTTCGGATTCAGCGACCCATTTTTGGTGTAACATTTTTTTTGCCAGGCCCGAATTCATCAAACTACAAAAAATTAAGGTGGCAACCCTAACCTCCATCTTAAATTTTAAACTGTGACATTATATTCGAAATCAAATCCGTTGTCAGAATTTCAAAATTACAAGAATCCACTACAGTCGAAGATCGAACGCAGCTCATAATAAGGGCCTTAATTTGCCAACCGAAAATTGGCTTCGAGATTTTTTAACAAAAAATTATATTTTCAAAAACGTATCGTGTTTGCAGTTTTTCGACGCATGTTAAAAACAGAAACGGTTATTAAAACAAGCTCAAGAAAGCTTTAAGTATTATTGTGAGGAAGCTTGATAAAATAATCACAATTTGATTTCGTTTGTTACTTCAGTTGAAAAGACTTTATAAAAAAAACTAATATGATTATTTATTTGGAACCTCAAGTTTTTTTAACTTTTTTAAATAATAAGTGTAAAATGTTTTTTATTTACATTTATATTTATGTATTTATTTTGTAACAAATTTTTTAAAACTAAAAAACTGAAAAAATAATGTTTATTTGATGTGTTTTTACTTTGCAATAAATTTTACTGAATTTTAAAAAAGTCCCTTTTTGTCCTCTTTTTTTTATCAAAAGTTCTCTTATTTTGGCCTAGAGTTCTGGTAACCCTATCTAGATGTTTAGTATGGATCTCCATAAACTCATACACGAAAAGAGACTTCTCTAGTTGTTTAAAAAAAACTCCAGTTTTGTTTATCTAGAAGAAGTCATGTTTTAATAATTCCTAGCCATTATTCGTTACATCCTTCTCCCCTTTATGCATTTTGCCATTAAAATGTGGAATGCTTTACCTCGTAGGTTAAGATAAATTAGTGGGAGAGGTAGTTTTAGGGCCTCTAGCTTATCTTTCTATTCCACTTCATAGTTTCCTCACTCTTATATATATAAAATAATTTCAAATAAGAATTAAGTTAGCATTTAAGATATTTAATAGTTATTATAAGCTTTCTTTTTTAAAATGTAACGTAACTTTAAGTGTATATTTGTTGTTATTACTGTATAGTATAATATAATTTTTTCAAGCCAATGCTGATATCGTACTATAAAAGAACCTAGTTCTTATTGTATCAAAATGTTCTCTAATTAAATAAAAATTAATAAGACATGATTCTAACTGTTCGCGTAATGAACGGTTTTTCCATATAAATTCATTATAATTGCTTAATTTTCATTTTTTTTTTATTGTCTTCAGTGTGTGACACGCACTGAATTCTAAACATTTTTACACCACTTTTGTATTGTTAATTGAACACAGCCTTCCGCTGTTGCTCCCTTCGAGCTCCAACCGGTCCTCTGGTTCCGGTCTTCCTTCTTCAACCAGCAAACAAAAAGGTTAACCTCTTGATTTGATTGTTAAAATATTCTTTGGTTTTTTTTTCAACTATTGTAAACATTATATTTACGCAAATTTAAACTAAAATCCGTTCATTTGTAGAATAAAAATAAACGTTCATTATCTAATTACTATCATTAAAATTAAAATCCCCAAAATTCGAGTTTTCCAAAATAAAGCATTATTGAAGGTACACAAAAGCGCTGTCGATAGACGAGTCGAAGTCGATAGACAGTGTAGTGTAACACCAACGATTGGATAAAAAATAAGTCTATGATTTTTGACCGTGCATACAACTTTGCAATAGTATTGTAAATTTGCTAAATTAAATTATTAATGGTAATATTATGCAATAATTTAAAACAAAACCTTTTTGTCGTTAGAGGCATCTAAACGGCGTTATAGATACATGCAAAAGGCACTCACAGTAAATTTTTCGATGAAAAGAACATGTAAAAGTAACAACAAAACTCTTCACGTATTTTTTTAAGACTGAATGTTAACTTGGTATAGTTAAAAAAAAACAACAAACAGTCCCACAAAATTGAGCAGTTGATAAGAAAGGGGGGGGGGGGGTAGGGGGAAGGGTTTATATGAAAATCTAAAAAGGGTAGTTTTCACAACTCAATTCTACAGTGAATCTTCACCCAATTTATTAGTGATTAGCAGGGCTAGGATTTTAATGACATCCTAGATCTTTTTTTTGCTGCTTTTAAGACATTTCCTTGTTATTTAGAACAGCGGTCGTCAGCGCCTAGCTCCTTCCACTCTTTTATAACAACTTCAAGATTTTCATGATTGTTGTAATTCGCCGAATCGTTCGCAGGCGCAGCCACACTGCAACGCTGCAGCGCGTGTGTCTTGTTGTTATTATAGAATTGTATAGCGCACAATTCTTGCTATACTATAGGTTTATTGTTCATAATTTTTCGTACTGTTTCGACGCCGGATTGTTATAAATTGAAATTCACTTGCGTGGATGCATGCGTGTTGTTGCTTTTATGTGTTGTTTTTATGTTAATAATTCCTAATTGAACCACGTAGCCAACGATTTGTTGTTTTTATTGTTTTTTGTTGTAATTGTTGTTGCACTCTTCAAATAAACTTTTTGGAGATCCCTGATTTAGAACGTCGATTTATGTTCTTAAATTCCAAATATGAAAAGTTTTTAGGTAATTTTTTTCGTCATTTTCATTAGTTCATTTAATTTTATTATCATTTTTGGACATTTTTAATTCTTAGAGCATATTTTGGTAATTTCTTAGGTCATTTTAGTGTAATTTTGAAACAATTTTTTTCGTTTTTTTCGAACTAAAAAATGTAAAAATGCTAATTTTTAAACATATTCCTTTCAATCAAAAACATTACCCCTATGCGCGTGGTGACGAAAGCACTGACAAAAGGATATGTAGAAAGATGAAACATGTGTTCGATAAAGACTTAGGACATGTTTGTGTTTACAAAAACATTTTGCCAGACAATCGACGTTCTTTCAATTTTAATGACTTAAAAATGTAATAAAACCTTGTAATATACTGTAACGCTTTGTATAAAAATTATATAAAATAAATTTTAAGTTAAGTAATGTTTTATTTTTAAAGCTTTATTTTTTGTTTATTTTTTATGCAATTGTTTGCGGTTTTTATGTAATTTATTCAGTTTTTAGGTCATACCAAGATTATATTTGTAATCGAATCACTCTACTTCTATGGAATATCTTGGCTTAGGGTTTTTATATCTGCAATTACCTCTAAAATGGACTTCTTAAAAAAGGTTTTAGTTTACATACTGTTTAGAAGCATCTTAGGTTCATAAATTTTAGAATGGAATTTTTTTTAAATTTTGTCAAGTGGTTTTGTTTAAATTCTTTCATTCAAAATTATTTTTATGTAATTTATTATTATTAATTTATTTATTTCAATAAAGTTAGGTTTTAATAGTTAACTGCGAAATAATCGAAAACATACACATTCGCAAGTTATTAAAAATTTATTATATTATAAAAATATGAGTTTATTTAAACACGCTCACGCAATAATTTTTAAATTTCCCCACCAACTCATATATATCAGACTAAAAGAAAAAAGTATTAAACGAAATAAGCAGACAAAATAAAGAATTAACTATCAAACTTCTCATTTTCTTTTTTACCGAAATTAATTGTATTAAATAATCTTTAAGTGAAGAGCGGCGAAAAGAAGTTGTTAAAATAAATTTCAAAATAAGCGTAAAACGCAAAACGTGGGCGCAGCAAATAATGATATGTGCTACACAAACACACACATATATACTCATACACACTCTACCATCCCAGATGAAAAACAAAGCAGGCTTGCCGATGGAAGGAATGGGGCAGGTTATAATTTTAATGCTTAGTTTAGAAGTTTATTTTTTGAAATTTTAAATACTTCTTCTTTACTTTTAAGTAAGGTGCATTAGCAAAAGTGCTTGTTATGTGACAACAACTTCAATTTTTTCATGTTTGTTGTAATTCGCCAACACTTTAAGTTTTCGCCGTAGCACTTTTGATAGCAACAATGTTGTTATGTATATTATTTCAACATCACAACAGTGGAAGGGGCTTTAGTTTTTACTCCTGTTTTTGGAATCTTGATTAGTGAGTTGAATCACAACAGAGACATAACTTTCATTTTTTATGTTTTTGTTTTTTGAAGACGTTTAATCGTAATAAAGCAAATTAAGCTACGATAAGTTAACAGCTGTGATGGTCGAATGGATAAGCTAATGCACTTACACTCATGCGGCCGAAGTTTAAGTCTCCGAATAATGGTAATTTTTCAAATGCAGGCAACATGGGTTGGAAGTTCAGGAGACATGCTCGCCTTCATATCAGCTTATATCTTTTTTCTATTGGCATGTCCTTGGACATGCCGCCAAATGAATTGCCGTTACAGCAATGCAACATGCATCTCATAGTACGAATTCAGAATTAATACCGTGAGATGAATGCAGCATTAATGACGTGAGATGAATGAAGCATTAATACCGTGAGATGAATGCAGCATTAATGCCGTGAGAAGCATGCAAGCTTACGGTTTCAAATAAAAAAAAAATGCACGTTTGAGCCGATCGTCTCTTCGTGCGATCATTTCGATATACTATGAATTATTTTTTAATGAAGGAGTTATGCACCGGCATAACGACATAGAGGTTTTTAAGGACTGCTTAAATAAGATGAAGGGTAGAAAAAAATACAATGAAGAAACTAACTAAATACAAAAAGAAAATGTATGCTGATCGCCGGTGCAGAAACATGCAATTTCGTGTAAATATGATAACCTTCTTAGCTCATACTGTTATCAATGTATTTATACTCGTACTGTTTCAATTTTTGAAGCGAAGCTTTTTACGCCTCGTTTTATGATTTGCTTGAGTGATATCTCAAAAACGACACTTTTAACGTAGAATTACGTTTTACAGCGCGGTTTGTATGGGGGCCACTTTCACAAATTTTTTCAAAGTGATATTTGACACTTTGGGGCATACCTATAGCCTTTAATATTCACCGTACAAAAAAAAATGCCAAAATATCAGTTTTAGTGGGAATAAAACGAATATCTAATAAAATAGCAAAATCTAAGAAGATAAAAAATTCATATATTCGTATCAGAAATGCACAAGCTGCTTAGCTGCAGTAGCTGCTTATGCTGTTTTTAAGGTTGTTGTTCTTGCTGTGTTTGCTTCTTTGGTTCGTAGTACCGTCGTTCGTTGTTGTGCTGCTTTTGTTGTTGTTGTTGTTGTTTTTATTAATATGTATGTAAAACATACATACACAAATACATACAAGTTGTTTTAATTTTGTTCGTTTCCCAGATAGCCAATCGGCTCTGTTGAAAACGATGTGCACTTTTAAAAGCACTGAAGCGGACCGTTTCGTTGTCAGCAAACTATGCATTGTGTGTTTCATATAGGCGTGCCATTTATTAAGTTGTATGTTGATTTTCAATGATTTAAATACGAATTATAAATGTTTGATAGCTTAAATCATTCAAAGAAAAAACAACAACAACATTTTCAATATGAAAAAGAAAATATCACTAGCTGATTAATTAGTTAGCTGATTGATTAACTAGTTAGAGTAATTAATTGTTCTAACCTGACTTAAAGCTCAATAAACGATTTTAAACTATCAAACAACTAGAATTTGTATTGAAGAAAGATTTAAACTATCAAACATTTAGAATTTGTATTGAAATCATAGAAAATCAACATAATAAATAACAAGGTCATATAGAAAACTTTAAGTTGTATATTCATTTTATTTGTTGTTAAACAATTGTAACCTTTTCTAAAAATAGTTTTTATTAAGTTGCAACAATAAACTAAACCATAAACGGCAACTCAACTGCACTACCTTGATTTCAATACAAGATTCAATGCATATTTAAGAGTTTTTTGGCGAACGGGTGAAAAAGAGAGGGAAAAAAGACAAGAACAAACGACGCATCAAGCGAATATGACATTAATTTCAATTCGATTCTTGATAAATATAAAAAAGGACTTTACATTTATATAGAGAACGGTTTAAAGTTACAAAAACATGTCGTTTTCATACCAGCAAATCAGATGCTGCCGTTTTAAGTACCGTTTAGCTGGCACAGTAACATTCATGACTTGTTGGGTTGTAATACAATAGAGAATACAGAAGCATGTAGCTAGAGAGCCAGTATGTGGCTACAAAAAAATGTACTACTACTAGCAAAGGTTGCCAGTTAAAATTTAAAACAATTCTGACAAAAAGTTACTTTTTTCACAGTAACATAAATTAAATACAACAAAAATTACCTTTGTAAAGATAAAAAAAAAAGTTTCTACCGCAATAAAAAGATATCAAGAAAAAAATGCCACTATCATTAAAAATAATCACACAAATATCACGCATTTTAAAAATACCACCACACATTTTATATGCATTTAAAATTGCCACAAAAATCTCATTCGCATTAAAAAATAGCTTAATAAGTCTCATTAAGAAATACCACAAAGAAATTTTGCTTACTAAAAGAGAAAAAAATTTTAAGAAGAATATTACCAAACTCCCACGGAAATTCAAAAAATACCCCACTGAATTGGCAACGCCAATTGAAAAATACCACGCTGAATTAGAAAATTTAATAAGAATTTCCAAAAACAAAAATTCCTAAGGGCAATTTAAAATTACCACGAATGGGATTTTTCCAACATAACTAGCAACGTTGCTACTAGCTGCTCTCGGAGCAATAATTGCTTTCGCCGCAAGTTCGAGAATTTTCTTGTGTGATGAGTGTAAAGCGGGATATATAAGCAAAGTTCTGCTTATTTTCTGTGGACAATTCGGTTCATCCCCTCTAACGCTGCTCAGCCGCTGTGATCATGCTCTTCTCCGTGCGTCGTTGTTTTAGATTTGCTTGGTAATTGTTGTTGGTTCTGTTGTTGGTTGTTGTCAGAGGCAGTATATATGTATACTACTACTACGCAAATTTGTGCATGCGTTTCTTAGCATGCGTTGTGCTTTAAAAACTCCATTTATTTTTTAAATACCATTATAAATTAAAATTATTTATATTATGCATTATATTTTTTCCATATTAAAAATTTATTTTGTGAACTAAAATATTAATTTTAAATTACTTTTAAAATATACATATATGTATATTCTCTTTACTACATGAAAAATAAATAATTCAAATTTACCCATATTTATTTCCATTAATTAAACATAACTTTGAATTACATTTAGTTTTAACCAACAAAACAAATGAATAAAAACAACAAATTCATCACCAAAAATATCAAACGAAAACTTTTTATAGAACAAAACAAATTTTTACATGAATTTTATTGTGAGCTTTTTAGATCAGGTAAGTGTAAAGAAGGACAACAACAACAAGTTTGTTTTTGAATATTTTTTATTTAGAAGATGAAACGCTTTTAAATAGTTTAGAAAAATATAAATAAAAAAACCAGAACTTTTTTCTATTACTGTGTAAAAAGGAATTCTACGTCTATACTTACGATACTATCGAAACTGTGTCTTTTTTCCATACACTTTTTTCTTAGAATTGTTGTTGCTTTTTGTTTGTGTCAATTACAACAAGATAATACAAAATTAAAAGGATTTCAATGACACAAATAAGAATCAAACCTGCGCCTTTTCGATTGATAGCTCAACACGCCACCATCTAATCCAAACAGTCAATATTAAGTATTAACTGAAGCTATGTTGCATTATATTACAAGAATATATTAAAAGGATTGTGTATTAGATATTCTACATATTCTATTGTGAATGCGTGAAGCAATGATACAGCAAATCACAATAATCGATCAAAAAGATTGTGCATTAGCTATCAAAACAACAAAAGCAGCAAGATTTCATTGAATTGATTAAAAAGTTTTCACTAAATGCCAATTGCTTTAGGTGGAGATTTTGATCGCAATTTAAGACATAAATGTTCGCCGGCACTTAATCAATTCCTTTTTGATAAATTTAATTTACAAATAATAAGCGATTCAAATCAACACGATTAGGGACAACTAGTGATGGGGTTGGGTACGAAATCCCCAAAAACAAAATCCTAACACAAAATCCCCAAAACAAAATCCCAAAAACAGAATCCCCAAAAACAAAATCCCAAAAAATAAAATCGCGGCGATTTTCAACTTAATCCAAACATATTTTACAAAATTTGGGGTTTTTTAACCTAATCCAAACATACGTTCATATAACAACATTGTTGTATATATATGTTAGAGTCCTGTCAAAAAGAATATATTTAAAAAGAAATGCAATCATTTTCACTTCATTTATTTTTTTGTTAGTTTCAAAATGAATATTTATAAAAGATGGTATAAGCACTATATTTAAATTAAATGTAAATAAGATCATTTTATTATGATTTTCATATTAATGAACAAATGAGTTTTAAACTGGAAAAATTCAAGATATGTAAAAAAAAAATATAAATTTAATAAAACAAAAGTAAAATAAATAATAATTATTAAATTTTTTTCATATTTACTCGATTTTTAAAAACTCTATTAATACACTTAAAACGTTTAATGCTACATTTTTCTTAGGTATACTTTGACCCGACTGCAATTTCTCCAATTTAGTTTTTGAAATAATTATCTCTATTCCGAGCTCTTTAATAATTTGGTAAAGGCCACAATTTTTCATTCAAACAATAATTTTAAGTCGACGATGCCACGCCTCGATAGAGTTTTGAGTCCGTGGAAAGTTTTCAATAGAATTTATTCTTTTTGTGTTTTGTATTATAGCATAAGCTGTTTTGTTCTTTGGGGATTTTTTCTTGAATATTTTGTTTTGGGGATAATGGATTAGCGGATAATGTGATTGGGGATACTGTGTTTGGGGATTTACATAACATTGGGATTTTTATTTTGGGGATTTCGTTACTCTCCCCTAGTGATGCAGTATTTGCTAGATATATATAGACGACATAACATCTATAACATACGTTTGCTTTTCAGTTATCATAAACCAATAACTTCGTTAATAAAATTCCATAATAACAAACTGCTCCACAAAATTCTTAAAATTTTCTGATTTGAAAGTTTAAACAATCAATTTAGGTGTAAATTGGGATTCCAATTTTAAATATAAAATTAAAAAATAACCGTTTTTAAGTTATCGATAGGTTATTATTTTTAGTGAATTTAGAAAAAGTGTTCCTACATTATTGCAAGTAAGAAACGTTTTTGGAATTGATTTAAAAAAGTTGTAAATTTAATTAATGGCAATTGAAATTCCTTTCATTTGTGACTACATAATATTCCAATTGGATAAACATCTTATGCTTTATTAATTAAAACATTTGATTTTTTTATTTTGTTCTAAAAAATTTAATAAAATGGAACATAAGTTTGCTTACGAAGTTATCAAAATTATAGAAATTGTATGGGTTTATAATTTTATTTTAATGAATGTTCTATTACGAAGAAAATGACACACAACTCTAAAAAATCTGTCACGAAATTCAAATGTAATATCTTACGAAGTAAAAACGGAAAAATTTATTTTTTTCAAATTTTATGTTTAAGCAGCTTAAGCATAATCTTATATATCAAATGCTTCGTTCAGCCTTCGTTTCGTTATACATAAAGATGCAGTAAGTCAAAAGACGTAGTTTGGTGCTAGAGTTTTAAAAAATCTATTTTTTTTAATGTTTTTTAAAATACAATATATTAAAAGCATAATGTAAAAATTGCAAACCAAAATATTAACGAAGTTATAGCACATACTCGAGAGCGCCTTATGTATATTGCGCGCTGTGTGTTGTTAAAACTTTAAAAGCTTTTTTCTCGAATCGTTTTTTTGATCGGCCCGTGAGTTTTAAAAACTTTCTATCGAACCGATTGAACTGAAATTTTAATACGTTATTTTACACGCTAATGGCTTTCGCAGGTAGTATAATTGTACATTGTAAAATATACAAATTGGAAATTTCTTTTTAGAAGTCTACCATTTCTTATATTTTAATGATAATGTTTAAATCTGCATATAAAATATTTGAAACGATTGTATTTAATTTTTTACAAAAAACAATTACGAAAGAAACCGTTAAAAATTAGATCAGAACTCCAGACTGCATCCTTAAATTAGCTCAAAATAAAATAAAAAAACAGATAGATGGCATTAAAATAAATTATTGGATCTACTTCGTCTCTAGTTTTACCTTTGATTTGTTTCTCTTATGAAAAACCAAGCGTAGTACCCAATCATGGACTCGTTCCAGGTGCCAGTGCATCGGCGCTCCATATTCTCGGAGTTTTCATTTGCTGATGAAATCTTTCTCCATGTTCATTGCTTTCATAACAAAGATTCAGAGAGAAAAATATTGTCTATCTCCAAACAAATACTTTATAGGTGCTTTACTTTGTAGAGCCCAATGCGTTTCCAGAAAGTCAAGATTTAAGTGGTTTTGAATTAATCGATTTTGTAATCGATTTTTTCTATTTTCACTCAAGTAGTTTTAACACTTGTATTTATTGACAGATTTTTTAAAGTTGTGTTTTATTTTTTTTCGTAATAGAACATACTTTAAAATAGAATTTTCTTACTCAAACTTATTTTCTATTTAATGAACATTTTTGAAAAAAAAATAAAAAATTCAAATGTTTTAATTAATAACGCCTTAAATGTTTTTTCAATTGGAATATAATGAAAAAATACATGAAAGGTATTTCAATTACCTTTAATTAAAAGTTCTATTCACTTAAATCAATTCATAAAAACGTGTTTTATTTGCAACAACATGGGATCTCCTTTTCGAAATTCATTAAAAATAATAAACTACCTAAAATTTAAAAACCGTTTTTTTAGCTAATATTTGGAATCAGCACACTGTATTGAATAAGGATTACCTAATGTTCAACCCAGATCAGAGTGGCTGTAGCATAGTGTAATTGAACACATTTACAAAAATAATTCAAAATGAATGTAACATGTAGCAAAATAAAACAATAAAGGAGTGTAATAAAATTTACTGGTGTTATAACGTGTGTTTTTTTTTAATTAACTTTGTTATTTTGAATTTAAAAATGATTTTATTATTGTATTATAAAAAGCGAATCTGCTTTTTTTACATTAAAGGATTACATTAAATTAAGCCATTAATAACATCTAATGGATGTTCTTCATTTATTAATAAATTTTGTTATAACAATTTATTTATTTAGATCCGTCGTCTAACGTTCACCTTCTTTTGTAAGTGAAAACGTAAGCAGTGCTTACAGTTTCTGTTGTGGAGAAGGTTAAAATGAATTATGTGCACGTCGTATATCAAAACATTACGGATACCTTACGTTTTCATGCATACATTCTACTTATTAAATAAAGTGCATTAGAATGGAAACAAGAACGATTCCGATCGTCGGGAGCAGCGTGCTTGCTTTTTATGTATTACGATTGTTGACATTAAATTATTGAAACTTATGTACTTTCTTATAATAATTTATTTATTTAGATCCGTCGCCTTACGTACACCTTCCCTTGTAAGTGAAAACGTAAGCAGTGCTTACAACTTCCGTTGTGGAAATGGTTAAAATGGATTATGTGCTCGTCGTATATCAAAACATTACGGATACCTTACGTTTTCATGCATACATTCTACTTATTAAATAAAGTGCATTAGAATGGAAACAAGAACGATTCCGATCGTCGGGAGTACATTTCCTGCACTTTATTTTAGTAAAGGAAAACATAAGTACATATGATGCTTTTTATACTTTACAGAAAGAAACTTACTAGAGTCGGCCATGCCTTTTTAAAAGTAATGGGGATTCGGAAGGGACGTTTGCATGCCTCGCGGACGAAAAGTAAGTAGGCTACAAGGCATTATAGAAGAATGATTTTTCCCACTGGGATAGCAAATGATAAATATACAAATACTGATACGTAGATTCAAATTCAACGCCTTGCATACATTATCTAAAACTAGAGTAATAAAAAGTAACGAACGCATGTGAGACACTTAAGAAAAACAGAAAAAACTATATAAAAACAACAACAACAACAATAAAACGAACGAACGTTCTTTCATTCATAAAAATATTTATTTCCTGTGTAGGCAACAAAAAAATAGAAGAGTTGTTGTGCGGTTCTCGCTGTTACAGTTGTTGTTGTTGCTGTTGTTGTTGTTTTTGCAATCTGATATGAATGAGTTTTATTGTTTGTATAGACGAGCAGTAAGTATCGATAAGATACCAAAACGAATCCAATGCCAGTCGCCGGGCGACTTGTAAAATATGCTTTAATTAGCAAAAAGAATACAACAACAACAACCAAATAGATACTATTTGTATGCGTGCACTTAGAACAGGAAATGCTAAATTTACTAAAAACGATAAAACGAACACAAGCAAAAAGTGCTTATCTATGAATCTGAATCTTAATCTGCTATTGCATATCTCTTTTTTTAACAATTTTGATTAAATTTTGTTCTAATATTTATAGGTATTTAGGGAAATATGTTTAAAGCAAAAAGTATTTTAAACACATATATAAAGGTATTTAGGTTACTATCGTTAGAAGGACACCAACTGTATTTTTTTTATATTTAATTTTAATCAGAGAATGCTATAAATATAATTTATTTTTTGTGTCACGACCCAAAGTGGCGGACAAGCAATTTTTCTTTGAATTTTAAGACGTATCACATAATATTAGACATAATTGCTATATCACAGTGCGACAAAATGGAAAAAAGTTGAAATACCTGGGAGAAAATGCTATTTTTCTGGTAGGTTTTGTCGAGTTAAAGAATGGTCTGTACTTGGAATTTTCTGGACACCCCCAAAATCTGGACTTACGGTAAAAAACCGATTTTGCCTACCCTTGCTCACTTATTAGCCTACAACTTGCCTGACTATCAACAGACTTTAAAAATTTAACCGGATCCTGAAAGACGATACTCAAACCTTTCTAACGATATGTATACTACTTAAGACAACTTGAGAAAGCTGTGTGTATTTACTCTGCAAATACAACTTTTTTCAATTTTTTTGGCTTTTTCAACTTTGACGATTTTTCTATATACTAAATTATATACCGTATACTCTAGATCTGTATAAATTTATAAATATTATTTATTAACAATTTAAACACAATTTAGTTTTTAAAAATCGGTAAATAGTTGACAAAGTTATCCATTTTTCATGAAAATCGATTTTTTTGAAAAATCAATTTTTTGCATGACAACTCAAAAATGTTTGCTTGATCGTTTTCTTTTTAAGTCGGCATCATTAGTTTCGCGTTGTTATGACCAGCAATACTCCGAAATCATTTATTTTTATTTTTTTCTTCAAAATGTTTTTCTATTTCATGGTGAAAATGCTCTCTTTGCTCATCACTGGCCTAAGTTTTTATATAAAATATTTCAAAGTTATAAAGACGTAAAAACAAAACGTAAAATAAAGAAACAAACCATTTTTACATAAGAAAAGCTCTCATTGTATATTGTTTTAATTCTTACTTCTTCCACTTCTTCTTATTTTTTTAATCGTTCCGATTTTTTTAAAGCGTAACTTAGGAGAATGCAAAGAGCATAGAAAGCAAAGAGATTGTAGGTAAAATGTTCGTCAGCGCAACCTGCTGTTTGATGATTCGCGAGAGAAAAAGTCCACAAAAACAAAATGCATCTCTTAAGCAAAGCTTTTAAAAATTCTGCATTTAAAAAAAAATAAGAACAAGTTAGAATTGCAACCAAAAATGCAATGAGAGCTGAACTTATGGCAGGAATATGTAATTTTGTTTCTTCATTTGACGTTTTGTTTCTCACAGCTTTATCACTTTGAAAATCATTTCATATAAAAAATTTACTATTTAATAAAAAATAGTGTGCAACTAATATTAAATTGCGAAAAACTTATAAATTTGCTACATTTGTGACTTTTCAATAGATACCAGTCGTCGGTATAGTTTTAAAGATATCATATTGAGTCCTATAAAAAATGTGCAAAAGAACACGAAAAACGTTGTGCAGGCATTTTTGCAAAAATTTTGTTTTCATCAATAACTCAGTCAACTACTAGCCGATTTTTAAAAACTAAATTGCGTCGTAATTGTTAATAAACGTGTTTGTTAAGTACATTAACAGAATGTTTGGTATTTATAAAATAGTGTGTACAAAAATCGTTAAAGTTGGAAAATATTAAAAAAATTGAAAAAAATTGAGTTTGCCGGAAAAATACACATAGATTTATCCAGTTTTTATAAACAATATATATATCATTGAAAAGGTCTAAGTTTTTTCTTCTGGAATCCGGAATAAGAAACTGAAAATCGGTGCAACATTGGCTAAGTTACAGCCTTATAAGTGCGCAAAGGTACAAAAACCGGTTTTTAACGGTAGGTCAAGATTTTGGGGGTGTTTGGCAAATTTCTGGTACACAGTCTTGATATACTCAACAAGACCTACAAGAAAAATGCTAATACTTCCCAAGTATTTTGGATTGTCGCACCGTGTAATTATAACCAGTGCCCAGATTTGGTTGCCCTTGCCTTTTTTTGTTTGTTGTTATATCAATTCGGGGATACAAGTTCTGAGTCTTTCTGGCTCACCGAAGGTTTTTAATAATTTTAAGAGGATTCAATAATTTATATTTTGGCAATTTTTTTAATTGCAATATGTTTTTTTGGCGGCAAAACTTTAAAAATATTTGAAAAGAGAGTCATTTTTTCAATTCGTTGCAACTGTTTCTATAACAAGTAATGTGCTAGAAGTACATAGCTATAGTTTTGTCAAAAAGTTAACTGTAGTTTGTTTTGACACATTTAAAACGAAGATTTTAAACTCTTTTTAGTTGTGAATTCAAAACAAAAAATGCCTAAATATGCTCCAAGTAAGTCAAGCAAACTATGAAATTGCGTAGCAAAGTTTGGAAACGATTCCTTTTCCAAATTTTGTGGCATTGGGATAAACGGCGAAAAAACACATTTTGTAGAGCAACACATTCAAAGAAAGTAACATCAAAAAGCCGTAGAACTAGTTTAAAAAAAGGACACAAACAATAACCAACTGTACGGCAGCAGTCGGAAAAAATAAGTTTTACGCAGATTTGGCAAAAACGAAGCTGGCGTGCGTTAAACAAGCTAAATCATACAGAGTTAAAAACATTCTTGGAAAAATTCAGCAATGTTGTTTTTGCGAATAGAGGTCTACAAAAAGTACGTTAAATAAACGAAGTGATCGGAACCATTCCTTTTTGCCCAAAAATGTGCGAATAAGCGACACACAGTGTTTTTTTTTTGACATGCCTAAATAGGAAAAATCAATTTCCAAAACGCCCAAAAAAGTTTTGTTTTCTGATAAAACATACTTCAACTAAGAAGAAGCCTAAAGGGTTTTTAATTCTTTTATTTCGTTTGGTTACACGGAACTCTCAAGTGTTAGCTGACAGTTAAGCAAAAAAAAAACATAAATTTTGGTTCAACTTTGGAGTTAATTAATTAATCCGGATTTGTTTTGATTACAACATTCGTTTTACGGATATTTTTAAAGTCGTAGTGATGGTTCAAGTGAAAAAAGTACTTTTAAAAGTTTAAATGAGAATAAAAAAAAAGTATATCAAGGTATATTCTAAATTTTTATGCCTAGGTTTGCTAAATGTATGTTTATTGATAACAATTTTTCCCATTCTTGTAACGAATTTTCCTAGTGTCCACATTAACTGAGAAACAGTAGTTTTCTTATATTTCCACGCCCTTTTGTCCAATAACGCTCACTTTCTTGACCCCTGTACCTAATTTCAGTATCCTAGTGTCAATATTATTCGAGTTACAGTGTTCTTTTTATATTGCCACGACCATTATCGAATAACGCCCACTTTTTTGAACATAATTTGTAATAATTGTTCCTACTCCTGTACCAATTTTCTGTACCCTAGTGTTAATATTAACTGAGATAGAGTTTTTTTCTTGTATTGCCACGCCCTTTCGTCCAACAACGCCCACTTTCTTCACAGTAAATTTTCATTATTATGCCTACCCCTGTACCTAATTTCAGTACCATAGTGTTTAATATTATTCGAGTTACAGTGTTTTTCTAATATTGCCACGTCTTTTATCGAATAACGTCCACTTTTTTTAACATAAATTTTAATAATTTTGCCTACCCTTGTACTAAATTTCAGTACTCTAGTGTTAATATTAATCGATATACAAAGTTTTTCTTATATTTCCAAGCCCCTGTGTCGAATACCGCCCACTTTTCTAGACGGCCACCTCCGCGTCTAATATCTCTATCTATTGACAAAAAATAGTGGCAATCAGGCAAGTACTTTAGGAGTTATCGATGTACATACATTAAAAAAAAACACCTACCAACTTGAGAACCTCCTCCTTTTTGAAGTCGGTTAAAAATGTCAGCTCAGTTAACACCTGTTGAAACTGGGTGTAAATTGGTTTTGCAAATAATAATCTCTACATAAACTTATTCTGAGCTTATTTAAAGTCAATAAGATTCACGTTCTGAACACAACTGAGAATTGCGTTTAGTCATGCGACCCGATACGTCTATAATATAAGTAGGTTCAATCACATATCACTGTTTAAAAATAGTATTCTTGGTTGTAAGAGAATAGCTATGTAGTTATATTCTAAATGCATTCTTACATAAATTAATTCACCTTAAATATATATTATATTACTTTCAGAAATTGCAGTTTTGGCAGTCAACCAGAACTCTACTATAAACTCTCTGAACTATACTTTTTTTTTATAATGTTATAAGATTATGAAATGCATTACATAGTCATCGTAAATCTACTAAGGCCGTTTATTTCATAATTTAGGGAAGTTTTAGGAAAAAATTTTAAAAAATTTAATTTTTTTTTAAACTAATTGTTGTTAAATCCGTACAACCGCATGTGCGACCTTAAAAGGTAGGTAGTTTTTATTTAAAAATAAATAAATAAATAAAATATTGAGAACTTGTAAGAATACATATTAACATAAAATGTTGTTAGCATTTTTTATAAGGTGCAAACTAGACCGGTCGTTATTTTCCAAAAAAGTGTCTGATTTTGAAGTGCCGGGCAGATTTTATTTCCTTTTGGTCTAAAACCATTAAATTTAAAATTTGGGGCAGATCGGATAATATTTAGTGGCCGCGCCCATCAACCAAAAATTTAAATACATGAAATATATGGAAAAAATTTATATTTACTTAATTAACATAATATATAAAAGGCAAGGGAAGAAAACAGCAATAATTAAGAGATTAAACTTATTTCTGAGTTGAGTGTAGACTTGTTATGAGTCGGAAATTTTGTCCTATATGCTTCAACAAACTGAAAGACCAATTGTTTTTGTTCTTCATTTTTCGTTAGAATGCGGTTATAATCTTTCATAAATTTCACACCGCGTTCTGCATTATCATTGACAACAAATAACTGCCGACTAAAATCCAATGCTGCTTGAAAGTCTTCGTTTTCTACCCATGTTGATGGATCGCATTGCAAAAAGGCCACAGATAAGTTGAATGCCGAAAAGAAATAGTTAGTTTTATAAGAGACAAACTCTCTCAATGAGGTGAGGTGGAGCACTTTAGGGTCCGCAATTCTTCGCCCTTCCAATAGGTTTACATTGGGTTCTATTGATTGTAGACAATTCACCATTTCACGCTTTTCTTCTAGTGCAACATTAGGGTCAAAGAATGCTAAGGCTGTAGTTTCCGGTGTTAAGTACCACAAATGTGCTTTAAATTTCGACAAAATTGTGTCAGATACTTCTTTATCAATTTCTGCGTAGGCGATGGCATTTTTTATAAATTGAAGATCCTGGCTTGGAGCTTGGATGGCGTTTGGGCATCCGTACCAGTTTTTTATGTAAATCTTCACAAGAAAAATACAAATTTCTCGCAAAGCTTTGAATTCTGCTGCTGTTAAGCGAAACTGCCCTAAATATAAATTTTTTCCATATATTTCATGTATTTAAATTTTTGGTTGATGGGCGCGGCCACTAAATATTATCCGATCAGCCCCAAATTTTAAATTTAATGGTTTTAGATCAAAAGGAAACAGAATCTGCCCGGCACTTCAAAATTTATTTTTAACGACCGGTCTAGTGCAAATTCAAGAAATGTGAAATTGTTTTTTTTTTATATTAAAACGCTGAAAAAAGAAGTTAGAGCTATTGACAAAAATTTAAATTATAATTCTAAAGGCGCGGACAAATCATGAACAATACACAGAATGATTTTATTTTCATATATTTTATTGATTTCACTAATAAATCTAAATATTTTAAAGAAAACTAATTTCTTGGTGACGAGCAAGAGCTTTTTGCAGCGATGACAGTGGTTGCAGATTTGGTGAAAACTCATAATATTGATGGAGTCCTCGATGTTCCTAATGGAATTAAAGCCAACAGTATAGAGAATTTGTTCCCAAATACTGTTATTGCATATAGAATTGCTATTGCATATAATACTTACAAGTCCTGTTATCGGTTGCATCAGTTGAAAGAAATTATCCTAAATTAGAGATAATATGAAATTATCTTCGAAATTCGATAGAATTAGTGCAATAAAACAGCTTAGCCACAATATCGATTGAAACCGAACAATTTGCATCTTTCAAAGCAGGTAAAAATGCCTTCGACTGAGTAGTTTCAAGTAATGCAACATTTAGCACATGACATATCCATATTCTTCATCAAATTATGATATATTTGTCATCATTTTCGATTTTATCATTTCTATTATTAATATAAAAGTTTTATAGGTACTGAAGCCAAATATACCTGTATATATACATAAACATCTGAACAAATTCTGCGGGTGTGGAATAAAGGAAAAGAAAACGTAATATTTCTATTTTTATAATACTAAACCTTAAAAAAAATAAATACTTTTTTGTAGTTCTATAAAAATGTACATTGTAGGTGCATAATATTTTGAGTGTGTACGAAAGATATAAAGTATGCAATGCTTTTGTAAAAAAAAAATTATATTAAAACAGATCTTATTTATTATTATAGTAAACTTCAATTAATTATTACAAGCTTTAATATTCGAATAATATCTTTTTTATATTAAATTTTATTCTTATATGTATGGAAGTACTTTTGTTTCCTTTTAATAAAAAAAATTATTTGTAAAAGTTTAAATTTTCATATTAATAACCAGTTTCGGTTTCGGCCGAATATTATAAAATGGCCGAATATTCGGTATAGGTTTCGGTCAAAATTCCGGTTTCGGTAGGACCCTACTTATAATACTGATTCTAAAGCGCTTCAAATCCGGTACGCCAGAGTAACTGTAACTATCAGAAGTAACTTTAAACGCGTTTTTCTCTAAACATAATTTTTTCAAAACGAGACAACAACAAACTAATCAGCCGATTAAAATTTTTTTTTTATTTATTTTTAATGTTATATACCCCATTTACAAAAAAAAACCGTCTTTGGAAAATGTGTCTAGTTTTTACACGCAACAATATGGATTTTCTCTTTCACGCATCATTATTTTCTTGATTTTCCATATTTTCTTGCATAATAGTGCATTTTTTCAGATGATCTGGAGCCGAGCTAAGATGTGGCCCAATTTTCACCTTTTCATACGCAAACACACTTCAGCGCCATCTTATTATATAAGAGCTGTATCTTACAAAAAAAAAATTATTTAAACTGATGATGTAAAATTAGCATGCAAATTAGAAAACATTTTAGGAAAACATCTTTTAAAATATGCCTTAATTTCGATCGCCTAAAACCTCCCATACATCTTATTTTCAAAAGTTCTCATATAAATTTGCCAGATTTGTATTTCGAATTTCTTTTTCCATTTTCATTTGTTAATCTATTTATTTCTAAAATCTGTTTTATTTTTTCCTCTTCTTAAAATATTTTTTTATAACTGTCAAATTTTTAATTTGTAAACATATGCTAATTAATAGTTTTACTTGTTTTAACTACTATTATTAAATTGTATTTTAGTATTAAAAGTAATGCAGACTTTATTTTAAAATTGGATTATCCGTTAACCTAACTTTTTGTATATTTAAACAACTTGTTCTTGTTATACTAATATTATTATAAGTAAATAAATAAGAGAAATAAACTTTGATTGCTTCAGTGTATCGCTTTCAAAAATACTTTTCAATCTATAATCATGAAAAGGGTGGCGATATTTACAAACATTTTATTGATTGTCTCTTACAAAGAGACCTCCTGTTTGGACACATGACGTCGCAATCGATATGCCAGCAACTAAACACGCATTTCTTGATATGCGATCGTAAAAATAAGCCACAAATAGGTGTAGATTTAATTGCGTCTCAAATTTTTGTTTGGATTTTTCTTTTTCGAATACTTGCAATAACAATTACGAAAAGAATATTCCTGCAAACGAAAAGGGGAGAAAAAACCATTTCTTTGCAACAAAATGTCACGCAAGCGCAGAGTTTTTATTAAAGTCTTGCCTTATTTAATTCGCTTTTCCTGTCCGCGTGGAGTCAAGTCAGCTGGGCTTGATTTCTGCCACACATCCTTCTGGCACTTTAAATGACTACTGTCTGTTGTTGTTGTTGTTTTTTAATCTTGTCCCTCTGTTTTTGTTGCTGATGGTTGCATCAACATATTTCCTGTCTTGTATGTGCAAAGAAACAATTTGCTTCAGCAGCATGAGCAAAGAGCATCCGCTGTTTGAGTATTTATTATCCTTCCGCTGACTTTTGTAAAAACTTCCTTTCGAAAATAACTTGTATCTGTTTGTTTTGTTGTTTTTGCTTTTACTTTGTTGTTATGAGTCTTGTTTGAAAGGAATTCATTTCAATTTATTTCATTTTGAAGTCATGTCCTGTTTTTGCTGCCAAGGCATAAAGCATTAAGTAGACCAGTTTATTATGCTGCTTGGTGTTTCTTCTTCATGTTCTTTTTTTAATATTTGCCGTCCATAAAGAAAACCAGCTTTAAAGCTTTTTATTTTTTCTTTTACTTTTTGATTTCATTCTATTTAATTTGCTTTTTTATTTTGCTCTTCTTTGGCATTTTCTGATATTTGTTGGTAATTATAACTTCCTCAATTACCTCGGCCAAGATTCTGTGGACTATTTTTATTGCTGTTTTTTTTTTTTAGCTAGTTTTGGTGCATGAATGAAACATCTTTGCGTTAAACTCGTTCTTAGTTTTTTTTTTTTCCATTCATATGCACCATTATCAGCTTTATCAGCTGCTGATTTTCTCTTTTATAGAACGTCAAGAATGCTGGCTTCATTCTCTCTCTATATCTAAGCTGATGCATCAATTGGTCTATTTTGTCAATTTGATATGTGATTGCAATTTACTGTGTCATTATTATAGCAACACGACTTTGACAACTAGCCAGTATAAATAGTGTGTGTTAAGTTGTTATCACAGTGTGCAAAAATTTCAAATAAAAAAAAAGCGTGTGTGTGGCCGGTAGAAGTGGAACTTATTCCTAATCTAAGATCTTAAATTATAAAAAGTTAATTAATTTACTTATTTAAGAAATCTAGATAAAAATGTTGATTTCCTTATTTGATGCGACTATACTTTATCATTGGTATTTCCTATTATATGAACACTATTATACTATGAACACTTTTTACAATAAACACAAAATTCATATTTGTCATATTTTTTTTTTTTATATAAAATAAAATTTTTTTAATTTTTATAAAAAACTTTCCTTTATTCAAAAACTTGACTTACTGAGCCAGTACTCATTAGATATAGAACAGATTTTGCTACTTATATTTTTGAATATATGTATGTACATTAGGCTGAGTAAAAAAAATCAATTATTTTTTTAAAAAATTGACACGGAAAAATGGCTAGACACCTTAAAAAAATTCTCATCAAATATGAGCTCTTAATTTTAATAGAAAGATGCTCCGCATCGCAGTTTTTTTTCTCAGTCCAAAAATTCATACCTCATCATTAATTGATTGTACAGAAAAATGTTTCCAAGAATTTTGTAGGAAATTGAATGCTCTACCAAAAAGTTATCCCATATTTTTTCCGTAAATCTCACCATTTGAATGGTATTGAAGATTTAAGTTTGATTATTTTAAGACTTGTTTAATTTTTGCTTATGAATCTTATAACTCGACAATAAATGACTATTAGAAAATGCGCAATACAAATTTTTGTATTAAATTAACTGCTCAAGCGTTGAAAAGATATTCATCATCAAACTTTCATTGGCACTGATTTTAAAAGTTTCTGATTAGATAATCGAAAAATTTAAATTTAATTTATGAATTTCATACAAATTTGATTTTTTGTCATTAATATAAGTATTATTTGAATTTTACTTTCAAAATTTTTGAAATTTATTTTTCAGTAATTCTAAAGATTTTATTTTTAATCATTAGAAATCACGATCATGTTTTTTCGATAACTTCTTTAAAACGTCTTTAAAAATTTTTCCACTATAGCTGGATATTGTCCTAGGGAAAATTTCTTCTCTGGAGAATTTTTGTTTTGTATTTTATTTCATCTGTTTGCCTTGTGAACTAGCGCCACCTATATTTTTCTTTATCGTTATGCATTTAAAACTATCAAATTTATTGCACAATTTGCGCTGGTTGTACTGCAGATCGTACGGTTAGTGGGCTTGTCGTTTGACAAACGATTTGACGAAAATGAAAACGAATTGATCTTTTGTCTCATTGTACGATAAATTTATAGTTAGTGGCAGTGCGTGATTTGTAGGGATTTCTTCCCTTTTTCGGGATTTAGGACCCCAAAAAGGGCGAAAGGATTTTAGTCCTCGATGCGGGATTTTATTTCAATATTTGTTAACGAAGCAACAGATATTTCGAATAAAACAAAATTGTTCGTTTTTTTGAGAGATGTGAAAGACTTGAAATAAATACACAATTTTCTTCAGTTTATAGAAATTGATGCATCCGACTGCGCTCAGGCTTGGCGATGTTTAATAAGTTCAAAAATGCTTGGAGCAAAGAAATATTCCACTTAAAAATATAATTGGCCTAGCTTCCGATAATGCTAGAGCAATGGTTGGGTGTAGAAATTCGTTTTATTCGCATATGCAGTCGGATATCGAAAATAAAATCATACTCATTAGATGCATATGCCATTCTTCTGCACTTGTATTAAAAGTCGGTAGAAATTTCTTACCAGATGAATGCAAAATAATTTTAAGAGACATAGGGTCTTATATGTCAGAAAGTCCAAAGAGCTCAGCTAACTTAATAGAGTTCGTACAGTCATTTAACGTTACTACCAAGAAGATAATGTCCCCTGCCACAACAAGGTGGTTAAGTATGCAACCATGCATTATAATTTTGCTGGACAATTGGACTGTGCTACAACATTTTTTCCTTTATGCAGCGAATTTTTCTCAAAGAAAAAAGCTAAAAGAATTTTTGACGCATTAAATAAGCCAGCTATAAAAGCATACTTCTTTTTTTTAAAAAAAAACATCTTGGTAAACTTTAACAGATTTAATGTTTTGTTTCAAGAAAAATATATATTAATTCACAGGCTTCATGGAGAGTCAAAACAAATGTTTATTGTGCTAGCTATAATAGTTCTGAAAAGGGATACCATAAAAACCATAAATTCTGGAGAAATCATTGCTTATGAAAGCATTGTAAATAAAAGCACAGAACTCATTCCAAATGAAATGTGTTTTAATGTTGAACTTATTGATGAGTGTGAACAAAATTTGGATCCGGAACAAATTCTTCAAGTAAAAACAAATTGTGGAAATTTTGTTAAAAAGTGTATCGCGAAAAAATATTCATTTGTAGGAAATCCTTCGAATATCTATATTTTTTCTGAGCCTTAGAATTTTTGGACCCGAAAATTGCTTTGGATTTAGAAAAGAGATTTTATTGTAAAAATCTTCGTTTAATCACAGATTATGTAAACGTTGATAAGTTTGCACTCGAAGATGAATGGAATGATTTGGCATTTATATTAAAAGACCTTAAGGACTATACTGTTTTGAATTTTTGGAAAGAAGTAGCCACTAAAAAAGCTTTAAATTTTCCAAATTAACAAAGTTTTCAAATTGACAAAGTTATCAACATCTGTTCTCTCATTACCGCATTCTAACGCCGACGACGAAAGGATATTTTCAATCGTAACTGACGTAAAAACTAAAAAAAGGAACAGACTTGGTGAAGACACCTTCAACGGTATTTGTGTTGTTAAATCCTCATTCAGGAATAAAAACATAGACGCTGTTTCATTCAAATGCAGCGGAAAACACTTTAAACAACTTAAATAAATGATAAATATATTTATTTGTGATTTTGGCTATAAACCTTAACAATTTTTCTTGCTTAGATCTCAATGAATTGTTATTTAAAATAATTTTTACTTCTTTATAGAGTAGTTAAGAAGATTTATTTATCTTTAAATATTAAATTAATATTAATCTTATGATATTAAATTCATATTTATCTTGAAACATTTTTGTTATTTTTTGATATCAATGAATTGCTTTGTTATGTAATTAATAAATAATTTTATTCAGTTTTTTAATGTAATTTAAATAAAAAAGCTTTGTTGAATTAAACTAGTTTGTGTATATATTTTGGAGGGATTTTTTGGTACCAAATACGGGACAAAAAAGGATTTTTGTCAACGAATTCGGGATTTTTGGCCAAGCCCCAAACACATCACTGGTTAGTGGTAGTGTTTGTCAGATTTCGTCATTATTATTTGTTCGTCGAAGTTATAACATCGCTCACTACCACATGCTTGCTACCACATGCTTGTTGGTAGTTGATAGCTTTTTGCTAAATCTATTTATGTCTAATGATGACAGTTATAATGAAAAAAAGAATTTTTTGCACAATGAAAGTTGTTAATGATGCTGCAGAGCTAGGTGTCGCATTAGTAAGTGAATATAACCAATGCTTGACAAAAAACGAAGAGCAATTTCAATTTTAATTGAAAGTTGTTAAAGAGCATCGAAAAAATTACCCTTCTTGCAACAAAAAATTGTTTGAAAATTAATAACTCATTTGAAAATGGAAATAAAACACTTTTTATAACTAGTTGGACATTTTTTTTTCTCCAAAACTGAAACATATCATAATGTATTTATAATGAAAACTTTGCTTTTTTTATTAATAAAGAATTAATTAAGCGATAAATAATGTGCAATTTATTTGTTTTAATGTAGAGAAAGATATTTACGCATAAAAATAAACTTGAAAAATATTTTGAATTATAAATTATAAACTAAGTAAGTAAATCAAATTGAATTTTTTCGATTATCTAATCAAAAACTTTTAAAATCAGTACACATGAAAGTTTGATGATGAATACATTTTGAACGCTTAATTTAATCGCCAAAACATGTGATACCATTATTTTAAAGAGCAGTTAATTTCCTACAAAAATTTGTATTGCGCATTTTATAATAGTCATTAATTGTCGAGTTATAAAAATCATAGACAAAAATAAAATATATCTTAAAATAATCAAACTTAAATCTCAATAGTATCAAATGGTGAGGTTTACGGAAAAAATATACCTTTTTTGTAGAGCATTAAATTTCCTACAAAATTTTTGGAAAACATTTTTCTGTACAATCAATTAATGATGAGGTATGAATTTTTTTCTATTGGACTAAGAAAAAAAAAAAACTACGATGCGGAGCATCTTCCTATTAAAATTAAGAGCTCATATTTGGTGATAGTTTTTTTTAAGGTGTCTAACAACCCATTTATCCGCTGTCACTTTTAAAAAAATTAAATGATTTTTTTGACCCACCCTAATGTACAGTGGTGGCCTTATAACTAGAAACGGCTTTTCAGCATATGTATTTGGTATTATATTTTACAAACTTAGTTCACCATATTCAAACTATGAACTTAAAATAGTAGACACATATCAGCATTGAGTTGAAAATAAAAAAAATTCAGCATGAATAACATTTTTAAGAAAATTAACTAAACACAAAAAAACAGCAATTTCAAGTTGGTCACATAATTAGAAACAACAAAAAATATTTACATACAACTGAAAAATATCTTCGCAAAGTTAAACAAAATAGACATATCCTTTAATATTTTGTTGGATAACCCTTATTTTTGACAACATTCACCAGTCTTTTCGGTTAACTTTGTATTAAACGTTGGCATATTTGGAGCGATATATTATCCCAGCTTTGCTGCACCAACTGAAACAATTCATAATTATTTCGTGGATTTTTGTCCTTGAGATCTCTTTTTACAATTGCCCATAAGTTCTCAATTGGGTTGAGATCAGGACTTTGAGCTGGCCAGTCCAGAACATCAATATTTTGATCCGAAAGCCAACACTTCACTAACCTTGAAGTGTGCTTTGGGTCATTGTCATGCTGGAAAATGTAATGGACGGGCATATTTTCAAAGGAATATGGTTCCATTACATTTTCCAAAATGCTTTTATATTGATGTTGATCCATTATTCCCTGAATTCGAACAATTGGACCCACACCACGCCAAGAAAAAGCACCCCAGACCATAATAGACCCGCCTCCGTGCTTCACCGTTTTCACAGTGTACCTGGGGTCTAAGGCTTTGTTTGGAGGACGTCTCACATACGTTTTTCCGTCAGATTGAAACAAGTTAAACTTGGATTCATCACTCCAGAGAACTCTATTCCAGTAACGTGGATCTTTTTTAAGCATTTCCCTTGCAAACATCAACCGCTTTTTAATATTTTTTTTGACACATGCGGTTTTTTTTATACAATGCACCCACGAAGTCCCGATTCATGTAAGCGCCTTCTTATTGTCCGTGTGAATATTTCTGCGTTTATTTGCTGTCCAATTGCAGCCTTTATTTCCCGCGACGACAAGAATGGATTCCTCTTACTGACCCTACAAATACTTCTATCTTCTGCTGGAGTGGTCTTTCGTTCCCTAGGCTTCCTGGCTGGGTTTTCAAACTCCTTTGTCTTATTGTACAAGTGAATTGCACCAAATACCATTTTTCAGTTGATCTCGTCTTTTGGCCGGTGACAGTCGTTTGTCTTGTGTTGTTTTTTCTATTGTAATTTGTGTTATACCAGTGATTGTTTAATTTCGGTATGTGCTGTATTTTTATTTATTTGTGATTGAAAATTGTTTTTAAGGTGACCTATAGTGTTTTCATGCTGTGTGGTTGAATTTTTTAATGTTTTATTGTAGTACATACATGTGTTGTTTTAATTGTCGTTTATAGTTTGATAGCTGAGCTGCTGCTTATATACTTTTTCTTTCACTTTTTTGCGTTCCTCTTTGTGCGTTGTTTGTTTATTTGCACAAACTAAGCACAGAGAACTGTTGCAGTTGCTTTTAAACTGCAACATATTATATTAACCCATTAGCACTTAGTGGACATTATTTTTGCTCACATAAAATTATTGAACTTTGTTTATTCGCTATGGAATATTTTTCCGTAGAAAATTTTGCTGCTTGTTACTTAGACGAGCTTTGCAAAAGTCAAAACATTCTGAACCGTATGTTCAGTTGTTCTGGCCCATGTGGGCGTTTGTTCCATACATCATGTGCTGGGATCTCTAAGTCGTGTCTTGATGATTTAATCTCACCACGATCAGGTCTTCGCTGGTATTGTGCTTCGTGTAGGGTTCTTTCACCAGATGAGTTTTTCTCAAAAATTAAGCTTTTCGGTGATAGTCTTAACGCTTTAAATAACAATTTTAAAGAAATTGTTACATTTTTTAATGAAGTAAGCACCTCACCCAGTACTAGCATTTATGATGAAAAGTCTTCATCGGTAAATATTTCGACCGCATTGTCTCAGACTCTTCCAGCCTCTTCTTCTGAGACTCAAATAGTTTTATCTAAAAAACATTTCGAAGAAAAAGAGAAATAATTCCAAAAATAAAAGTAATAAGCGGCGCATGACGCTTCCAGCCACTTTAGAAACGAAGCAGATCTCGGCTAAACCAGTGTTTACGCCAGTGAGAATAGATAATATAGTTATTACTCCATCTTCTCCATCTGTTTCTCCCCCGGCTAGAAATGACATAACTAATGAGCGCAATAGTTCATTAAATTTAAGAGCTTTGTCGAGAAAAAAAAAGATTTTCATTTCACGTCTTCAGCCCGACACAACAAGTGAAAATGTATTGACGTTTGTTAAACACAACCAATTAGTAAGTCAGGCTGCTTTCTGCTCATGCAAGAAAATTGGCAATAAACCGTACCACGCATCATTTATTCTCACAGTAGCAGCTGAAGAGTTTGCAACTGTTCTGAGCTCTAATCTGTGGGCTGATAATATCTTTGTTTCTGAGTTTAAGCCTAAACACAGGTCTAGAAGGACGAATAATATCACCAGTCAGACCCAAAAAAACTAAATAGGCTTTCCCTTTACTATCAAAATGTAAGGGGATTGCGTTCAAAGACGCGCGACATTTTTTTATCAACTCAGAATTTTTCTGAAGATATTATCGCGTTAACTGAAACTTTGTTGAACGGAGGAATTACTGACTTAGAACTGTTTGACAATAGTTTTCAAGTATATAGGAAGGACAGACACGCTGACAATAATTCTGCAGTTGGTGGTGGTGTCCTATTAGCTGTAAGGAACTCCTGTGTTAGTTCCTTTATTGATATTCCCTGCTCTGCTAATATCGAACTTATATGCGTTAAGGTTGTACATTGCAATTCTAATGTATATGTTATTAATGCATACGTTCCTCCAAAGAGCAGTGTAGAGGTCTATGCAAGCCTTGCGGATTGCATAGAATTTATATTAAATTTACTTGACGTTAATGACGACATTTTATTGTTGGGCGATTTTAATTTGCCTGACTTAAAATGGCATTCTTCTGACGATGAAACACATTTTTGTGCATCTAATTCGAAGACACGCCAAGAACATATATTTGTTGGCAATATATGTTCTGACTTACAACAAGTTAGTTGTATTTATAATAGTCTGGAAAGGCTGCTTGACCTAGTCTTAACTACTGACAGTAACAATGTCATTGTTCAGAAGGCACTTCATGCTTTGACTACTATTGATAATTACCATCCACCTTTGAGTATTTGGTATAAATCCGATAGGGAGAATATGGTAAATTCAAGCTCTGTTGACACAGTTTATGAATTCAATTTCAAAAAAGCTGACTTTTGGGGTTGAATCATTTACTTTATAGTAAATTAAATATAATTACAGAATACATAAATAATAATAATCTTAACAGTTCAATAAATTATTTCTATACGGAGCTCTTTGCCATGTTTTCTCAGTCTGTACCATATAGTCTCAAATTTGCGAAAAATTCTGCGTACCCTTGGTACACAAAGGATTTAAAGACTCTTCGCAACAATAGGAATAGGGCATGGAAGAAATATGTTTGTAGTTTTGACTCAAATGACCTAGAAACATACAAACGTTTGTTTCTGGAATTTGAGAATTGCTCAGCTGCATTATATAATGAGTATTTGGATAATATGAAGCTGAGTATTTTGTCTGATCCAAGAAAATTTTGGGGATTTAATAATGCTAAGAAGAAGACTGATGGATTTCCTTCTTCTTTCAAATTTCAGGATGGATTTACTGACGATTCCACCATTATTTGTGGCTTATTTGCCAATCTTTTTAAAGAATCATTCTGTTCAGATTCTTTTAATCCTGATTTAGCGTATTTTGATTATATGAACAACGCATCCAGAGTTTCTTTGGGGCATATATCTTTTACCTCAGAGGATATTTTTAAGTATATTGAATCAATCGATGAGGATTTTAGCGCTGGACCAGATGGAATTCCTGCCGCAGTGTTAAAACAATGCGGCTCCGTTTTGTGTCAGCCTCTCTCGTTACTTTTTAATAAATCAATTAATGAAAGTAATTTTCCTCTTTTTTGGAAAAAATCTTATATCAGTCCTATTTACAAAAAAGGTTGCAGGAACGACGTCACTAATTATAGGCCTATCGCTAAATTGTCTTCGATTCCTAAACTTTTTGAGCGAATAGTGTACGATCGAGTGAAAATTCACTGTGGGCAAGTCATGACAACTCGTCAGCATGGTTTTGTTACTGGCAGATCCACTGTGTCTAATCTCCTTGATTTCACTACATTCTGCTTAAAATCTATTGATTCTGGTAGCCAGGTCGATTGTATTTACACTGATTTTAGCAAAGCTTTTGATAAATTACCACATAATCTAATTTTATTTAAACTTAAATTAATGGGATTTCCACAATATTTTGTAAACTGGATCAAATCGTATTTGATGGAGCGATCTTATCAAATACGGTTCCGAGGCGTGTCGTCTTCTGAATTTGTTGCAGAATCGGGTGTTCCTCAAGGAAGCCACCTGGGCCCACTTCTGTTTATTTTGGCAATTAATGATGTTACCCACGTCATTAAACACTCTCATTTGCTTATTTATGCAGATGATATGAAAATATACAGAACAATTGATTCTAATGACAATTCAGACCTGCTCCAGTCAGACTTGAACTCCTTTGAGGTTTGGTGTTCTAAAAATAACATGTTTTTAAATCCAGATAAATGCCAAACTATGACCTTTTCGCGTAAAAGGAACAATTTTATATTTGATTACAAAATTAGAGATACTGCTTTAAGTCGTGTAACTACCGTCAAAGACCTTGGTATATGCATGGATTCTAAATTGTCGTTTAACATGCATATTGATAGAATTTGTAAAAAAGCGTCTTCTATGCTTGGTTTTATAAAACGGTGGGCCAAAGAGTTTGATAGCTTAATAACAACTACAACTCTGTATTATTCAATCGTGCGTCCTCACTTGGAGTACGCAAGTCAAGTATGGTCCCCACATTACAATGTGCATGTTGATCGTATAGAAAGAATTCAAAAACGTTTTGTTCGGTTTGCTCTAAGAGGCTTGAGTGGAACTGACACATTTAACCTTCCTCCATATGAGGATCGTTTAAAATTATTAAAGATGCAATCTTTAAGTGAGAGAAGAAAATCTGCTGATATCGTCTACTTACACCAACTCATAACTGGTGTATTCGACTCTCCAGAGCTTCTTTCTTTAATAAATTTTAACACTAACCGTAGAAGCAGCAGAAACTCTAACAACTTGATTTATTTACCATTTAGTAGAACAAATTATATGTTAACTGCTCCATTAAATCGCATGAGTACCTTTGTTAACAACTGTAACGTGTTTGATGTTAACTTGTCGAAAGGTCAACTCAAAAGTAGATTGAAAACTAATGTATGATTAGATCTATGTAAACGCATGGTTAGTTGTTATGTCTTGTGTTGTCCCTGAGCCCAACCCATATTATGGTGGGTAAATTTTTCTCCCTTTTGGTTTTTTATTGGACCACTTTTATCGATATCTTTGAGTTATTTCAATGATATTGGATTGGTTCTTAAAATGATCTATTGCGGAGAAAGTGTGAAAAAGCTGTAGTAGCTGAACTCTATTGTTATTGCATGTTTTTTTGGAGCACGCTAACTTTTGTGCAATAGCCGACATTGACAGCTTTTCATTCTGATAACACTGCACAATCAACTCCCTCATTTTTGGAGTACATGACTTGTTCTTGCCCATTTTAGAAGCTAGAATATATCAAAATTATTAGCATTTAATCTACTGATTTTCAAATTACACTCACTTTGTCACTAATAATAAGATAAGTTCAGAAATTAAAACAACAACTGCACGTTTCTAATTACATGGCCAGCCAAAAGCAACTACTTGTAAAATAATCTTATTTTTTTCACTAAGCAAACTTTGAACTCCACGTGTTTTGCATCGACAACATTGTTGATTGTCTATTCGTTGAATAACGGTACTTATAATTTACAGTCTAGGTCTTAAAAGATGTTCCACATCGGTTTTATTTCCAATAAGACATCGTTTCTAATTATATGGCCACCACTGTATATCGTTTAAGTCTTTAGAGAGGAATCGTTTATGTTTAAACAAAATTTTTTTAAAAATACGTTAAATTTTGTTCACATCAATTAACATTCTCTATTGATATATTTTTAAAAAAAAAATTTATTTATGTTGCCAAAATATTCGAAAGTTGGAGACTAGCAGTACATAAGGGTTAATATTTTGGGACAAAAATTTCAAATGTTATTGAAGCTATTTTTGAACATGCTTCCAAAAAAAGACCCCTCGGTTTTTGTGATCGGTCATGTTGGCATCCATTACAGGCCTCGATAGTCTAGTGGTAGCGCGCTTGACTGTCAGTCAGCGGTTCCGGGTTCGAATTCTGGCCGAGTCATTATTCTACGCTATAACCTTTCTTTCCTTATTTCTAATCAAAGGAACTTTAAAACACATAAATTTATGACGGAAGTTGTAGTTGGTGGTGGTGGTGGTGGGAAAATTTTGTGGAGAGGAACGCTCAGGAACTTGATTTGACCGAGGTCAAAGCATAACAATTGCTTCAGATTTAATCACATGTTTCTACAGCTTCTGACACATTAACAACATCCTACACAAAAGGATCACTTGGTTATTCCCTTCTTTCATTTTGTGGTATCATAACGGAAAAATAATATGGTCTAACCTAGGGTGATTAAAGAAAAATTTCGCAAATCCATCGATCCCAACCGGAAATTTTATGGTTATATCAAAATATGAAAATAAGATTAAAAACAATTTTTTTTTACATATTTATATCTCACTATTTCTTAACATAACATCATGATTTTTTTTAATAGAATACTTATAATAGATAAATGATGGCCATAGCCTACTGGTACAGTGCGTAGGCTGTAAGCTAAAGAACCGCGGATCAAACATTAGCTCAGACAAAAGCTTTTTTCAATTGAATTAATGTTTTTTTCGACCGCCACCTCTCTGCAGACAATGGCAAGCCTCGGAGAGTAAAAATTGTCATATAAAGTGTTCAAGCATTTAATAACACGCACAATAAAATTGATCAATAGAAGCTAGGTCAAAGTTCTCCCAAGGACTGAAATGACCAGTTTATTTTTTACGTATAAAAGATCAGACCGAATTTATAAAACCGTGTTAACAATTTTTCTTCAAGATTTATTTTTTTAGCCAATAGAATTAAAAAAAAACAGGACTGGTGGTAGCTTTGGTTCCATGGGTAGACATTTTTTTTTTTAAATGAGATCATATTCCTAGACTGCCATTTATTCCTGTCTTCAATATTATTTCACAGACGTCGAACAAACTTGGAAAGTACAGCTAATTTAACCTAATAAAGGGTATTTTTTTCCAGCTCGATGGGCGACAGCTATTTATTCACTTAAAATTTACATTTTTCGTGACTAATTTTATATAAGTTCTACAGAAAACAATTTACATTCTTAAATGACACGAGGCTCCGTTCGCAGTATACACTCGATCCCGACATCGCAAATGATATTGTTGAGACATCTTTGGTACTTGTAACAGGAAAAGAGTTTTTTTGGCGTTACTTGACAAAAGAGTTTCCACCGAGATGAAAAGCAAATGTTGAAAGCAATGTCTAAAGCAAAATCGGCTTATAAAAACAACAAAGAGAATACATGCCATAAAAGAAAAGTTAAGTTGCTAGTGACGTTGATCAAATAGACCAACTTAATTTAGAAGATAAAGTCACAATTAACAGTAGCTGTTATGTCTGGGACTAAATGTTTCAGGTTGGAACAGCAACGAGAACTTTCAAAAGTGCAAAGAATTTTGCAGCAAGCTAACGATCGTAAATCATGTTGCTGAACGAGGGATTTCTTTACATGCAGTGGCTCACAACGAAAGTCGGGCAGGCATTCTTAGCACTTTCGCATTGGTTTCAGAAATGAAAATGTAAGAAGAAACTTGGAGTAAATATTTTTTTCAAAACGTTATTTATTGGTGAGCAAAATTAAACAGAAACATAGTTAAGAAATTGGAACATAACGGTAAAACAAAATTAAATCAAACCAAAGCTTTAAAAACGAGCTCACATTGAAAGTCGGGCCTTCCTTATCGGCCCGACTTTTAATGCTAAAACTAAGAATTTAATATTTTGTTGCCAATCCTTTTTCTTATATGACTCCTGAAGCCTTTTTTAAATGGGTGCAACCAAATTTTTAAAAACTTCAGCTCCAATCTGATTTTACTCTTCACTTAGGATACTTTTAATTGGATCTTTAATTGCCTATCTCTGGTACTGCACTCAGGGTTCAAGTTCATCTCATAGATGTTCTATAACATTTTAATCAGGGTCTTGTGAGGTTGTTTTTATGACATTTGGGCAAATATTAAGTTTACAATTCTTTACCAAGAACGTCGTATGTTTCAGGTCATTGTCTTGGTAAAACTAAAAATTATCTGCAATTCTTTATTTACACGCAATTTCTTTTCTTGCGCCATGAGAATGTCAAGGAACATATTTTTGTCCATTATACCTTCAATAAAATGAATCTTTCCAACATCAGACGCAGCCGCAAACCATGACTGATCCTCTACCATGCTTAATCGTATGTTTAGAATTTTTATTTCAAAATTCTTCATTCGGTTTTCGCTTTTCATCTGAACCGTATAAATTAAATAAACTCTCATCGGTAAACAAAACTTGTACTAAAAGTTTATTGTTTAAAAGTGCTAAGGATCCTAATGTTTTCTGTTTTATTAACCTTGCTTCAGAGTAGAAAGTCTTTGGTCATCTGCTTATGCTCGAAATTGGGGCGTTCTATTACATTTTTCTTTCTAATACAGTGCTTTTTTCGTGCTACTCCTTAATTTAAAAATTTTTTTCTCAAAACTCTTCGACTTGTTTCTGAGTGTACACTCTTTTTCAAATTGAGTTTTAACATGACCTCTAGTTTTAGTGCAAATAAAAATGGGTCTTTTATTATTTCTCTTAAAAAATACCTTTCATCTTTGGAGCTAAGTATATTTTTAGCTACTGTACGTACGTTCTTTATTCCATATTCTTTTATCTTGTACATTATGCTTGATTATATCGTGCACTGTTGATTTACTTTTTATGGCGATTTGTGAAATTTGTCGCTCGGATTTTCCTTTCAAATAATAGTCTATCACTATCTGCCTTTCTGCCAGTGTTGATTGATTCACTTTTCGAGAAATGTTTATTTTTTTAAGTTTTGCGTTTGACTGAAGTTATTTCAACAGTAGTAAAAAGTTGTAAGCAGGAATAACGGTTTAAGGACTACAATTTGCATTTTTTTTTTCTCTACTTGCTCGACTTTCAATGTGAGCTTGTTTTAATAGGTTTGTTTCGATTTCAATTTGTTACACTTTTATGTTTTAATTATATTTCTGTTTAATTTTGTTCACCAAAAAATAACGTTTTGCAAAAAAATATATATCTTTATACATTTTCATTTCTGAAATCAATACAAAAGTGCTAAGAAATGCCTGCCCGACTTTCGTTGTGAGCCACTGTACCAAATATGAGCAGGAAAAACAAGACTTTTTCTTGGTTGTTCATAAACATCAAAATGAACATTTTTTCCATTTTCATTTTCATATTTTGATATAACCATTTCATTTCCGGTCGGGATCGGTGAATTTTCGATAAAGTTTTTTTTTACTCACCCTAGTATATATATACACGGTTAGAAATCTTGTACTAAAATTTAAACTTTTCTGTACTACATAAAAGCCAACACCAGCTTTGGTTTCAAATTTAGTATTTGCCATATACTAAAAATTGGTTTTAATACAGCTTTGGTTTGAAATTTGGTATAAGCTTAGATTAAAATATTACAAAAAAAAAAAACAGAAAAAAAGACAAACATCGCGAGATTAGATCACACGACATTCAGTTTGTAAACTCACTACTCTAACCACCGGGTTATTGGCCTACGCATAAAAAGCGCGATTAACAAACATATGAACCAAGTCGCCTAATATTGAGTCGCAGCATTGCCAGGCTTAATTTTTACGGATCTTAACCAAATTTAGTATCTAAATGTACTAGAATTTAGTATAAATTGTATTAAAAACAAAAATACAGAATTGTTCTTAAATTCAAGCCAAAAAGGCTAAAATTGAAACCAAAAAGCTAAAAGGGATGCTGTATTATTTATTTTGGTTTAAATTCTAGTACAGAAGATTTTTTAAGTTTAAATTTTAAACCGCAAGGTTTAAAAAAATGCAGTAATATTTTAGTGGGACTAAAATTTAGTCCAAGATTTCTAACCGTGTATTTGTATATCATGCAAATATAAAGCATATTCAATATAATATTATTTAGAGCTTTGCTCCAAAGTAAGTGTCCTTTCAAAAATAATTTCCCTTCCCATTTGACATTAATCAACTGCCATGAAAACCACAAATAATATCCTGTCAATGTTTCCTTTCACACAGTTTCAACTTCAAACAACATGCAAATCCCTACCGAACTAAGTACTTGAGAATCTTTTGAGTTTCTCATCATGTAAAGTAAGTAAGTGCTCAAAATTAGCCACTTCCACATCCACTTCCGAAATAACAGGATTCCTTCAACAGAGTTTAGTGATAATTGAAAACAAAACGTTACGAAGAACGACCCCTAAATCAAGTCGAAATTCGACACCATCTGCAGTCGAGTCAAGCAAACCATGTGTGTTACGACGAAGCGAAAAAAAAGCAGCATTCCTTTAGCCTGAAGTCAAAGGGCAATATGTGCCCCAGCTGACTGACCGTATGATTGTAGGTTGAAGACATAAACGAACAAACGTGCCAAGGGTTCAAACGTGTTGTTCAACCGGTAATCGTGTCAGCCACACATGAAAATAATTAAGGTTTTGCTTTGGTTCACAAACAGTTGAATGGTGAATTTGAGAGAAAAGAAAACGAAATCCTCTGAATGAAAGAACTTGGCATATGTTGTGTTTTTCTATTTCCTTTGTAAATAAATAGTTCATTCATGGATTTATTTTTATGCATTCCTCGTTTAGTATGGAGTAGCGTAAGAATTCAGCTGGACACACATTTTTGTTGAAAACGATCTTGTCTCACGATCTACGGAGCGTGATTCTAAATATTTATGTGTCCCACCTTTGTCACTCCATCTATTGTACGAATCGGATGTTAATGAATGCCATGCCGTGAAGTACGTGTTCATGAATCGTCTTTATTGTCGTAACTACTTATTCTGCAATTATTTTTTTCATAAGCATCCGCCTAAAAGTTCCGGAAGGAAGTGCCATATTTAGTTCCTTCCGATTTGAAATATTATTT
The DNA here is from genome assembly GCA_963920525.1 of Dichetophora obliterata. Classification (NCBI taxonomy): domain Eukaryota; kingdom Metazoa; phylum Arthropoda; class Insecta; order Diptera; family Sciomyzidae; genus Dichetophora; species Dichetophora obliterata. The sequence continues at coordinate 96,829,105 of OY986438.1, forward strand.
TTTTAATGCTTTTAATTTTCTATTCATATCTTTTTTTAAGGTACACAGACTGTCTCATTGCTCACTGTCTCCGTTCAAATGCTTGTTCAAATGTAATGTTTTTCCCCCTTCGTTCTAAAACGGCATGTGTTCTTTTGTGGCAGAGCCAGCATGTGACTCAAATACTTCCGGATTGCTTTGAATATAATTGCTTGTTCCGGTGTAGTTTTTTTTTTCTTTCTCTTTTGTACTTGAAAGGAAGTTCTTTTATGCGGCATGAGCCAGCGGTAACACATGTTTTGCCTGCTGCTGCTACATTAAGTGAACCTATGTAAATATATATACATATATATATAGAATTTGATATGTCAGAAAAATGCACTTCCGAAAAATGTTAACGGCGGCAACGTCGTTGGTGATAACAAAACAGAACTCCGTAGTTCCGTTCTATACTGAAGTACAGACAAAAGATTACTATTGTTGTTGTTGACACTAATATAAATTTATTATGTGCAAAGCATATGCTGTTGTCTTAATTTTTTTTTGTCACTATCGTGAGAAAGCCGGAAGTAAATTTCGTAATGCATTCGAATTTAAGCAGATTAAATGACCATTTTTGTACGAGATTTTATTTCAATGGAATCAGATAGAAAATTAGAAAAGGCATTACGAATATTGGCATTCCTTGTATATGTTGTTTATAAATCGTCTTAAGGATTTATACACTGACAAATATTTGTTTACACGCAATATAAATTCTTTTAAAAACTTATAATAAAATACACATAAAATATATTTTGAACCAATTTTTTTTTTATTTGTGTTAAAGAAATATATTTATTTTGCAAATAATGACAAAAAACTTCTTGTTAGCATTATGTTATATTTGTTTTTAATTAACTTAAAACATAACGCTTGAAACAATTGGCGTATTTGTTTAGACGCACTTATGTTAAATCTTAAGTTATAAAAATTTAGTAATGAGGTAGTAATTTAGTAGTAATATGGAAGCCCAAGCTCTTTACTTTGCTAAAAAATATCTTGATCTTGCTGATGGGTAAAACATACGACTTGAGGCATTGAGCAGCAAACCATTATTGGTAGCCCATGCTAGGCTAACATGCTGAAGATCCTCGTTCAGTCTATAAACCAGATCTTCCAGGAGACCAATTCTTCTTGGTAAATGGAGCTGTATATCATCAGCACAAGCATGCAGCAATGAATGTTTGCGAACTGAGAAAAGATCGTTAATAAACATGGAAAACAGGAGCGGCCCAAAAACCGATTCTTGAGGAACTCCATGGCATACAGGTTTACAGGACAAGAATCTGTCATCAATTTTAACTCTCTGTACTCTATTCGATAGGTAATTATAAAGGAGTCGTACAGCACTGCCACAGAAGCCAAATATATAATTAAGTTTGTGACAAAGTAGGGAGTGATTAAATGTGTCAAACGCTTTTGAGAAATCTAGTAAGCAAAGTGATGTAACTAATCCATTATCATGACTATATCTTATATCATCCAAAACTTTGATCGTTGCAGTTGAGCAACTGCGTCCGATGCAAAACCCAGATTGAAGTGGAGATTAAAGATTATTTAGGTTAATGTATTTGGTAATTTGGTCAGCCATTAGAGCTTCACACATCTTTGATAAGGAAGATAATATACTTATAGGTCTAAAATCTTTTGCCTCACTTGCCGTGGGTTTTTCGCAACAGGCGTGATATTGACAACTTTCCAGGAGTTTGGGAAGCAAGGCGTAGTGAAAACGTGGTAAATAATGTGCGTAAGTGAACTTAGTCACCGCCAGTGAGCTAAAACATTTCACAAAAAACTCCAAAAATCATGTTTTTTTGTAAATATATTGGATGGTAGAATAGTTGTAAAAAAATAAACTATTTAATATAAATAAACAGATATTAAAGGCCGGAAAAGGCTCGTCAAATCTGCATCAAAAACTTTTAAAGTTTTGCAATAGCATTATATACATTACCGTTTTTCGTGAGTTTTATTTTAAATTCTTTTTAGTTATTTTCACTATGCAATCCTTATTTTCAAGTTATCGTTGGAAAGGTTTTGAGTGCTTGCATTCATGGCCAGAATTTTTAAAATTTATAAAAATTTTAGCTTAAATATTAAATATAAAATAAACACCTTCTGTAAAAATGTTGTAAGAAATTAACAAAAAAATATAAGTCATTTGAATTTTAAAAATGATTGTATGGAAATAAAATAAAAATATAAATATCAAGTCAGTAGCAGTGAGTTAAATTACAAATTAAGAAATAAAATAAAAATAAATTAAAGCTTCGATGGCGACGAAAAATATTAAAACCAAAAACAACACTGAGCACACTGAGCTAATGTTATTTTAAAAAAAAAATGGCAAAAATAGGTTTTAAGTATCTGACGAAGCCCAAATGTTACACGCAGCCAGTAAATCAAAAACTAAAATGATTCCAAACAAGTAATATTGAAAATGCTACAACAAAAAACTCGCCATGTGTGCGCTACGAGAAAATACCAACAACAAAAAAAAACACACAGCAGCAATAACATTGGCCGCATTCAGCGCAGACAACTGTTGTGAATTGTAATGGTAGCGCTACCTTAGTTCATGTTGTTTTTCTTTAAATGTTTTGCTACTCTACACGTCAGAAGTTAGATTCAATTTAATTTTTATGTAAATTTAATTCAATTGCAAAGGTTTCTCACTTAAATTTGCTGCGTTCTTTCTGCGTTTATTAATTAAACAGCGTCAGTAACAGCATCTGACAGTTAAGCAAACAGTTGTGTTCATGTAGCGTAGAATTTGTTCGCTCGATTAAAAGGCGTTCGCTACTTTATCAGTTTTAGTTAGCGCTACCAAATTTGTACCATTCAGCGAATTTTTACACAACAGTTGCCAACTGTTGTCTGCGCTGAATGCGGCCATTGACAGCGAGCTTTCGACGCGAGCAAACAACAACAATGCCATGTACATAATTCCTCGAAATACAACACACACGGAAATATTGAAGTTGTTGTAAGCTAAAAGAGCTATGGGATTTACAACTCTGGTTTAAACGGATCTCGCCCATTGAATACCGGAGGTATATTTTAAGAAATTTTAGGGATAAGAACGATATCTCATTTATCTTAAATTAAAAAAAATTTATAAACAGAAAAACTTTTACATAAATTGCCGAAATCTTAAAACCTAAAAATTCACATAATTACTTAAGCGATTGACTTAAAACTTTTGCTCGGGTCAGAGTTCTGAAAAATTTAAGTCAACTTTTTATAAATCATGAGTAACTTCAAACATTCCTTAAAAACTAAACCAGGTTTAGACTCATATCATTAATTCGAAAGTTAATTGTTTAAAAACTCTTGACTATACAAGAGTCACAATGAAAGGGGCAGAAAAATATATTTAATAAAAAAATTTTGTGCCGTAAATTTCGAAGAGGCTGTGATGCAATGCTGCCATCAGCAATTCTAAAGAAAATGCAGAGCTTACAATAAGCTCGATTTGCATATTTGGAGTAAGCCAACCAACTCCAGCTACAAGACCATGGATGCTGAAATTTAAATTTTCGAGAGCCGCTCGAGGGAAAATTAAAATCAGTTGATGGGTGAAGTAAACTTTAAAATTTTTCTAGGCAGTTCGAATTATAAAGGTATTTTCAACATGCATGCAGTAAAAACAATAGTAATGGTAATTTTGTATGTATCATGTTTGATCCAACAAAACACGATACATTTGTTTTCACTACTGTTGTGTACACGAATCAACTTATAACAAAGAATTTTACACATAAACGCCTGTTCAGTACATGATTTGTTGTTTTTTTAAAATATATTAAAGTGATTCAATGAAATAATTATTTTAATGCATTAATTTTTATTAAAATTTCGATCATCTTGGAAAGTTTGAACCCGAAAATCGCCCTTGGCTACGGCCCTGTGCTAAAGTATACATTAAAGAGCTGCACAAGCACTATACAAATGATAGCCGATACACATTGACTGCGACTAGCGACGGACGCCAATTGTCAAAAATAGAACGCATGTTTTCTTATGCACGACAAAGAAAAAATTACGGCACGACAAAGAGAGAACACGACCACAATTGTTGCTGCCACAGACTTCAATCTATTTCTAATTTGATAGACGACAAGAGCGAACATAGCAGAGTTTGTTTACGTTTTGTATGAAATACAGATTGTCGCTGCTGCGTTCATTATAATGAAGTCGTCGAGAATACTGCGACATTTCTCACTGACGGCAAGTTTTCGTTTTGTCGGTGAACGACTGTTGCAGTCAATGTGTATCGGCTATGACTTGCAAGCCATAAGCTCTGCTTTCAAATGCTTCCGGTCTTCTACTCTCTCATTTCAAAATAATCACTGCAGTGAAGAGAGTTTTTGATATATAAACAAATACTGCAGAAAGAGACAGATGAACATTCAATCTGAAGAACAATAGAAACAAACTGAAGTAGAACAAAACTGAAGTAGAACATACCGCATTGACACTGAACAGGTATAAAAAATTATTACATTTTTTTTTTATTGGTTTTTATCAGAATTTACAAACTTCAAAATTTATTTGACAATAGAGTTGTCACCTTTATTTTTGCGATTTCGATTGTGGGGCAAACACTAGGTAAAAATGGGTCGCTGAATCAGAATCCGTTTTCAGAATTTCAAAATTATGTAAGTTTTTTATAATAGGAATTTATTTAGAAATGTGCCACCTAAAAATATGTGTTTTTAAGAGTTTTAAACATCATTTATCAGTGTTAGGGAGTCGCTGATTTCGAATCTGAAGTCAGAATTTTAAAATTCAAAATGTTTAATAGGGTTGCAACCTCAATTTTTTTTATTTTCCGAATTCGATGCTGGCGCGAACACTAAGTAAAAATGGGTCGCTGAATCCGAATCCGCTGTCAGAATTTCATTACTATGTAAATTTTTATAATAGGGTTGCCAACTAATAATATATCTTTTTCAAAGTTTTAAACATCATTTAAGAGTGTTAGGGAATCGCTGATTTCGCATCTGATGTCAGAATTTTTAAAATTTAAGATGGTCTATTGGGTTGTCCTTTTTTTTATTTTTACGAATTCGGTGCTGGCGCGAGCACTTGACAAAAATGGGTCGCAGACTCCGAATCCGTGTTCAGAATTTTAAATTAAAACAAATATATAAAAAAATCTAGGTGGAAGCCCTATCAACCATTAAAATTTTAAAATTCTGACTTTCAGATTCGAAATCAGCGACTCCCTAACACTGATAAATGATGTTTAAAACTCTTAAAAACACATATTATTAGGTGGCAGCCCTATTATTTCAAAATTTTATAATTTTGAAATTCGGACAACGGATTCGGATTCAGCGATCCATTTTTACCCTTTAGTTCGCGTCAGTCCCGAATTCGTAAAAATAAAAATATAAGGTGGCAACCCTGTCATCCCTCTTGAATTTTAAAATTCTGACTTCAGATTCGACATCACTGATAAATTATGTTTAAAAATCTTAAAACTACATATTATGAGGTGGCAATACTGTGGTAAAAATAAAGGAGGCAACCCTAACTACCATCTTAAATTTTAAAACTGTAACATTATATTCGAAATGAAATCCGTTGTCAGAATTTCAAAATGAACAGAATTCACAAAAGTACAAAAAAATCTAGGTTTCAACTCTATCCGCCATCTTGCCAAATTCCAAAATTTATTTAAATATGGGGCTGCCACCTTTATTTTTGCGATTTCGAAGCTGGGGTGAGCACTAGTTAAAAATGTGTCGCTGATGCCAAATCTATTGTCAGAATTTACAAATTCCTAAATTTATTTGACAATGGGGTTGTCACCTTAAAATTTTTTATTTTTGCGATTTTGAAGCTGGGACAAACAATACTACAGGTTAAAAATGCGTCGCTGATTCGAATTAAGCGACCAGCGCATCAACAAAGAATGAATACGATTGCTTCTAGCTGATCGACACTGAAGCAAGCCATGATTTCCCGTTACTTTGCTGTATTGTCGCATTATGTTTTGATATTCTGTTTCACAGCATAAGTGCTGTTGTTACTGTAGCGAAAATCATTTTCAATTATGAAGTGTTTGTTTCGTTGTTAAGCTTCACCATAGAACATGTGTATTTCATGTCAACGCTACACTGAAATGCAGTGCATTGAAGTACTATACAGTAGTAAAGTGGCACAAATAGAATGTTTTGTGCAGCTCTTTAGTATACATTAAGCGAGTTTGATGGAAAGAAAATTATTTCAGAAATTTTAACATCCGCCTTTATGGGGCGCCCCGCCCCCATTGCGGTATGTTACAGAGAACTGCAATAAGTCGCTTTTTTAGCATTCAGAGTATACTCACAACAAATAAGTATAAGCATGGTAGAAGAATACAGGTAGATGCACCAGATGAGAGCATCTGCCGGAAATGTCAAAACGAAGCAAAACTTTTTATTTCTTTTCTTTTGTTTCCATTCGCCACACAGCTGAATTTTACAGACATGGTAGAATGGAAAGAGAGCACAGTCAGCGCTACAGCTACCTCTATTCTTATATTATGAGTATAAGAACATATTTAACCCTGAACACATGCTACTCATACCCTATCGACTCTTAAATTTTAATACTTATGCTCAATGACTCGCTGATACTCATAAAGTTCTTAGAGCAGGGCTGAGCATTCTAACACAGTCACATTTTATTTTGTATTCTCAGTATTGGTGCGCTCTCGAATAGCTCACAACGAGTAAAATAGTTGTCACAATTATCTAGATTTGCAAGTTTGTGTGTTTATACCTCCACACATACTGTAATTTATTTTTTTTTTATTTTTAGTCATTGGTATTGTTAACTTTTTCCAGCATTTTCTTCTAAGTAAATAAATTATGTTAGTTTGCTTGCAGTGGCAAATAGTAAATAGCAAAAACTAAAGGTTCTCTGCAGAACAGAAATCGCATTGCAATTCAGAGTCAAACATTTCTTTTTAGGTGTTGTGTTTTTGTTTTAATATAATTAAATCCTTATATATACGAATCATCAAAATTATAATCAAAACCTCAAAAAATTAGGTATCAAAAAATCAATGAATACAAATAATATGAAAAAAGTAATAGAAAGAATCCAAATAGGCAATATGTATGAATAATATTAAACCTTAAAAATATATGCATAAGAATTATGAATCTACAAACCAAAAAGTTGGTTTTTTTAAGAGTGTACATAAAATTTCCGACATAGGTCTTCACGACATAACCGTCAGCCAAGATCACGCCATAAAGAAGATCACGCCTTAAGTGCGCAGAAATGGCAATCTACTGCGCAGGTCAACGTCATAAGTGAAAATACATCCAATCAAAAATATCACATAAACAACAAACGAAACTAAGCAAATGAATCTGATTGGCTAATTGAGAAACAAACGAAATACACACAAAGAAACCGTCAAACTGCTCTCAAAATAAATCGAACAACATAGCTTTTTCTGTGAAGGGGTCAACACGGAAGTTAACACCCCAATAAGGTATAAAATTTTTATCAAAGATAGTAATGAAAAATATTAAAAATTGTTCTGTACACGCGTTGTTTTTTTTTAATTAAAATTATTTCTTTTAAAAAACCCAGATTTTATAAGAAAATTAGGAGATTTGAATCTTGAATATATAATTCTTGACCGTCAGCGAACGACTGAATTATATTCTCTTCTGTTGTAACTTTTGTGTACATGTGAAAAGTTACGCTCAGAGAGCTATGGGGCGCCCAGCGCTGGTATAGAGGTGCTCACACGTCTGTCAAATGATTGAAGTATATCGCGATTTTTTACTCTCTTTTACTCACTCCAAAAATTTTGATTTATTTCTACTCACACATGATTTTTTGATTGAAGTACCGATGCAGGCATTTGTTACTCTTCTGCCTACTCTTTTGCCTACTTTTCTGTCTACTCTTCCTTTTTTCTCTTCAAAAAAACTGCTTGTGTTCAAATAAGTACTTTTTTTTTAAATAATTTGCTACTAAACAACAGACAAGTAAAAAAATGCAACCCTTCGACTGATTGATGCAGGTCTGGAGCTCAATCAAAATTTTGACTGATTCGATGAAGAATTTTAAGTTAATTTTCACTCTCGCAGAGTTCATTTTTTTAACATAGGAAAGCAACAACAAATTTTGATTGATTCAATCATTTGACAGACGTGTGAACACCCAATATGATTTATATCAGTTCTGTGAAAATGAGTCAAGTAAATATGGATATGATAATTATTTTTATGAGTATGAATGAATATAAATACAGCGAAATTATGGGTATACGATAAGTTTACCCAAAGTATGAATCACTCGTTGCAGATCTCTTACGTTACTAGCTGATATACCCGGTGCTACTGAAAGTGTACGTTTTACAATTTTTGTTTTACGGTTTCTCTTTTTTTTATGATAGAGGAGATTTGCTAGAAAATTTGAAAAAATATTCCTCTTTTTTATTTCTAGTAGTTTTAATTGTTCCCTGCAAATAGACTCTTTGCATATTTGCATATTTGGACAAAACGATTTGTTTGTGTCTAAGATAATATAAAAGGCTGACGAATCAGTACGAACAATCAGTGTTTGCCAACATTAATAAGGTCAATTTTTTTTTTATCGTCAGAACTATTCAATTGTTCTTTAACCATCTAATGCCCCATTTTTTGTTTGAGCTTCAAATCGGATTATACTTATCAGATTATACTAATTTGGGGACGAGAAAAACGAATCTGAAGTTCATTTTCAATTTTAGTTCTTCGTTCATTTTTTACAGGTAAAAATGTCTGCAACAGGTGAAAATGTTAACGGTTTTTTAACACCTTGCGTTGCTATTTTACATATTTTTTTTTTGTATCTCAATTAAAAGAAAAACAACTTTTTGCTAGCTAGAATATTTTTTTTTTCACTTCGATCTCACTTCAATTAATGTTTTTTTTTTTATTTACCGAAAATCGAGCTAAAAATTTCGAGTAAAAAATTCATTGAATTCGTAAAAAATGATGAAATTGAAATTCAAATTGACGTAATTGCCAAAAAGGGCATGCTAGCTCCAAGCGAGAAAAACCGAAATATAGCTCAAAGATTCGTCTAGACTCTGAAGGAAACCATTTGAAAAATTTTCCACTACGGAAAAACTACAGTTTTATAGCGATAGGTGTGAACCCCGCCTATAGGCGGGCTTAGGCATTAGAGGGTTAAATACAAAAAAATCAAAAAATTTAGCTGTCGTTTTTTAAGATAAGTAAATCAAAATGTGTTGTTATATAAAAAAATCAGTCGCACTTTAAATTGGCAATTAACTCATAAAGTACCCGTGGTTACAGTATTGACATGAATCCATATATGAAGCGAAATGTAACGGCAAAAACATACTCGAAGTATACATATCCTTTTCACAAAATTTCTAAAATGTTGAATTTCATTACTTTCGTGAACAACATTCAGCATTTTAATATGTGGTCAAAAAAAATTATAAACAAGACCACTATTATCTTGTACGTCCCAACTAGATGTGTCCTCTTAATTTCATTAGCGATCACTCATTTGATTCATTTTGAATTAATTTCATTCCAAAATTATTCGATCGTTAATTTTCAATCAATTAAGGGTCCATTAAAGTTTTTCGGCGACGTAAAATCTAATTTTATTTTTTATATTTTTCGAATGTTAAAATACTCTCCAAAAGTTTTAAGTCGATTGAGACTTCCCACAAACGTCCGAAGAGGACACTATGAAAAGTATACATTAAAAATTTTAAACACATTTTTCTCGAAACCGTTTTCCAACGTTTTCTGTTTGAAACCGGTAAACTATGCCAAAAATCAATACCAAACTGTATGCACTTGTTAAGCAAATACAAGTGGTACGTTTAATCGTTCGATTTTTATTTTTGAGAAATAGTTTTTTTTATAACATAAAATATATGACGTTTTTAGTCAAAACTCAGTTTTTCAATCGTTTTAGTTAAGATCAACATTTTTCTAAAATCATCAATCAATGCGCAAAAAATGTCAGCAGAGCTTTAATTAATTTTTTTTTACTGATCAATCTCCGAACTTTTGTGTCAATTTTCCTGGTCAGAATATTTGCATACGCCTAACAACGCTTACTTAATTCTATGTTCTCCCAGTTTTCTTGGAATTCAGTTTTTTCTCGTTGATGATATTTAAATTCGATGAAATTTCGACCACCGTGTTTCTTGCGTTGGCTTCTGCCACATCCGGCACATCCGCTCGTAAAGGAAGCTCTGCAAATAGCAGCATGCAATTCTATTTGGACGTTCACGTATTTTACCAAATTATTGACTACTTAAATGGCGCTTGCAAATTAATTGAATTTTAATTCGATTTTTAAGAATATTCTGTGCCAAAAACGGAAACGCATAATGATGACCTGACCAACATTTTAAAACGTGTCTCAAACTCAACGAGAAGTCAACGAGTTGAGTGAACACTATAAGTAAAAAAAAATTACGAATTTAAATTAAAAATAATGCGATTTTTACATCAAACGGAAGTCAGAGGCGTTGCCTGATGCTCGTTAAGCAAATAAAACGAAGCAAAACGGAAAAACAAAATCGAAGAAAAAGATATCGAAACCAATTTGAAGTCATCTAAAAAGGCTAAACGCGATCTCCTACAGTGCTGTGCATCGACTTCATTCACCTTCTTCTGGTATTCCAGAGTATTGCTGGTTTGTTTCAGGTTTTAGAGCGGGTACCCATTAAGAGCTGTTAGTTGTTTTTGTTTTTTCTTTATTCATTTCTGAACAAGCGGACGCAGCACCCAAAGTGTTTTCATTCACGTTGCTTAAAAATTAAAAAAAAACTCAAGCAGGTTGTTGTTGCTGTGGTTGTTGTTATTAATGACTAACAACAACACGATGCATGCGGCGATGCGTAGGCCGTTAAGGACGAACGCAGCCAGCAACATAATTTAAAAAAAAAACAGAAAATGAGCTACATTTTATGTGGAGGATGTGCAGCGAAGAAATTAAAACACCTTCAGGTGAAAACAGCTGCTGAGTGATGCAGCAAAATAAGCCAAAGAGAATGAATGTTCAGGCTAAACAGCATTTTTTAACTGAATGGCTGACAAGAATCAATGAATGAATGAATGAATGAATGCAAGTTGTAAGAGTCAGGGAACGATCTCTGGATCGGGGAAATTGTTGGCATAGACAGCAAAGTGGCATATGCAGCAGACGTAATTGGTAAATAATTTTTTAAAAATTTTATTTTTTAATCTTTCTTTTGTATACTCATATACTTTTATATACATAACGTAGTGTCAAAATTTGATAAAGACAATAAATATAAAAATCTTATGGCTCTTAATTTGGCCTGTACAGGATAGAATTGCATACATATAATAGCAGGTCACTGTTTTCAGCGGCTTTGCTACGTTTTTTATCAATCTCCTTAACGCTTTAAAGACTGTACAATTTTTTCACACATGTGCTAATTTTTACCTCATTTTGGTTTTGACAAATTTTTATGTGATACGGTTAGTTTTGCGACATCCGACTTATTGAGTTAAGACAATACATATCAAAGAAATAAAAAATGGTATTTTTTTTTTGTTTTGTTTTGGATAGCCGCTCCGCATTAATATGCACGGTTGCCACTTTGGTAAATTATACCAAACATGATACATTTATTTTAACTTGGTACATTATTTTCCGAGTACATTTTGTAAAAGATTTACAATTCAACAACTTGTTACAAAAAGCGAAATTTGGTAGCATTGGAGAAGTGTTCGGACTTACGTTTAGCGAAACTTGCATTGCATTAAGTTCTAAAAGTCGAAAGTTTACATGCTTTTCTTGTCATATATATTAAAAATCACATTTTTTGAGAAATTTTTTGAGACTTGAGGATTTTTTGTGAGAATTTCCACTAAAGGAGAAAAATATCTCCAATCAGAAAATTTTTCTTATTACCAAAGATATTCTAAAACAAATGAAAGACAAGATCGATTTAGGTAGAGAAGATCTTAATGTTTTGAATATAATAACATCTTCACAAGCTATGTCAGAAAACAAAATGTCTTTATTGCTATAATTCAATAATTCATATTAAAATATCAACTCATAGAATGCTACCTTGACGTTATTGTGACTTTGAGAAATCTTGTTCAGGCTTCAAATATTAGTTTTTAAAATTGTAATGACGTTGGGAAAAAATTTGGGTATTTTGGGAAAAGTCACGGTCGTGAAGAATGTATTGGGGGAAACTTGTTTTAAAGATTTTATCAATTTTGTAAATAGTCTGATGTGCCTTCTATATAGCTCAGCAGCTGCTGAACCAATATTCTTTTATTTTAGCCTGATTAAAACTAAGCTTAGAAATAAATTAGAATATAAAACACTTAACAACGTAAAGCCCTCTAAAAAATTGTGTGTCGAACGCAATGAATCTAATTATATTTGGCCAGCAAAAAAACTATTTTAATGTATTTATTATTTTGCTAATAGCGTATAACATAACTTCATAATTATTGTTATGTTTGGTATGTAAACAAATATACTCCAGTGAATTATTATAATAAATGTTATCAATAAAATAAATATTAACAAAAAATTGGTACATTTTATTCTTATTTGGTACATTTTTTCGTAGAATTTGGTAGAACAAAAAATAGGCAAGTGGCAACCGTGTTTATATGTATCTCACTTTTCGCTTTGCTTGAGGCTCATCAGTTTTTTTTTTTGTTTCTCTGTGCTAGCTGAGTACGAAGAGAAAGACAAAAAAAGAGAGCAACATGCGTTTATTGAAACTCTCGCAACACAAACGCGCAAAGAGATAACGAAAAAATAAATAAATTTGTAGCACAAATAGGATATTTTAAAATTTTTTTCATTAAAATCGGCCCTGTACTTTTGGAGTAAAGTCGTAATTTTAAATTTGCACTTTAATTTTATATAACAGTATATATAGTATAGATAAAAACATTTTCTGTGTTTTTATTATTAAGTACAATATAAGACGAGTGTGGAGTTACTACGCCAACTTTTCATGTTTCTACTAGAGGTAGAGGTGGATGTTGAGGTAGAGGTAGAGGAGAATTAGGGGTAGGGGTAGAGGTAGATCATGGTAAAAAACAGAAGATTAACAATAAGCGAAGTTGATGAAAGCAACGCTGGCTTCGTATATGTCACAGTGGGCAAAATTAGGGTATATAGTTGCTACTTTTCACCAAATATAGACTTTAATTTGTTTGCAGAAGCCCTTAACGTACTTGATGTTTCTATCAGGTCCTCAAAATATAAAGTGATCATTGGAGGAGACTTCAATAGTAAATCTACAGAATGGAACTCCAATAAACTGGATAAAATGGGTACTACAGTGTGTAAAATGATTGCTAGTCTTAGTCTTACGATATTTAATATCGGAGACAAACTTACCTTTCGGAGAGGTACAGGTGGTAGTATTATCGACATCACCTTTGAAACGACAATCCTCTACAATGAAAACATGAATTGGATAGTGCTGGAAGATCTCACCTTAAGTTACCACCAGTATATCTCATTTAATATAGATGAACGTCTAAATATGAGTGTAGAAGATGTAAATTTCCCAAGATGGAACGTCAGAAAACTTGATGACAAATAAATTGCCCGATTATATTACTCGGGCTAAAGATAGAAATATGGATAACCAATCCGAAAATATAAATGTAGAAAATGCCGCAGAGTCGCTGACGAAGATACTCACAAAAGCGTGTAATGTCGCAATGCCAAGAGCTCAAAAATACAATAACAAGCGCCCAGTATACTGGTGGAATGCTAAAATACGTTAGTTGAGGGCGAAATGCCTTGCAGCAAGTCGAGCGTCAACACAAAACCATGATAACCAGCTCTTAACGGTTGAGTATAAAACGGCACGTAAAACCTTAAGAACAGCCATAAAAGAGAGTAAGAAAACATGCTGGACAGAGCTATATAACGAAATAGATTCCGACCCATGGGACAAACCGTACAAAATTGTGATGAAGAAGCTTGGTGGAATTAAACCTATACCCGGCATTAAAGAACCAGTGTGGGCAACAACAATAGTAGAAACACTATTTCCATTCGATGAAGATGGGCTAAGAAGAGAACCAAATTATCAAGTCGAAGGTTTCATCCCTCTGAACGTAGATGACATTACACATGCTTGTAGTAAACTAAAAATAGGTAAGAGCCCAGGACCAGATGTTATACCAAATGAGGTCATAAAAGTAGTATGTTAGATATGGCCAGACCTTTTACTTGATGTCTTCAATTCATGTCTAATAAACGGAATCTTTCCAGCTAAATGGAAAATACAAAAGTTAGTTTTGTTACGAAAGGGAAATAAACCATTAAATGAGCCTAGTTCCTATAGACCACTCTGTATGTTGGACTCACAAGGAAAACTATTAGAGTACGTAATGCTAAAACGTTTGGAAGAGCGCAAAGATGACCTTGGCGGACTATCCCCTATGCAACATGGCTTCCGCAAAGGGAAGAGTACAGTTGATGCCATAAGCGCAGTATGCAATAAAGCTATACAGGCCAAAACAACAGGAGAATACTGCTCAATAATAACACTAGATGTTAAAAATGCTTTTAACACAGTAAAGTGGAAAGTAGTGCTACAAGCTTTCAGAAACCGATGTTTAGACAACTATCTCTTTAACATAGTATCGGGCTATCTGGTTAACAGAATTTTAATCTTTGAGACGGAAAATGGTATAAAAGAGCACCGAATAGCAGCAGGTGTACCTCAGGGCTCAGTATTAGGACCATTCCTGTGGAATGTAATGTATTGGGGGTTGGAATTAATTTTAAAGTTTTTTTTTCGGTTTTTGAGCATTTATTTAGAAACAACGGTACAATGTATATTATTCAAAGTATTGTCCATCGTTAGCTACAACATTTTCCCATCTTTCTGGCAGCATATGGATTCCGCGCCGGAAGAACGATTCGTCTTTTGAGGCAATCCACGAATCGACCCATTTTTTGGTATCCTCGTAAGAAGTGAAGCGCTGCTCAGCCAAGCCATGCGTCATCGATCTGAATAGGTGGTAGTCGGAAGGGGCTATGTCTGGGCTATAAGGCGGGTGGGGTAGCACATCCCAATTCAGCGCCTCCAACGTTTCCTTGACGGTTCTTGCAACATGTGGCCGTGCGTTGTCATGTTGAAAAACCACTTTGTCGTGTCTTTTGGCATATTCCGGCCGTTTAACCTTTAATGCTCGGCTCAATTGCATCAATTGTTGTTGGTAGCGTTCCCCAGTGATGGTTTCGTTAGGTTTTAGCAGCTCATAGTACACGACACCCTTCTGATCCCACCAAATACACAGCATAAGCTTGGCGCCATGAATATTCGGCTTGGCCCTCGATGTTGATGCATGGCCGGGTGGTCCCCACGATTTTTTTCGCTTAGGATTATCGTAATGGATCCACTTTTCATCGCCAGTGACAATACGATGCAAAAAACTCTTCCTTTTATGCCGTTGAAGCAGTTGTTCGCACATGCAAAACTGCCGTTCAACGTCTTTCGGCTTTAACTGGTACGGCACCCAATTTCCTTGCTTTTGAATAATTCCCATGGCCTTCAAGCGTTTGCCGACCGTTGATAAGTCGACTCCCAATGATTCTGACAATTCTTGAAGGGTTTGACACGGGTCTTCATCGAGCAAAGCCTCCAATTCCTCATCTTCAAACTTTTTCGGCTGGCCCGGACGCTCTTTGTCTTCCGTATCAAAATCACCACTTTTAAACCGACGGAACCAGTACTCACAAGTAGAAATCGATGGAGCATAGTCCCCGTAAGCCTCAGTAAGCGTGCGTTGTGCTTCAACCGCTTTTTTCTTCAAATGGAAGCACAAAGGTAAACCTTCCCGCAAATTGCGTTTTGTTGGAACGAAAGTCGACATGTTCACAGAGAAATAAATATATGTTGTTTACACTTCAGTGGAATGACAAATACTAAAAAATGAAGCTTAGACAATGTGCTTTGAAATGAATATAGTCACAGGTGTGCCCGATGCGATCTATTGATAGTTACGCCATCTCTTAGAAAACCTTTAAAACTAATTCCAACCCCCAATACGATGGTCTACTGAATTTGGAATAATAAGAAGGTGCAAAACTAATAGGTTACGCTGATGATTTTGCTCTGGTAGTAAACCAGCGAGCTGCCGAATTAATCGAGATAGGCGTAAACGATAGCTTATGTCGTTGTAACAGATGGCTGCGAAGAAACGGTTTGAAACTTGCAGTTCCAAAAACGGAAGCAATTCTAGTGACAGATCGTAGGGTCTTCAAAACACCGAAAATACGTCTACAAGATAGAGAGATACCCTTTAAACGCAGCTTATGCTATTTGGGTGTGCAATTAGATGACAAACTTAGCTTTGGACAGCACGTAGTAAATATTCGTGACAAAGCTTTGCGAACGGCAGCATCATTGGCCAGAATAATGCCAAACTGTGGTGGCCCAAGGCCGCAGATGAGAAAATTAATAAACAGCGTAGTACACTTCCAGCTTCTTTATGCTGCTCCAACCTTTGTCAGGGCACTGAATCTGAAGAATAATATTAGGGAACTACAGAAAGCACAGAGAGTTAGTGCTCTCCGTATTTTATCAGCGTACCGTACAGTATCCACAAGTGCGGCATTAGTGCTTGCAGGTCTGCCACCAATAGACTTATTAATACGAAAAAGAGAAGAAATATATACCCAAACTAAACTTATAAGTTGGGCGAACACTAATACACAAATGCGAAAGAAAAAAATTTCAGAAATAAAAATTAATGCCAGGGACAATGTAGTGACTAAATGGCAAGAATGTTGGAATCAAAACATGAACGAGAGCTGGACATATAGCCTTATCCCCAATATAAAAGTCTGGCTGAAAAGACAACATGGAAACATGGGATATTTTCTGACTCAGGCTATGACAAACCATGGTAGTTTTAACCAATACCTGCATAGATTTAAACTAAAAGAAATATGCAGCTGTGATTTATGCGCAGCGCTAGAAGAAGATGCAAAGCACATACTTTTCGAATGTGAAAAGTGGTTGGAGGACAGACGAGCTATAAATGATATGCTAGGTGTTACATTAACTCAAGAGAATCTGTTGAACGAAATGCTAAAATCTGAACATGCATGGACTTTGTGTGAAAGACACATAAATAAAATATTAAAGGAGAGACTCTTCAGTAGTTCCGAACCTCCTTGCTTAAGGAGGACGTAGGAATCTTACGAAAACAAACCCCCGTCCTGATGAAATGCTGACGCGGTTGCGGGGTGGAGCTGGTGGAGTATCGTGGGGTCACTAGATGATAGCGTGCTATCACTACGTCCAACAAAAAAAAAGAGGTAGAGGTAGAGGTAGGGTAGAGGTAGACGTAGAGGTAGACGTAGAGGTAGAGGTAGAGGTAGAGGTAGAGGTAGAGGTAGAGGTAGAGGTAGAGGTAGAGGTAGAGGTAGAGGTAGAGGTAGAGGTAGAGGTAGAGGTAGAGGTAGAGGTAGAGGTAGAGGTAGAGGTAGAGGTAGAGGTAGAGGTAGAAGTAGAGGAAGAGATGTCAACCTACGAATGAATTTTTTCTACTAATATAATTTTTTATAGGTAAATAGTACGAAAGCGTACAAAAGTTAATACTACGAATGTAATGAAAGAAATTAAAGTTATTCGTACAAGACATTTACGAATATTATCCATACTATTATATAAAAGTCTTTGTGACACGAACGGATGTTCCGCAATCACACGAGAATCACTGAACCGATTTAGACAATGAAGGCAGTGGTGGAAATGTACGCACAATGGTGCTTTTTTAGCACTTTCGAGATCAGACGTCACTTAAGGCACGTGCCTTCTCATTTCGGCACTATTTCAATATTTTCAATATTCGGCGATTCTCTCTCTGTATTTTATCAGCGACAACGACATGAATCTGGTCAGACAGTAAAGAAATTTTTTGAGTTTGGGAGGTAAGTGTGGCTCATTTTACAGTATTCAAAAATCACTTCGCAAAAGGGTTTCATTTATAGAATCCATACAGATATCATTAAACATAATCAACAATTTTATACAAAAAGAGAAATATTTGTGCTAAATACAGAACAAAATGTCTGAGTACTTTAACAAACAATTAAATACATATTAAATAAAATTAAATCAAATTATTAACGTAATATTTTTCTCTATAGCTCAAATTTTTCGTAAATCGAAGCAAAATTCTGGTTCCGTGACACTTCGAATTAGGGAAGTTTCTCTGTATATTTCAGAGGGTTCTAGTCGTATAAAACTTAAATTTTGTAATTTAGTTTGTCTAATTACTGGCGGCAACTGTACTAAAAATGGGTTTGCACGCCCCCTTTTACCGCCTACAAATCGATGCAAGGGCTATATTTCATTCGGTTGTGTTTATATAATAAGACTAAAATTATATTATTAATCGATGCTCTGACTCAAGAAATTTCTGATTTTTGTATTGTTGTGTGAAAAACAGACATTGTCTTGTTGTGTTGGGGCTTTGTGTTCTTTCAAGAAACTTATATTTGAAAAGCTTATTGCTTACTTTCATCCACTGTAGTCTTTGAGACACATTTCATTTTATGTTTATTCGTTAATTTCATCGTCTCTAACTTGAACTGAAATTGATTTTTGTTTTCTTGTGAACAAAGCTGAAGGATTCGCCAAAACGCGTTGCGCACGCGGAGCAGAAAAACGAGTTAAACAACTCTTAAAAGTTCAAACACTGCTGACTTCGGCAAGAATGTGACCAAAGTCGGCGAGTTATTTTCATTCGTATAAATTGTTTTTAAAAATTTTTTTCATAAAACTCATTTCATTGACAACATCCCACCGTATTGCTGTCTGCCAGGTAGTGGCAACATTCCATAACTTTCTGCAGCTTCGTGACACTCTGCTATTGCTTAACTTTGCAAATGTATATTTTTGAAGGCAGGTATTTTTTGTCTGTCATACTTCAGCCATTTTACATCATCTACGACATGCGTTTAAGAGCACATTTCATTCATGTGCTGTGATATTTTTTTTTTTTGTAAAAGTAGAATCAATAAATAAAGATACAGAGTATAAATTTTTATAAAAATTATAAATATATTTTTATTATTACTTAACGTAAAATTTTTAATTTTTCACTAACACACTTCAATAAAGACGCTAGTGTTATTTACATTTTTACAGGATGAAAGTGAAACAAAAAGAATACTATTTTTTCTTCTTGTCACTGCACTGAACACCTTTTATGAAGCGTATCTCGATTGGTAAAGGTTTAGAGGTCACGAATTCATTTTCTAATTTTCCCATACGATTTGTATGGGGAAAAATCAGTTTTGCTGGTAAATCGAATTTAGAGCTATTATTTTTTAAGCCGAATGGTTAAAAAAAACGTGTTCCCTCAAATTTTTTCTGTTATAACATATCCAAATTTCATTTTCATCTGATTAATGGTTATTTTCATCTGATGTGCTCCTCATAACTGCGCGCTGTATGTTATTAAAACTTTAAAAGCTTTTTTTTTTTTTGACACAAAAATGTGTTTTAAAAAATTCTATCAAGCCGATTGAACTGTAATTTTAATAAGTTTTTATATACGCCAATGGTGCTCGTAGGTAGCAGAATTGTACATTTTAATGAATTTTTTCCCCTATTTTCCCCCCGATTTTCCACAAAAAAGACGCAATTTTTTTAAAATTTATATTTAGATGTCCGCCATTTTGTTATTTTTAAATGAAAATGTTTATATCAACTACCTGTCAGAATGACAAGTCTTTTTTGTCCACTTTGGACGTACAAATTAAAAAAAAAAAATTAAATAAAAAAGTGTTTGTTGTACAGTTCGAAATCTTAATAAAACAATAAAAAAATATTCGAACGATTGTATTTTATTTTCTTATAAAAATGTCATTTCGAAATAAAACTTCAAAATTAGTTTAACATCCTCAATTAAACACAATTATTCGAAGTTATTTTCAATTTACTTTGTATAAGATAAATGTGCAGCTTTTTAAAAATAATAATCTGCTTAAAAATAGAAATCTAAATATAGTTTGATACAAGTATAAAGTCAGTTTGCGTCGTACTAGCATACAATTGGTTTAAAAAAAAACTAGAACAAAACGAATACTAGCATACAACTAGTAAGAAGACTACTATAATTGAACTGGCTAAAATGTTACTAATATGAAACTGCTCAATATTAAACTAGTTAAAAATATACTAACACAAAAGTGGCTCAAATCATACCAGTGAAAAGCCTAGTTTTGATTATACTAGTATTTTACTGGTTTAAGAGTTACTACTATCACAACTAGTTCAAATTATGCTAGTAAAAATACTACCTCAATTTATATCGAGAATAGGACAATTGTCTTTGCCTATGACATCAACACAGGAAAATAACCCGTTTGCGCAATGCAAAAAGCATTTGCATTTAGCTGAACTAGTACTGGCATTTTTTGGACTAGAACATTTACTAGTATTTTAACTAGTTGGCTAGACTGTAGGGTGTATAGAGGAATAACTTGAATATTCTGCGCACTATTTTTGCTGACAAGCACAAATTAATAACAGAAAAAGTTTAAAAAGTTAAAAATACAGGGCACCACAAAAGAAAGTATGTCGAGTCTGTGCAACGCGAATGACTACTGATAGCACGCACCTGTGTCAATGTATGTACAAATATAAGTGAGGGAATATGAGTTCATCCTTACAAATACAGAAAATAAACCGAAAGAGAGAGACAGCGAGTTAAATAAATTAAAACTAGATCAAGGCGCACAAACACACGCACACATAATCACACATACGCTTTTAAAACGGAAATAAGCCTAATTGTAATAAACAGTTGGGGAAACCATCGGGTCTGACACTTAGTGGCGATCAAACCCCTGTCACTGTACAGCTGCGATCAAATCTATTGTGAATTGGTATTTTGTACTTATTTTTCTAAGGGATTTTTATTGTTTATTTGTACTGAAGCTGAATAAATCCGTGCGTAAGCATAATAAGTTTTGAAAATATTGTAAAGAAGCAGAAATCTGACTTTAAAGGGGGTGATTTCAATAAAGAACTAGAACCTTGTTTGCGTGCTTAACCTATTTCTTTACTTTAAGCAGTGTTCATCTTTGATATTTTGTTTCTTGTTGACAATGATTTTGTTTTGATTGCGCAGCTGTGCATGATTTTGAAAAATGTTTGCTTTTCTATTTTAATCAATACTTAGTTACTCACGTCTTTGCTGGGGACACAAATAGGTGTGCCTACTTTAACGATACCGTTCTCCACAATGACACCCATGACGATCGGATCGCGACTGTTGAAAATAAATTGCGGCAGTATCTAAAAAAAAAGAACAAATAAACAAACACATAGATTTGTGAAAATTTTTACAATTATTTTACAAAAATATAAGTAATAAGGAGATATATCTGTGGTCACAAGGAATAACGACTAAACTCAAAGTATCGTAAAAAACGATATTTTAATTGCACGAGCTACGACCCATTTTTTTGAAATATATGAAGCGTTACAAACAAAATATGTGCATACATAAGTGATTATTAGTTCTAGGCAAAAAATGGATATCTGCAAACTTCCAAAAATTGGCAATAAAGTAAATTCCAAATCGCTTTTTTACGATATTTTGAGTTAAGTCATTATTCCTTGTGACCACATATATAGTACATATAACGCATTGAATTTTAAAATATTCAAACTTATGTTTGAAGTTTATATGGAAGTTCTATGAGTAACTTAATAATATTTTCGTTTCTTACAAAAGAATTCTGGGGTGGTTTCGGCTAAAGTGATAGTTGATAGGTGATGATCAAAATCATCAATTTTGCTCAACGTAAGGTGATTATTAGTAATTGATTATCGCTTTAAGCTATCAATTTTAAGCGACAGCTATTTAGGTGACGTTTTCATATATTTCTAACAGTTAATTGCAAACTCGTTCAAAGTGAAAAAGTGTGTTAAAAACCTAGAGATAGATATGCACAAAATAATGATTATAAGAAAATTAGAATAAGGATAAATTTAAGATGTAAGTCGAATTAAAATGTTTATTAAATTGCTAATTATTTTTGTTTAGTTTTTTGAAAACTTTTCGATAAAGGAAAACAATAACAATAATTAACAACTGCCCGAAATGACATTTAATTTTTGAGAGAATGGCAAGTGCTGCTAAATATTGAAAATATTAGGTGATCGCTTTACACAGAGCAACGACAAGTTGATAATAAAAAAAAACGACAATCAAAAACGACTATTAAAAAGTGACAATCAACTTTCACCTTAGCCGATTCCACCCCTGTTGTTTGAAGATGAAAAAGTTTAGATTTTTAATTTGAAACCGTAAAATTGACGTAGTTCATTACAAGGTATCCAGTGTAAGTGTACGAATATTGACGGAGGTGAAAGAGGAGATCGAGTTAAGTAAAAAATCGTATGGCCCCCGTCCCATCTATTTTCACACCCTCAGGAATTACGGGGCTATTTGGTATTTCATGAATTCGATTCATACCGTTGTTTGTAGCAGAAAAACTTACTTATGGAAATCTTATTTTAAGAACTCATTTGAAAGGCAATAAATTGACCTTTCTAGTGGTGTATCAGCGAGCCCACCCGATTTATCCATTACCGAGCTGTGCTCGTGAGAAGATGAAATAAATCTGTTGAAACTACAAAATTTCAAGTTTGAGCGCAATTTCCTTAGAATTTCGAGTTTCCATGAGTTAGTTGTTCTGCTAGAAAAATTAGTATGAAGTCAAAGTCAGGAAATAACAATTTACCTCATAACTCCTAAATATTTTTTTTAATATGCATATTACAGGTTAGGTTAGGTTAAATTAGATTAGGTTAGATTAGGTTAAAGTGGCGGCCGTTCACAGACCGGCCTACATAGACAAGATATTTGGTACGTTGTGGTACCACAGGGGATCTACTCCTCCTCTCCTAAGTACTGACGTGAAAACACCCTGAACTAATAACAAAAAGCAGTAGACGCTTAACGTCTGTCTCCTCAAGATCCCTGAGATCATAAAAAAAGAGACTTCCTGGATGCTTCTGTCTTTTGCGGGCTAAAGCGGGGTATGAACACAGGAGATGCGATACCGACTCCTCCTCTTCCTTATCCCTGCAACTCCTGCAGAAGTCATTCGCATGAACCCCCATTCTAAGGGCATGCCTACCTGTAATACAATGTCCTGTTATACCGCCTATCAGAATGGAGAGATCTTTCCTCGCCATTTGAGAGGGCTTAAACGTTCGTTTTTCAGTAAAACTAGGCCACAACTGTCTAGATGTGTTCGAGGTGGTGCTATCCCAACTAGAACTGATGGTCCACATTTGGGTTGCAGCGACGTCGTAGCGTTTATTTTTGTGTCAAAATTGACATGATGTTACGTATTGGTTACGTTACAGAGACCACTACGATTCGAAAGTGGTGCAACACAATGCCGACATTGTGTTAGTGAAAATTACTTTGAAGTGACTTATCACATTTTAGTATACACATTTATATATAAATGCATTACAGAGTTGCCAATTGCAAAAAAATTAATTTTGTTTACATGTTTTGTTTACATTTGAGCTGTTCAGAGCACAAGTGGCGTAAGTCCATTTTTAGGGAAATTGAGTTAAGTACGTAGATGTGAAGAGGAAAATGTAACCTATTTATGAGTACGGGCTAGAAACT
This sequence comes from Dichetophora obliterata, assembly GCA_963920525.1. Classification (NCBI taxonomy): domain Eukaryota; kingdom Metazoa; phylum Arthropoda; class Insecta; order Diptera; family Sciomyzidae; genus Dichetophora; species Dichetophora obliterata. Next base: position 96,852,828 of record OY986438.1, read on the forward strand.
CCTAGCTTACGTAATCTCTGAACAAAATGCAATACTTTGTTATTGCTCTGACAAATACCATTATTTTTTCAGAGCACAAGTGGCGTAAGTCCATTTTTGGTAGTTTTGAGAAAATTGAACGTTTAGAAAAATTCCTAAATAATTCTAAGTATGAAGAACTCAGTTTTGCTTATAAGCTTGGTCAAGAGCATAATTGGAGCTATCCATATCGTAAAAAATAAACTAAATAATACACGAAAACGATATTGCATATTAGTAAAAACATTTGGAATTGCGCCACTGAAAATTATTTTAAATTTCTCGTTTCCGCTGTAGAAATCTAATAGGAGATATTTTTCAAAAACTTTTTGATGACGAATGGCAGCATTTTTACCTAGAAGTTAGACAAAACCACCCCTTAGCGATTATTTGCATTATTAAGGGAGATATAAAATGAATGGACCTACGCCACTTGTCCTCTGAAAATTTTTAAAAATTTATCTTTTCCGCTGTAAAAATGTAATGGAAATAATTTTTAGGAATTTTTTGATGAGGAATGACAGCATTTTTACATAGAAGTTGGACAAAACTACCCATAAGCGATTATCTCCATTATTAAGGGAGATATAAAATTAATGGACTTACGCCACTTGTCCTCTGAAAATTTTTAAAAATTTATCTTTTCCGCTGTAAAAATGTAATGGAAATAATTTTTAGGAATTTTTTGATGAGGAATGACAGCATTTTTACATAGCAGTTGGACAAAACTACCCATAAGCGATTATCTCCATTATTAAGGGAGATATAAAATGAATGGACTTACGCCACTTGTCCTCTGAAAATTTTTTAAAATTCCTCCTTTCCGCTGTAAAAATGTAGTGGAAAATATTTTTAAGAATTTTTCGATGAGGAATGACTGCATTTTTTCATAGAAGTTGGACAAAACTACCCATTAGCGATTATCTTTATTATTAAGGGAGATATAAAATGAATGGACTTACGCCACTTGTCCTCTGAACATTTTTTAAAATTACGCTGAATTTTAAAAAATTTTCAGAGGACAAGTGGCGTAAGTCCATTCATTTTATATCTCCCTTAATAATAAAGATAATCGCAAATGGGTAGTTTTGTCCAACTTCTATGAAAAAATGCTGTCATTCCTCATCAAAAAATTCCTAAAAATATTTTCCATTACATTTTTACAGTGGAAAAGGGTAATTTTAAAAAATTTTCAGAGGACAAGTGGCGTAAATCCATTCATTTTATATCTCCCTTAATAATGGAGATAATCGCTAATGGGTAGTTTTGTCCAACTTCTATGAAAAAATGCTGTCATTCCTCATCAAAAAATTCCTAAAAATATTTTCCATTACATTTTTACAGCGGAAAAGATAAATTTTTAAAAATTTTCAGAGGACAAGTGGCGTAAGTCCATTCACTTCATATCCAGTAGTTTTGTCCAACTTCTATGTAAAAATGCTGTTATTCCTCATCAAAAAGTTTTTGAAAAATATCTCCTATTAGATTTCTACAGCGGAAACGAGAAATTTAAAATAATTTCCAGTGGCGCAATTGTAAATTTTTGTACTAATATGCAATATTCTGCACCATTTTTATGTTCTATTTAGTTTATTTTGTACGATATGGATAGCTCCATTTATGCTCTTGACCTAGCTTATAAGCAAAACTGAGTTCTATATACTTGGAATTTATTATAAGAATTTTTCTAAATGTTCAATTTTCTCAAAACTACCAAAAATGGACTTACGCCACTTGTGCTCTGAACAGCTCATTTTGCAGCCATAAATATAATTATTTTATAATTAAAATTTATATAATATAGAGGAGTACAGCATAATCTTAAGTGTTTTTTGATATTATTTGGAGTTAAATGTTTATGGGAAAGAAGATTTTCGGTAAAATAATAGCCAAAACTTCTTAAGAGTTTAAGCGCAAGCTGAATTCAGAAAATATTGCAACAATTTCATAAATTAATAAAAAATGTTTAAATATAATAATAATTTACGTCCACCATTTAAAATAACTTGGGTCGCAATGAGCTAATTGTTACAAAATGTACATTTTGATGAATGATGAGTGATGTATTTTTTAAAGGTAACACTTGATAAATCGTTACCACATTCTTTGACCTAGTGGTAAAGTAGATTTTTTACAAACTTTTCCCACAAAATATTTTCCAAATCAGTATCGCTGCAACGTCGTCGTGTAAAAAATGTGTCATGCCCAGTGTTTCCATTTCTGGCAGCAGCGTTGCTGCTGTACCCCCCTAGCGAGCTCATCCGCTCTACAATTTTCTGGAATGTCCCTATGCCCGGGTACACAGACCAGATGATGTCGAACTTATCAGCCATCTCATTAAGAAACGAGCTACATTTAAGGGTTGTTGGTGATGTTAGGAACACACCTGCAAGGGATTTAATCGCTACTTTGCTGTCTGTAAAAGTGTAGATATCTTAAGTTGATATCTCACTATACCTCAGTCATTCTACAGCTCTATAGATAGCCATTATTTAAGCCTGGAATACACTGCAATGATCTGTGTGATCGATGCTGCTGGGAACTGCTCCTGCAAGATCGATAATGGAGGAATGACCTGTATGAGTGTCCACTGCGAGGTATTGCTCTCAGACGAGTGGCTGTTTCCTGCGCCATCCTTTTCCCCATAATATCAAGGGGTATTAAGCAAAGAACAGCATTAAGCGCATCCGATGAAGTGGACCTAAGCACTCCGCTGGTACATACGGCCGCAGTTCTTTGTACTTTCCCTAACAATTTGCAATTAGACTCTGTTTTTAGTGCTGTCCACCACACACATACACCGTACAACAAGATTGGCCTCACTATAGCTGTGTAAATCCAACGTGCAATGTTCGGGGTAAGTCTAAACGTTTTACCTAAAGCTTTCTTACAGGCATATAAAGCAACATGGGCCTTCCTAGTTCGCTCAAGAATATTCGATTTCCAGCTTAACTTTCTATCCAAAATAACCCCTAAATATTTTGCCTCTTCCACGAAGTTTAGCAGAGTGCCATCCAGACGTGGAGGAATTATGCGCGGAATTTTATATTTCCTCGTAAAAAGGACCAGATCAGTTTTTTGGGAATTTACCCCCAAGCCCACAATTTCTGGCCCAAGTATTGAGATCGGAGAGCGCTGATCCAAGCAACTCCGAGAGAGTATTAGGGAACTTGCCCTGAGTAGCAATAGCTAAGTCATTCGCATAGGCAATCACCTTGCAGCCCATCTTTTCTATTTTCCTCAGAAGTTTATTGACTACCAAGTTCCATAGGTGATAAAACACCCCCCTAAGGAGTGCCTCTACTCACAAATCTCCTGGACTTTCAGTCACCTAGAAATGCACTGACGACTCCGCTGGTCAGCAGGTTTTTTATCAGTACTCAGAGTGGCTCATCCACCTGAAGCTTCATGAGCGCGCTTATGATTGCCCCCGGAAGAACATTGCTAAAGGCACCTTCGATATCCAGAAAAGCTACCACTGTGTATTCCTTATGGAGAAAGGAATTTTCTATAAAGCCTACCAGGGAGTGCAGGGCCGTTTCACCAGACCTACCTTTCTTGTAAGCGTGCTGTGAAGCTGAAAGCAAATTTGTGTCTATGCTACAACACATATGAGCGTCAATTAGTCTTTCGATTGTTTTCAGTAGGAGAGATGAAAGACTAATGGGTCTAAGGTTCTTTGGACTCGTTTGCGATATCCTACCCGCCTTAAAGATAGATACTACCTTTACCTCCCTCCATTTTAATGGTATGTATGTCATTTCAAGACAACCTTTGAAAATGACACGAGACCATGGAAGGATAATGGACGACGTCTGCTGTGGATCATGTTACAGGTTAGTGAACTACAATTCTATACATGGGCATTTCCAAACTGGCGTTACGGACGATTTGTACGAATAAATATTAATAAAGTAGAATGAAAAAGTCAAATTTTTACTATATTTAGTAAAAATAATGACAACAATTAGCCCTACGGATCTAAAGATATAAGCAAAAATATGTGCTGGCATTACGTTACAAAAAAAGGAAGTAATTTTTGACTTGAATTACAAAATTTGCAAAACTCTCTGAATTGGGCAAGACTCTTTGTATAAAACTTTTTTTAGAAAGTTTTAAAAGAACATTAGTTTATTCTCTAAATAATAAAATTAAAAATAGTTTCTGGTTTTTTTTTTATTAGGATTTTTGAACTGGCGTTACGTTACTGGCGTTACGTTACTAAAATTTTTATTACAGTTTAATTGGGTATTTAAGTAATTTGGTAGTTAAGTAATTAAAAAACAAACTTAATATATTGTCCTTTCCTTGCCTCAACCATTTTTTTCATTATCTCTAGCCAATGCCTTCCATTTTCACTAAAACAAAAAAGCTTACGAAACATTTACGAAAAAGAAAAACTACATTTGTGCAACAGTGCAGACGATTTGATCATCATGGTTAATGAATTTATGTAGAAATTGCTGAAACTAATAAAATTAAAATGTTTCTCTAAAATGATGTATTAAAATAATAAGTTTTTAACAACTTTTTATTTTTTTCTCACGGTAGACTTTTTCCTGAAAATGCTCATATGTGCAATTCTATATATGCGCCTTTTTTGATATAAAACTTTTTGCTAGAAATTGAGTTGTGTTTGTTTCATTTTAGAAGAGCCTTTGAAGAAGTTTGTCTTGGCTATCTAACATAATACCAAGTGCATCCTACTAAATATAGACGCATATTTATTGGTCAGGTGCCATGGCTATTAATTTATATTAGCCAGCTTAATAGTTTTGAGTTCGATGTTATAAGCTGTGCTTGTTTTTTTTTTTTTGCAGATTTCAAGTACAGAATAATTTACAAGGAGCAAAAGAGCTAACTTTAGAAGAAAAAAACTGTCTTAAGTCCGCTGAAATTGAGGAACTTCTATTCAGGAATGGAGTTCGGTTTTTAACTTGGATTTAGACTACGATGATTCCCTGGTATATCCTATGTGGCCACCAAAAAACGAAGAAGAAAATGATGATCCTAATGATAATGACGTCAACAACAATAGTTCTCACTGGCAGAAATACGTTGGGAGACATAAACATAATTATAATTTTATTTATAATTTTATTTAAATTATAAATAATTTTATTGTTGCTGAAGCTAATCGCTTTGCTGAACAATAGCTCTCAGCCAGCCATAGATGCAAGCACAGTCGCTTGAGCAAGTGGAAACCTACAGATCGTGAAGAAATGAAAACATTTTTGGACTGATGATTTCGATGGACTTAGTGACTATTACCGAAGTTAGTTATAACCCATTCCACGCATAAAAAATGACATCATGTTTTTTGATTTGTTTTATTTTTTGGCTATAGGTTCCTATTAAACTTCTAAGAACACCAGTTCTTTTATTCTTTTTTACACTATTTGTTGAAAAGTTATGGACCTTTCAATTCTGGCCACCATCTGAAAACGTCAGAATTGGGTGATTTTCAATAAATTGTATCTACGTCATTTTTTTATCCGATTTTCATAAATAAGGTACCGTTGGAAAGGTATTGATTGGTAAGTTAATTCTGGAAAAAATATAGTTTTGAATTTTGGATGTCAGTGTTGCCAACACATTTCAAAAAAATGTATTTGCTAATTTCTCAAAAAACACATAATTTTTTTCTTTTTTCCTCCTTTTAAATTTGAGGAAGAATGTTACCTTTTAATTACATAAAAACTTAAGGTTGTATTTTAATATGTTTTTTCGCAATTCCAATTTTTGTGCACATACCTTATCATTATGAGGCTCTTGAGCGCCTATAATTTTCATACCGTTTAAGATATTTAAAAAATGGTTTGTCTTATTAGGCCCAACATTTTATACATACATGTTAATGACCATGGTATAGAAAACTAGTAAGATCCGAGAAAAATTTGTTTCTCTTTTATTTGTATAAAGGTAAAGAAAGTTATAACTGTCATATTAAAGATCTTTGAATTTTAATTTGTTTTTGTTCCAAAGCATTTTAAAATCGGTCTTAAAACAAAAAAGTTACGACAGCTACTCTGACGCTGAGAGTGAGAGAACACAAACGGAAATGTCAAGGAATCGTTTTCAGGCCTTGCGTTGCTATCGTGCATTTTTAAGATAGTGAAACAAGTGACAAAAACAATCGTCTTCGCAAAATTTATAAAGTTCTGGACATCCTCCAGACCAAATTAAAAACGTACTTACAATTACTAATTCTTACTTACATTAAAGGAAAAGCTAAAATTGGTCTGTCGGACCAGATGAGCACATATGCCACAACTCTAAGAAAAGTTGTCAAATGGTACCGGAAACTAGGAATTGAACTTTTGCTACGAATTTCAGCTGTCAATGCTTGAGTACTTTACAAATATTTAACAGGAACCAAAATTTTGATTCAAAAATTCAGAGAAAAGCTAGCGACTGGTCTAAATTACTGCAGGTTCAACAAAGCCGATTCTAGTCTTATCATTTTAAAGATAGGGTAACCGATTCCGGAAAAAATTGCGTAGGAAGTGTAATGTTTGCTTTAATCAGCTCGCAAAGAATAGGGTAGAGTTTATGCCCAAAAAGAAGCAAAACAAACATTTACTTTCTTTGAAGATTATACAAATAAACTACAAATATGCTGAGGATGCTTCAATCTTAAATTTCGACAAACTAATTGCAACGGATAAATGTGCCTTACACTCTAAAAACTGATTGAAAAATCACTACGATAAATGTTGCGAAATTTTACATTTATTGGCGATTTTGTAAAAAGATTACGCTATGCAGTGGGTTTTTTAATGATGTCTTATATTAATCGTTTGTTTTTTTTCCAAAATATGTATATTTTTCCACTTTCCACGCTATTTCAGCGTGTTGTCGCGCTCAGAGAGTCCTTAAAACGCTACAGCAGCGATATTTTACGCTATTGGGGTGACTATTATACTTAACTTAAAATAAAAACCTTTGTTTTAACGTCATATGATTTCAAAGAGTTTATTCGAACAAGTGTCAAATTATATAAAACCTACAACAGTGAAATGGTCAAAGCTTAATTACTCAAGCCAACTGAAGACTTAAAGAGAAGCGCCTTCTGCTGTGTGACTGACTCTATCAGTGTTACCAAAATAACGTTATAACGAGATAACATCTTTTTGACGTTTGGCGTATTTGGGGCCAAAATTACGTATTTTGCACACGAAAATGTGTCTCTTATATTAAAAAACTTAAAACACAACACTGTGAAAACACCTTTAAAGTTGCACTCATTTTTTCATGTTCTTCAACACTGTTTGCACATATTGACATTGCAAATTTTTCTTTGTATTGTGCTTTTTTTCTTTTTTCTTCAATAAATTTTTGGAACAAAAAATTAAAAATAGACAAAAAGTTAAAAACCTTATGTTTTTATTAATCATACGGACTATTATTTATTTAAATCGGTTACAAATTATCTTATTTATTGGCTTCTTAGCGTATCAACATTTTTGAAATTTCATACAAATATAAAAATATAATTTCTTGTTGACTAAATTAAAAAATAAGTGACTACATTTTTGCATGAGTTTTATAATAGTTAATATGTTCAAATTTGGCATTTCCTTCAATCATTAACAAATTAAAATGAACATGAGTTCGTGGAATGCATAATATTATAAGCTTTTAATGCATTGAACTTTGATAAACAAATGGACCGAGTGGGTCTTACAAAAAGTCTAGCTTAAAGTCAACATAAGTTGCAACGAAAAAATAAATCATCGTAGCGTATGAGCTATTTTAATTGCTTTGAAGCGTTGAAAACGGGTCAGAAATAAGTGACTTGTAAAAGTTTTTAATACAATTTCAAACGATTTTTTCTTGTTTTTTCAGCAAAGTTGTTGGTCAAAATAATAGGAAAAATTTTACTGAAGAACGATGAAATTATCAAATACAATTTATCAAATAGATAAAAACTGTCATATCTTTGAAAATTTTGAAGAACCAACAATTAAGTTTTTTCTGATATAGCAGAAGTATATATAATAACTCTGTATTTTAAAAATCGAAAATCGGTGATGGCATATTTTCAGAAATCATTTTCAAAATTTCTACTGTTTTTTTATGACATTTCGGTGACCTTGAACTTTGTCTTTTGTGTAATATGTGTAAAGTCTAAAACCAGTAGAAATAACTAACATAGAAAAACTCAAGACTGAATGAATCCAGCGATAGTTTAGGTTTTTTTTTTAATATAAATATATTTTACTGCTCTACTTAAAATAGTCAATGAAAATAGTATGGTTATAACTATTAGGGGTACCCATAAGTAATCAATTATTTAGTGGCAACCAAAGAAACTAATTTATTTTCTATTTATTTATACATTTAGTCAATGATATAATCTCCGTAGTTATCTATGACCTTTTGCCATTTTGCTAACAGAGTCTCAATTTCCTGTTCAGTTGTCTTTGATGAAAAAAAAAAAGATTCCAGATGAGCTCGCACATCATCGATAACTCTAAAATTTTTATTCCTAAGAGAATGTTCCATGGATCGGAATAAATAAAAATCGGATGGTGCTATGTCGGGAGAATACAGGGGATGTGGTAAAACTTCCCAGCCCAGTTGCTTTATTTTTTCTTAAGTTAATTTTGCTGCATGGGGTCTGGCATTATCATGATGCAGTATGCAATCTTTCTAACTGTTGGCAATACAATTCAGCTGTAATTATTTCTCCAGGTTTTAGCCGTTCAAAATAAATTATGCCACCGCAATCCCACCAAATGCACAATAAAACCTTCTTTAAACTGAGTGATGGCTTAGGAATGGGTACAGCCAGTTGATTTGGAGAAAGCCATTGACAAGTTCGCTTATTGTTGTTGTATAAGACCCGCTTCTCATCGCCAGTAACAATCCTTGTTAAAAACGGATAACTTTGTTGTCTACACAATAGAGATGTGCAAATTGTACGCCGTTGTTCTTTATTCACTTCCGACAATTGGTGTGGTACCCATATGCCCTCTCTGTAAACCTTACCGATCTCGTGAAGGCGTCTTTGGACTGTTGACCAAGTAGCCTGAAGCGTGTTTGCTATTTCCTGAATACTCAGTTTGGGATCACTTTCTACCAGTGATTTAAAAGCGTCATTATCAAATTCCACGGAACGTCCACTTCGATCACTATCGGACAAGTCAAAATCGCCATTTGAAAATTTTCTAAACCAACGCTGGTACTTATTGGTTTTCAGTACGTCCCCATACACATCACAAATTTTTTTTGTTGCAGCCGTTGCATTAAAACCGGATCGAAAATGAAACAGCATGCAATGACGTAAATGTTCTTCCGTTGGTTCATTGTCCGCCATTTTGCACTGTTGTAATAAAAAATTCCGTTTTTGTTATGAACAAAAAGTCAACACCCCGTGTTAGCTTGAATTAGATTGAGGCAAATGTTGCCAACTAAAAATAATTGATTACTTATGGGTACCCCAATATATTCATACCAGCACGATTGGAGGTGGTCGATCTTTTTGTTGACCGATTTGACAAAGAATGTCCTATACATGTAAAACGATTTCCTACAGCAAACGAAACAATGTGGCGTTCGTGATAAGCAGCTACTGAAGCATTTAATGCTTGATTTTTTTCATACTAAAATGTGTAATTTTCTTCTTATACAGTGAAACTTCCCTAACTCGAAGTATTACGGGACCAGAATTTCTCTTCGAGTTACTGAATATTCGAGTTACAGAAAAATATATTATGTAAATAATTGAATTTTTAGCCCATTTTATTTAATATGTATTTTATTGTTTGTTCAAGAATTCACGAATTTCTTTTCTTACTTTCAATCTTTTTGTATAAAAGTAATATTATGTTTAATGATATCTGTATGGATTCAATAAAAAGTAATTTTTTCGAAAATTTTTGGCGGTGGAATATCTTCAACTTCAGCATCATCAGATTTATCACTTTCATATAGTCGTTAAGTCAATAAGCATATTTTTGAATACTGTAAAAAAGCCACACTTCTCTTTCAAATTCAAAAAAATCTCTTTACTTACACAAAACATATCCCAACAAAATACACACTGCACAAGATACAATCAGCCGTATCATGAATAGTTTTTCACGCGGACTCAGAAAAGGGAGTTTTCATTCTTAAGATAAAGCTCAATAACATTTTGGAAATTTTTGATACTAATTTATTCATAAACAGTTTATCAACAAATTTGCATCAAAAATTTCCAAAATGTTCTTGAGCTTTATCTTAAAAATGAAAACTCTCTTTTTCGTTTCACTGTATAAAATTATTCACAATAGGGCTGAATAACTTTTATATTCTTCGAAGCGAGCTAACAAAGATGCTATGAAAATTTATTTCATGCCGTCGCAGCGCGATGCTCCGACGAAGTCAAATCTCAATTCTTCGAATTACAACACACAGAAATATTGACGTTGTTGTAAGTGAGAGAAATTTGAGCTATGGAGATGAATATGCATGAAAGTCTTCCCAATACAAATGAGATTTCGGTTCGAGTTGAAGAAAAATTCGAGTTAGGGAAATTCGACTTATAGATATCAAAATATAAGGAAAATGTATTGAAAAGACAGCTCAAGACAGCTGTGGAACAATTTGAAAGGTATCGGAGTATGCAAAAAACAATCTGAAAGCTGCAAGATTGACCCAAATATAATGAATGAATATTTTGTTGCTAACTCCTCATGTGATAACTCAAACATACTCAATGTTGTTGATAGTAGCATTACTGTATCTGTAAATAATGATTATAATGAATTTTATTTTAATGCAGTAAATGAGCTAGATGTAGCGCGCTGCCTGAAAAAAAATCAAATCAAATTCCTCTGGGGTGGATGGTATTTCAATTAAATTTATTAAACTCTTGTTGCCTTTCGTTATTGGTCCGCTCACCCATATAATAAATTATTGCTTCACTTCTTCATGCTACCCTGAAGTTTGGAAAGTAGCAATTATAATTCCCATTGCAAAAAAATCATTCGCTTGCCAACCATGTGACTTTCGACCAATAAGTCTGCTATCTTGCTTGTCTAAAGTTTGTGAGTCGCTCATGGCCGAGCAGATTTCTAATCATGTGCGCACTTCTGGACTAATGTCTAATCTTCAGTCTGGTTTTAGGCCTGGTCACAGCTGTTCGACAGCAATGGTCAAAATACTTGATGATATCAGAGTTCCGTATGATATGGGTCACATTACATTACTTTGTTTGCTAGACTTTACAAAAGCTTTTGATACAGTCAATCATTCAATACTATATGTAGAAAACTTTTGCAAAATTTTAGCTTTTCTGCAGCTGCTGTTCGTCTAATACATAACTATCTGGTTGGTAGATCACAAAAGGTTAAATCTGGGTCAAATTTTTCAGAACTTAAAACTATAGGTAGCGGAGTGCCGCAAGGCTCAGTTCTTGGCCCATTGTTATTTTCAATGTTTTCCAATGACATCTTCACCAGGTGTCAGCACGTTAAAATGCACGCTTACGCTGATGACCTCCAGTTGTATATGTCCAGGCCAATCGGTCTGATAGAGGATCTTTGTGTCAGAGTTAATGAGGACTTAAACATGATAGCTGAATGGGCAAAGAATAATCTCATGTTAAACCCTTTAAAATCACATGTTTTACCAATAATGAAAAATATGTTTTTTGTTCAAGATTTGCCTCCAATTCTTCTCAATAACGTGAAGCTCAATTTGGTTAGCAAAGTAACTAACCTCGGTTTTATAATAAATTCAACTCTGTCATGTGAGGATCATATTAACTCTTGTGTTAAAAAAGTTTATTTTGGCCTACGAAGCATGCGAATAACTGAAAATTTTGTAAACGTAGAAATTAGACGAAAATTGGTATTGCAGCTCTTGTTACCTTTAATTACTTATTCGGAAGCAGTATATTGCAAGCTTGATTCGCGGTCGGCGCATAAGCTTTTAGTTGCCTTTAACAATGCTGCTCGCTACGTTTATGGCCTAAGGAAATATGACCATGTAACTATGTTTTCGAAACAATTACTTGGAAGAGGCCTATTAAATCATCTCGAAGCAAGAAGCTGTGTGTTCCTGCATAGAATAATTATCACACAAAGCCCTAGCTACTTGTTCGAAAAACTATCTTTTTGTAGATCTAGCAGAGGCATGAACATTTTAATTCCCAGATATAATTTCATCAACTCCAGTAGATTGTTTTTTGTAAGCGCAATCAGATCGTGGAATTCTTTACCCACACATATTAAAAATATAACTAATAGAAATACCTTTAAGCATTTAGTTTTCGAACATTTTTCTTAAAAACCTAATATTTCTTTCTATGTTTCTCTCCTTTAACTTCTATTCTTTTGCTTTATTCTCTTGATTAACTTTGAAGTGCTTTACATTATGTTATACAGTTTTAATTGTCATCAATTCTTAAATACTATATTGTCTTTTTAACATGTACAACATAAGTTTTGATGTTAGTTTAAGTTAGTTTTAGTTAGTTTTTAATATAAGTATAATGTTGTTATTTCCATCATCTATGTGGCATTCAAAAGATTTAATCTTATTTGTCAACAATATATATAACTCAAATACAAATACAAAAGGCGAAAAGCAAAAATACTACTTCGAATAATGGAGAATTTCGAGTTAGGGAAGTTTGAGTTAGGCAAGTTCGAGTTATGGAAGTTTCACTGTATTTTACTTGTGACTTTATTGAAGAAATTATAAAATCCAAAGTTAGATATTCGTTTCATTCGCCCTATAACAAATATTTTAGCATATATTTAGTCTTTGTACGATGAATATTAAAGGCTGTAGGTGTACCCTAAAGTGTCCACTAAAAACGTTACATGTCTTTGAAAAAATTTGTGAGAATGATCCCGATACAATCGGCTCTGTAATACGTAATTTTTCGTCAAAAATTAATAACTTAAACGTGTTCAGTAGTAGATTTCCCAAACGTGTTAACGACAATTTTCGATATCATTAATTAGCGAAAACTGTAATTTTATATGAACGTGGAACGCACAATGACCGACAACGACTATTACCGTTAAATTTTCGGGAATTCCACTACAGGTCCTATATAAGTCTAACTAACCCAATTATACATAAAATCCTTTTTTTTTTCGTTGTCCGCTTTACGTTAAATCATTATTCAATTCGAACGAAGAGTACAAAGTGCAAATTGCTAATAACTGGAACTTATTGTTGTTTTGTTTTGTCTCGTATGAAATACTTTAATGTAATATACATGGTTTTTTATTGCTATGCATTAATAAATGTTTATAAAAATATGAATTTTTTTATTTTCGAAAATATTTGAAATTGACGTATTTTGAATACACCAATGCCTTTTTTACTAACAAAAATATGGCAACACTAGACTCTATACAAAGTTATTGTTGTTGCTGCCTTGTTCGAAACATACTTGAGAACTTCACGCATTTCTATGGTTTCTTTATAAGCGAAGTCAAGATTGAAAGAGATCATTTTAGAAGGGCGTTTTTACAAGAGCGCGAAAGAGATAATTGTAGGTGAGAGAATGCTCTATGGGATTCAACGATAATAAATGTAGGCAATCAGTTGCCAGCAATTATTGTAGTTAACTCGTGAATTTTTGTTAGAATGTATATTAAATGTATGAAATCTGTTGCCAGCAATAATTGCTGAAAGTTTTTGTGGATTTTTGTTAGAGTATAGTGGCGACCGTAGCCTAGTGGGTGAAACGGTAAAGCGGTAGCCCGGGTTCAATTCCAGCTAAGACAGAAAGTTTTTTCAATTGAATTAATTTTTCTGTTCGGTCGTCACCTCTCGGCAGACAATGGCAAACCTCAGAGAGTAAAAATTGCCATGTTAAGCTTCTTGACAACATGAGCCGTTCGGAGTCGGCATAAAACACGTAGGTCTAGTTCTCGGTCATTTGTGATCACAATTGATTAACACGCACAACACAATTGATCAATAGAAGCTAGGTCAAAGTCCTTCCAAGGGCTGAAATGGCCAGTTTATTATATAGTTTATATACAATATTACACAGTTAGACAGCACTTTTCACAAACGAAATAAACTATATCAAGTGAGACTAGAGACAAAGAATAGTAAAACTGCGTTCTCACTTTTTCTCTAGAACATCAGAATAATTTTTACTTTTTCCTAGTGTTTAAGGTCCACCTAGTGCTAATATTGCACATCCAGACTTTCCGAAAGGATTAAACCCAGTTGCAGTCAAAATTTTTTACAATTTTTATTTTCTGTACTGTTTCATTTTCTAAGAAGGCTTCTGTGTTGTTTTCTTTTTGTTCTTCGTCATGACTACTTTATAATAATTACTGATCAACGCTTATAAATTGTACTTTTGAGAGTAATTCTTTCATTGTTTAAAGTTTTTAATTTTTTGCAATGAAGCTTCGGCTTAATAGTATGTTGTTTTTTATGCAAGCAAATAAATCTACTTCATTTCTTTTTTTGTGCAATATGAATATTAAGTATAGTTGACGCTCACTATTTAAAAGTGATGTTGAAAATGTTTAATGTTTTTATAATTCAATGTTTTAAGTTATGAGAATGTTTGTTTGATTTTATGACAAAAATGAACAAGTCTGTAGATATACGCCAAAGTGTGAACAGAAACGCTACATGTGCTTGAACAACTTTTTAAAAAAGACCCCTATACAAACCGCACTGTAAGACGAAATTCTACGAATTTAAAAATACCTATGGAAATGTTTATCAAAGCCCAACATGGCAAATTATGACTACGGTTCTGATTTCTAGTCAAGAAAATTTTCAGCAATAATGCGTTTTCTCTCAAGATCTTGTCGTCCACAATTTTTTTTACATCAATTATGCAATTGGAGCTGTTTCACGCATAAGTGCTGCCAAGTTAAACACATCAAAACTGTATCAAACAACAATTGAGCAGAACGATTTCCGAACAAAAACTTGTAACAACTCGAGTGATTATTTTAATCACATGGGTCCACAATCAAGCACTAGTGGGGAATGGAAGTGATGAAAAGGGAAGGAAAGGGAAGGGGAAGAGGGTGGTGTAGATCCACCACTGCTTATAGCATCGTGTCATGCAAACGACAGCGTGGCTCACTGCAGACTTCGAAGAACATAACTACAATAGGACGTTGATGTAATGCAGCTAGATGTATTGGATACAATGTTGGAACCTAAGAATGATTGTCGGTTAGGGTAGCAAACGGAAAAGCCACACAGTAGATAAAACTTGCATGTTGGTGAGAACAAGAACAAGAACAAAAGGAAGCCACCAACAACAGAGCATAATCAATAGATAAGTCGTACTTACTTGAACGAGCGAAATAACAGGTAACAAATACACAAAAAAGTATATGAATAAAAAACAACATAATAATAGACCAAATTAAGCAGCGCTCGTACGTATGAGCTAAGCTGCTGCCAACAGATTGGAGCGGATCGATCTGGAGCGAACGGAAGATGCTACCATAATTACGAGATACAGGTGTAAAATGCGATCAGGCGCATACAAGCAGACACAACAACAAAAAGAGCAATCATAATAATAATCAACAACAACTAGCTTGCTGCAACGAAGAACTTGTAGGTAGAAAAGTTAAGCTTAACTTAATATTACCGACTGCAGGTGGACATAAAAAGATATTAACTAGCGGATGGACGTTGTTGTTGTAAGCGAGCGAGAAACTTTTAAAGACTCTTCCATGCATTCGCTCCTGGTTTTGTGTTAGGGAGGGAGGGAGGGAGGGGGGTCGGAGTTTGAAGATAAAGCGCTTACAGCGGACTTCCTTTTCAAATAAATTTAAAAACCATTTGATTTATAAGCAATCATTAGATAAGTAAGATACAAGTATTAAAAACGACTAAAGTGAGGCATATAATAGTACACCATTGAAGCCATACTCGTTCAAAGACATCCAAGGCAAAACATGGAATGACGCACAAAAAGAAGCTACTACATATAATTTAAGCAAAAGAACACGAAGAGTGGTAATGATAATGAAGACAATGATAACGTTTCCGGGCATCATGTTGTTATTTAGAGCTCTAGATCGCTACCAATAATGTTCATGTCAAGCTCGTGAGGATGAAGAAGAAGCTACAGCTGTTGTTGTTGTTGTATGGCTATTTTCTGTGACTATTCCTTTACACAAATTCAGATCTTAAGTTATAGATGTGGACAACAAACAGTGCACGATCACTGGCAATGCAGTGGAATGGTCTATAATGACGATAATGTTGATGATGATGACGCTGATGACAAACGGAAATTGAGTTGTAATTGGGCGAAATATGATGTGGGTTCATAGAAGTTTAAATCAGTTGTAGTGGGAATAATATGCAAGAAGTGGCCGAATTTAATAGGCTTACCAGTGTTGCCAAGTCAGTGCGCTTAACACTAGATCTACTGCTTTTCGGATTTTGTTATATGCTTATTTTTTAAGATATGCCCTTGGTAAAAAAAGCTTTAAGTTTTTGAGCTTTTTTATTTCAACCCTCGGATGGGAATGATTCGATAAATGGACTATGCCGTCTGGCCAGTCGAAATCAGATGTGTGCCCTATTACGAAGGTATAGCAGCATTATTAGAAGGTATAATGACAGGTTGGCTAACGGTACCCTACGGAGAGAGCAGCGTCAATTGCCCTTAAATGACTGGTCCCCTGACAGCTCAAATGGATAGCTATAACAGGACAGGTCTGATATAACTCATCACGGAACAGGTTTTTTGTGCCTGTTACGGGACAGATTTCATTTTCTGATAACGCCATGTAAAAGTGACCGGTCGGTTTTATATGTTGGTGGCAGGATTGATACAGGTTCCTATCCCTTGGAAACATATCACGTGGTAGGTTCTGAACCGGTTCCTTTTTCGTCAAAACCGGTCACAGGATCGGTTCAAGGTGATTCAGAAGGTGGCAGCTGACCCCTATCAATGACAACGCCATGTAAAAGTGACCGGTCGGATTCATATGTTTGTGGCAGAATTGGGACTGGTCCCTATCTTTTTGAGACCTATCACGTAATAGATTCAGAACCGGCTCTTTTCTCCATAGGGTAGTTTTATGTTTCAGAGTATGTATACATATTATGGTGCCCAAAATTTTTAAGTTGTTTTTTTTTATCGCACACTCTTTTAATTATTTCGTCTGATGTTAAAATAAGTGTAAATTAAATTTGGTGTACTTAGGACCACAGCAACCTGTGCCGGCTTGCAAGTTTAGACAAAAGTGATCTAGTGTGCTGATGTGCGTATAATCACTTGTCTATTTATACCTATATATATATACATTTTGATGTCACCACTAACTGCGGAAACGGGTCGACCGATTTCAACCATTTCAGGGTACGTTGGGGATGGTCTGTAGATGGTTTATGTGAAGTTTGCACGAAATCGTCCGAGTGGTTTCGGAGATATGCCATTTTAAAGATTTTTCCATATACATACATATACAGTGAATCAATAAAGTTTACATACACATATAATTCATAACTTAAATCATTTTCAAATGGTTTTATGTTTTCATTTTTTTTTTTTTACTTCTTTTTGCTAAATACCTAGACAAATATTCACTTTATTTGTACGCATAATGCAAGTCCTGTTATTTTTTCGCGCCACTGCATATATGCGACGAAAGCGAAAAAAACCGAAATAATATGTCTAAAAAGTTTACATACACATTTTCCAGTTAGCATTGTTGTTGCTAATGTAACGTTAATTGCTGTTTCCTCTTCATACTGTTTGTTGATCATGAATAGAAGTATTGCAATTATTAGCATATTTTGGAGTTCAGTTGCAATTTTAAGTTCGAAGTGCGAAGAAGATTGCTAGAATGGGTCGCGGTAAGGAAATTCCGTTAGAAGTGTGCAAATTGCTAATCAAGTTATATGTTGAAAATAAATCATTACGGGAAATCGGCAAAATAATAGGAAGATCCCATGCTAGTGTTCAAACTGTGATAAAATCGTACACAAACAATGGCAATTTGCAAACTAAGCAACGATTGGGTAGACCAAAAATTTTAACGCCACGCGAAGAACTCGACGTCGTCGCCGCTGTTCGGGTAAATCCTAAAATTTCTGCAGTGAAGTTAACACAGAACATAGTTGAGTGTACGCAAAAAAAATGAATCCCCAAACAATTAGAAATACTCTGTACAGTGCTGGGTTTCATGGTCGCGTGGCACGTCGTAAGCCTTTCATATCCAAAGTTAACAAAAGAAAGAGGTTGGATTTTGCTAAGCAGCACTTACAGAAGCCGGATTCGTTTTGGGAAAATGTTGCGTTTAGCGATGAATCGCTATGTACAACATATTTGGTTCGGATGGAGCTGGAAAAGTATGGAGAAAGAACAATATGGAGATGAAAGAAAATAATCTAATACCAACAGTAAAGCATGGGGGCGGATATGTAATGGTTTGGGGGTGTATGGCCGCATCCGGAGCTGGAGAACTGGCATTTATAAGTGACAAAGTGGACAAGCATGTTTATCTGAACATCCTCAAAAGCCATTTGCGTCGAAGTGTTCAAAAACAGGGTCTAAATAGCAGCAATTTTTATTTCCAGCAAGATAACGACCCAAAACATACGTCGTATCTTGTCCGCGAATGGCTTCTATATAATTGTAAGCAGCTTCATACACCTTCATAATCACCATACATCAATCCCATTGAGCATATATGGGACTTGTTGGAGAAAAGGATCCGAAAGCACCAGATATCGTCAAAGGAAACTCTGAAAACGGCTTAATTAACTGAGTGTGCCAAAATAACAGAAAATGACACTAATGTTTTAGTCAAAAGTATGCGCAGGCGTCTAGAAGCGATTATAGCAGCCAAGGAGGCCCAACAAAATATTAAGCTATTAAAAAATTACTTTTTCCTACCAAAAATCACTAGAGATCTCTTAAGCGTATGTAAACTTTTTTGATGTTAATTTACGACATTTTTAATGTTTTATTGAATTTCTTCCTTTCGTTTTGAAAAAACCTTTACTTTTTTAAATTCTATTAATGTGCAAATGTGTATTATTTGAAATAAAACTCACATTTAACATATTTTTGTTTATTTAATACGATAAACAGGTAATAATGCCATAGAATTGTGGTGTATGTAAACTTTTTGACTCACTGTAGGAATTTTTTATTGTCAGCTAAAAAGTTACCAAGCCATGTATGCCATGTACATGCCAAATGTGTACAATGACATTCGGTTTTCTAATTGGAATGCTGACCTGAACACATGCTTTATTACCTTTAGCTTAAATTTATTTCATTCATTCCAATATTTTTGTTCATACTCATTTCATAATTTTAAAAGAAATTTCGAGCACATTTACACACGAAAAATTTGGAAATTTTACATGTAAGTATTTTCCATCATAGATTTATAGTGAACAAAAACAAAGTGGAAAAATAGTGGAAAATTGTTGTTGTGATGTTTTTTTCGTATTTGATTTCGGTCTATTGTGAAATCCATTTGAGTTTTATTTTTTCGAATGAAAAGTGAGTAGTGGTTTGGGTTTTAATCGCATTTGGAAATGCCAGAAGCGAGCAAATATATGCCGACATACACGTCGTATCAATAATAGAGCACTTCAAAGGAGATCTCAAAGTGAAGAGCAACAATCAGCTCAAAATAAATTGCAACGCGACTCACGATCTCGAACTAGATCTGCGGATCCAATTCCATATCCAAAAAATCTAGTATCGAGACGATCGACAAGACCTCCACGTCGTGCTGTACAAGACATGGAATATGCTGCTATTAATTATAACTGTGAAATTGATTACAGTGTACATGGACGTATCGGTAGAATGACGGTCACCTATCAAATCATCAAAGGTCACCTATCTTTTGTCGGCCTTGGTAGTCTAGTGGAGAGTGCGCTAGACTATCAACCCAGAGGTCCCTGGTTCGAATCCGGAAATGCTTGCCGAAGTTAAGGCATAACACTAGCTTCGGTTAAAAGCAATTCAAATTGTCTTTCACGGTTGTTTCGCCTTATCAATAATTCACGCATGGTTCCAATCAATTCCTCTAAATAATCTATCCCTTTTCTTTCAGGTCAAAGACCACCAAACATTGTTTCTATAAGGAGGATTCCTTGGTTCTACGATATTTTTTTAAAAAAAAAAATCTTACTACCTTTCTTATTACTCATTAATCCAGTACTTCAAAACTACTGAACTGATTGAGCTGCAATTTTGGCAGTCGATTTGTTTTAGGTACGATATGATTTAGGAAAACAGAGTTGCTACACCTTCTTTTAACGCCCCCAAAACAATAAAAATGCTATATTTCAATTATTAAATTTCTTTTAAAGACTGAAATTTCGACAACGGTCGTGAAAGTACCGTCTACTGGACAAGTTCTGGCAGGTTTGTTTTACAACATTTGCGAAGTAAATTTAACTGTCAAAGAAAGTGCAAATTTTACTATTCGCGAGTGTATTATTTTATGGTAGAAGGCACTTATTTCTACAAAGTCCATACGTTATGGTGTCAAGAAGCTTGTGAACTCTTGTATCAAGTTTCGAGGGACTTGCGAAAAAATGCACAAAAACACAAGACTTTTTAAACAGCGCTGCCAAGAGTTTGTCAACGATTTAAACAATCTATTCGACAAAGCACATGTCGACACGCTTCAATTGATAAAAATAAGTGAAGACAAAATCTTTTTGTAGCGCCAGAGACAGCCTGGTCGACCTAGTCACTTATCTGGAATAGACAAAAAACTGACTGAAAAAGAAGCTGAACAGGAAGAAAATCGGCGTGTTAAAAGTTTATCCGCACCAATTCCTTCGAAATCGTTTTATGAACCATTGCACGATTTACCTTCTGATTTTAACAAAGACATAGGT
The DNA here is from genome assembly GCA_963920525.1 of Dichetophora obliterata. NCBI lineage: Eukaryota > Metazoa > Arthropoda > Insecta > Diptera > Sciomyzidae > Dichetophora > Dichetophora obliterata. The sequence goes on from OY986438.1 coordinate 96,873,681, forward strand.
TTACAAGAAGATTTGCCAACTCTGATCGAGACCACACAACCCGAAACAAGTAAAACACATATTCGAAATGATTTCATAAATCCAAAATTAGTAGCAATGCTTGATAAGTAGCAGTTAAGTATGAGGGACTTCGTGTTTATGCTTGAAGCTACTATTGATGCTCTTGAAATTCAAATTGACGAGTTTCCGATAAGCTAGTCATCAGTTCAAATAATTCGTGCGGAAAAAATACGCAGAAGCTATAAAAGTTGATTTTTAAAACGTGGTACCAGATGTTGTGACTGTTCATTGGGATGGCACTTTTCCTACTTTTTCGACAGGAAAGTTGAAATTTTCCTTGCTTTCCTTAATTTTTAGCAACATGAAAGGCGTACGAACGTTACGTGCGCCACTATGGAAATGCCCATATGGTATACGTATTTAGTTTGATCCCCTAGCCCGAAAGTGTGGCTGTGAATTACCTTATTATCTTTACATTTGGACAAATCAAGGCTTATAACAGCATCGCTTCAATACATCACAACATAACACTGCTAATATATGCTAGAAAATCCATGCTGTTTTATTTTCTACTGGGTGTTTCCACTAATGAGTGAAAGCACTCACATACACTGAGATCAGTGTTGGGATTGTAACGCAAAGTAATATAATATGTTAGGCAATATTATTTCTTTGTTCCTAAAGCGGTAATATAACTTATTACTTTCAGCAGAAGTAAAAACATCTAGTAATGTTATTACTTTTTGGATAGTCACTTAATTAAAATAATATAAAATAAAAAATTAATTGGTTGCTTGTAACGTGTTTTTGTAAGTGTTTAATAATAATTCAAGTAATAAGTACCTAATAACTTTCATTTTGAAGTAATATAATATTGAAAGTTTAAGCTACCTTTTGAGTTCACAAGAGCTGTTTTTGATTGGCTTTAAGTCTCCAAAATATAAAACAAAGAATTTTTGTTTTTTATATTCAATTTTGATGTTGGTTTTTATTTTCAATATTTCGCATTGACACTGCAATTCATCATCAGGAAAAATTTGAAATGAAATGTTTTAAAATAGTTTTGAAAAATATAAATGAAAAAAAAACATTAATTTTCTCTATTACTGTATGAAAAGGAATTCTACGTCTATACTGACAATACTATCGAAACTGTGTCTTTTTGTACTTATAATGCTATTTGTGGTAGTAAAATCAAATTAACTTCTCAAATAAAAATTCATATTTTTTTGTAAATTTTTCATTTTAGACATTTTTTAGAAGTAGGAAATGTTATTAACAGTCTCAGTTTAATTAGGAATTGTATTTTTAGAATTAAAAAAAACCGGCATCCGATTTTGTCCGATTAGTTTTGCTTTTCCACTGAAATTTGTCAATTTTTTAAATTGTTCATTCGATAATTTCATATATTCCAATTAAAAAAACAAGTATTTAATTTTGTATATAACAAAAAATTTTAATGCCATTTATTTAATTAATTATTTATTATAATAAAAAAATTTACATGGTGCAATTTTATCGAAAAACTGATTTTTGAGAATTTTTTACTTAAGGCAACCTCAAACTAACTGCACATATCATGATTTTTTTTTAAATATCTCAACTTTGAAGTGTCACAGCCAGATCTTACTCTATTCCCTTAATATTTCGTTTTTGTCTTATCTTAACAATTACCTGTCGAGCAATACTTATATTATTTGGTTGCGCGACAAAAAAAAATTTGATTTCTGTCACTGGTCGACGTACGTACTGTGAGCCGGTTAATTCGACACTCAATTAACCGGCACACACGAGGTTCACGAGATTCTACTGTGGTTACAAATATATTCTTACTTTTGCATGCTGATTCTTAACTTTGCTTTTTTAAACAAATTTCTCACAATTTACTTTTCATAACCAACGTTATCTACGTTGTTGCGTGCTCTTTAGTGACACGTGGTTTGAGATGCCACATGTAAAATTATTAGGGTATTCACGATTAGGTGCACTTGCCAGTGCAGTTGAGGACTTTTGTACTTTACAGAGACATAATTTACGTACGCAAAAAATCTGCACAGGAGCTTTAAACTTGAGGACTTGAGCAGTTGTGCACTTGTATGCATTGAAAAATTTTACAGCTTTGAAATAGTGAGGGACGTGTGTTCACGAAAACCTAACTGCACAACAGCACAAGTCCTCAACTGCGCTGGCAAGTGTACTGAATCCTGAATACCCCGATTGTATATTCTTGGTAAGTCGTATTTACATGAAGAAAAAAATTTAAAAAAAACGTAGCCGAATAAAAAAATAGCCAAAAACTTACCGCGACAAAAAAATAGCCACTTATTGCTTTAAATAGCCACTTATGACTATAAATAGCCAAAACGGCAACACTGATTACAAGGTGGGATTTAAGGCGAAAAAAAGCATTGACTTTATATTTTACGACTAAAGAATAAACTTGTTTTTAATGAAAATATTGGACCCCATCAGCCTTTGAACATCTGCTCGAGTGACTTTGCGGCAAATTAGTTCCACTTCAGTTGCAGTGAGTCTGCTTTTTTACAGTGCCACCTCTGTACTTCAATTTATTTTTTACATTAACCCAGTATATTTCAATTGGTCAAAGCTAGGGACAATTTGGTGGATTCATAATTTTTGGGATTACGTCAACCTTGTTGCTTTAATACTACTTCAGGGTTCTCTTGCAACTGACTAAATTTCGCCAAAACTTCACAGGATAACGGTGCTGTTGAAAAAATGGTAGCAAACACTTATTGAGGTATTCATTTATGTAAACATCAGCGGTCATAGTGGAAGACGTAACAAATGCACGATTCTTAAGACAACACAGCTACAAATTGCCAGCGAAATCATACATTTTTGTGGCATATTTATCAACTTTGACGTACTTGTATTTGGGGTAAACATTCCCTCGTATGTTTGAACAGTAAATTTTTAAATCTGAAAATTTTACATACGTTTCGTCATCAATTACATTGTAGGGACGTCACAAAAGTACTCGAAAACACACGCGATACGTAAACTTAATTTCAATCCGACAATTTTTTTCCTTTTTACGAAAAATTTGGTCGAAAAGTAAAGAAAATGCGAAATTGCTACACTTTTGAAAAATCATAGATTCAACAAGGCTAGATTTTTACGTTTGAGATATTTTAGAAAAGACAATAAAAAGTAAATGGTAAAATAATTTTTTTTTTTACTTTTTGAATTCAAAAGTCAAATATTAAAATCTGAATATTTCGAAATTTTGAACTGATTTTGAAAAACTGTGTATGTGACTAAATATAACTACCAAAAATAAAGTTAACGTGTCTCGGCGTTTTTGTGTGTCTTTTCAAAAGTTGAAAGAACGGTTATGGCACGAAAACACTTTATTATACGTGCCCGCGCACGTATTAATCTTTCCGTACTTTTACTTGTGTCAAATTTTTTGGCACGACCATTATCTGATAGACTGGGGTTTTATATAATTGATTTTAAGATCTCTTATCTTTAGTTAGAGTCACGTGTTCCTATTTTATACACTTTTTTGTTGCTCTGTCCACATTTAGACTTCTTTTATAACTTTTAAACACACTCTACACATTTGGGCTACACATTTTTAATTCTTTGGCAATTTTAGATCATCCGATCATGTCAGATTTTCAATTAATTTATTCAAAATAACTGTTTTGTTTGATAACACTATCTTTATCTATAAATATATATAAAAAGCAATACAATTTCTGCACTCAAAAAATGTATTAGTAAAATTTCTACGAATTTTAGTACGATATTAGTAAACAAAATATTCGTACATTCTACAAATATTCGTACAATATAAAAAGAATTTTTATTGTGACATCTTAACGAAAGCATTCGTAAAATTTTTCTAATACCTGATGTGGTATCTACGAATATATTTGTTTTATATACTAATGATAGTCGTAAACAAAAATAAATCAATTCGTATTAGTGCATTGTGCGAATGATTGTGTACATATAAATAATAATTTTCGTAAATTTATCGTACGAATAACTTCGTAATTTCTTTCTTTTCATTCGTAGTATTTACTAATGATTTCGTACTATTTGCGAATGAAAAATAATATTATTAGAAACAGTTCATTCGTAGGCTGACCGTACGAATTGTTAGTAGAGTCTAAAAAATTGAAAACCGAAATCGTTCAGCCTTGTTTGTCGAACATCTATCTATACAACATAAGGAAGTTTTTATGATTGTAAAGTGACTGTGGCTACTGGTAGAGTAGAGCCCGTAAAGCAAAGAGCCGATGTTCAAACCCCAGCTCATACAGAATTTTTTTTTTTAGAATACGAATAAATTATTCGTAATATGTGCTAATATACGTCGATTCTACGAATCCTATTCGTGGCTGAAAACTACGAATAAAATTTGTAGAATGGACGCAGTTATAAGTAATATTTACACACAAATATTTTTGAGTCTGTCTCTCTGTGTGTGTGTGATGACTAGACAGCGGAATTATATGCAAACTTTATTTTAAGTCTGATTGAAGTTCAGTCTTGGATTTGTTTTGATTTTGATTTCATTAATGCATTAATTATTTTAACTTTGATCGTTCTCTTCTTACCGTTTAGACGTGTTTTTGGGAGCTCTAACATTTAAAGTTATCTTTAGCCAAAAGTTATAAATTAATAAATATAAATAGAAATAAACTTCTTTCTGATCAACTTGCACATACATCCGGAAGCGTGACAACGTGGATTTCATCATTTAAAAATACTTGATATTTAATTTAATTTTCAATATAAATATATATATATATATATATTAGGGCGGGTCAATTTGTATGGACGAATTTTTTGGAGGTCTGGCTCAGCGAAATTCGTAAAATACATGTAATTTCAAGACTTTTTCTCCACTACAGCATATACAAATTCTGAAAAAAAGCTGTGCGGACTTTCGTAAATAGATTTTGTTCTCAATTACAAAATATGAATGTATGAATGTATGTGTATGAAACTATTTACGAAAGTCCGCACAGCTTTTTTTTCAGAACTTGTATATGCTGTAGTGGAGAAAAAGTCTTGAAATTACATGTATTTTACGAATTTCGCTGAGCCAGAATTTGACCCGCCCTAATATATATGTATATTTGTTTAAAATTTGCTTCTTTCCTTCTTCCTGTTTTGTTTTTAGCGCAAACAGGTTTCTATAGAGCAAATTATCGTTTTTTCTTTCTACATCTGTTTTAACGCTACTGCAAAAACTCTAGTGCTTATAAAACTTTTCAATTCGTTGGTTCTACAAAATCAGAGCTGCAAAGTTTCTACAGTACAGTGTGTTTAAGCAAAATAAACTATTTTTCATTAAAAGCATTTAAGTTCATTTTTCTCCTTTTACTTACATCTATATTGCAAAACTTTCTACTTAACTGAAAATGATCTGCAATTTCCGAAACTGCGCTGTAAAAGGTGAAGATCGACTGGTTTCTTGCGTGTAGTGTGATTCATTTTTTCATATCAAGTGTGCAGTGTTGATTGCGAGAATCTTCGATGCACTCAACGAAAGTAAGGGACTTCGTTGGTCATGTGAAGACAGCAGGTTTACAAACGTTGAGATCTTTAAACTTATTAGACAATCTCGGAGAGGTTTTTTGGAGGTGGCTAAGGATCTAAAGATAGCACAAGATAGACTGAGTGAATACGAAGATTTGTTTAAAAAGCTTAAAATTATGGATGAAGCTTACAATTCTCCAAAACGTAAACGTTCAAACCAAAATCTTCGTAGTGACATCGCCCAATAAAAATACTGTTCTACCTTCTACTATAACTGTTTTCCCTAATGTGAACATACAGCTTGAAGATCAATCAATTGGAACTGTCAATACTGATCAAATGACTGATAAAATCGCACCAACTAAGGTCGCTGAGTCAGCTGATCAGATTTTTCCTTCTGTTGAAGCAATACCAATCATAGAGGAAAATGCTGATTCTCCTCGCGTTTCTGGCACAAAAAAAAACTTACGCTGAAACTTGTACTGCCTCAAATGTGGTCCCTGCACCTTCTCAAATTATTTCGGTTTCTACAGGAGCGATACCGAAACAAATATCGAAGAGCAGTATCAAAGCCCCTGTTCATAAAGAACTTTTGGTTATTGAGCCTGCAAAATCTATATTTGTTTCTCGTTTTGCAGCTGATACAACTCTAAGCTGAATGTTGTATATAAAAATATCTCTGTTTACAAATTCAATTTTTCATACGAGCTTTTAAAATATCTTTGGCCTGATAATACGACGATGGTGCATGAATTTATTTCTAGACCTCGGCCTTTAACTTCCTTGACTACTTTACCGGTTCTTAACAAGAATAAAAAAAAAACTAGATTGTTGCTTTCAGTTCCTTATCCTTTACCAAAACGTTCGTGGCATAAACACAAAACTAAATAAAATATTAATTTTGAGTCACAACCTTCACTTTAATATAACTGCTTTAAGTGAGACTTGGCTGAAACCTAACACTCTAAATACTGAAACTCTGTGCAACAAATTTAACATATACTGCAAAGATAGAAACTCCATTCCTGGTATTTGCTCTAAAGACGGGGGTGTGTTGCTTGCAGTCAGAGCGACACATTTCTCTAAAGAGTTATTTATTCCAGAATCCTTGGACATTGAATTCTGTTGAGTTCATGTTAAGTTTGGTTCCTTGAGCCTTTTTATTATTGTACATGCTCATACATTTCTCCCCTTTCTACCTTAGAAGTTTATAGCAAACATTTGGCTTCTATTAGTTTGCTCAAAACTGCAATCTAATGATCATATTTTAATAACTGGAGATTTTAACCTGCCAAACGTTTCTTGGAACTGCTGTTCTGAAATTCCTGGATTATTTTTACCTTCGTCTGAATGTTCATCCGATAATTATTTTTTAAACGAGCTCTCAATCCAAGGCCTGTTCCAACTTAACTGCATCTTTAACAAAAATAATCGTTTGCTTGATCTGGTGTTTTTTGATGACAGCAATATCACTTCTGTGTCTAAATCAGATCCTCTGGTTACACCCGAAGATTCTCATCATCCAACATTAGAAATTATTTTAAATTTTCCAAAACCATCTGTGCAGTACTATGATTCTCAACCGCCTATTGAGTTTAACTTTAAAAAAACAAACTACGTGATTTTGAAGAATAACTTGTCTAATATAAACTCGAATTCTATTCTAAATATTAATACAAAAAGTTTATCTTCTCAGAGTCTTGATGATGCGGTATATGCGTTTAATAGAACGCTCAATGATTGTTTTCTTAAGGCTGTTCCGCAAAGGAAAGCCTCTTTGACATCGGGTCCGGTATGGTATACAAATGAATTAAGAAAAATGAGAAACTTGAAATCTAAATACTATGAAAAATATCAAAAAACACATAACATATGCGATTTTGGATGCTGTACCTCGATTAAATACAGTTACCAACAGTTATGCAAACAATCCTATAATATCTACTTAACAAAAGTAAAATTAAACATCAAACCTGATGCTAAATCCTTCTGGAACTTTGTTAACACAAAATGAAAGATTGATTCCTATCCTTCTTTTATGAAGTATAATTCTGTTGAGTCTGATAATGATAATAGTATTTGCAATCTTTTTGCTGACTTTTTCAAGACGACTTATTCATCATCGTCCTATGATTATTTAAGTTATCCTTTCAATATTCAACCTGGGGATATTTATTCCACAATAATTGACACAAACACAGTCTCATCATTTTTAAAAAATATTAAAACATTATATAAAAGTGGTCCTGATAACATACCTTTATATATATTAAAATACTGCTGTGAAGAATTAGTAACTCCAATCTCTTTACTATTTACTTCATCATTAAAATCTTGCTATTTTCCTGCAGCCTGGAAGCATTCATTTATTATTCCGCTGCATAGATCCGGAAATAGGTCTTTAATTGATAACTACCGTGGCATCGCAAAATTAAGCGCTTTGTCTAAACTTTTAGAGGCAATTGTTACATCACGACTATCGCATAGCGTTAAATCTTTAATGTCTCCTTTCCAACATGGATTTCTTTCTGGAAAATCCACTGTTACTAACCTTCTCGAATTTACATCAAAAACTATAGAAAATTTTGGAGAAGGCATGCAGACTGATGTTATTTACACGGATTTTAGCAAAGCTTTTGACGTTGTAAATGACAAACTATTGATCTTAAAATTACATCTTGTTGAATTTCCCATACCGTTGGTAAAGTGGATTGAATCTTACTTAAGTAATAGAACACAGTCTGTTATTTTTAAGCTCAAGAAATCACATGAGTTTCCTGTTACTTTAGGAGTACCTCAAGGAAGTCATCTTGGGCCCCTTCTGTTTCTACTTTTTATAAACGATTTGCCATCTGTCATAATGCATTCTAGCATCTTGATGTTTGCTGACGACGTCAAACTCTTCCTTTCCTTTAAAAATTATAATGACGCTGTATTTTTGCAAGCCGACATAGATCATCTTCATAACTGGTGCAAAACGAACCGTATGAACCTCAACATGAAGAAATGCAAGCATATGTCTTTCTCGCGCAAACCACCAATTAAATGTACCTTCAAAATTTGTGGTTATCCATTGGAGTCCTTAGATATTTTCAATGATCTTGGAGTTACAATGTATCCTAAAATACGCTTCAACATTCATGTAAATAAAATAATAAATAGAGCAAATAGTACTTTAGGATTTATTAAACGTTGGGCAAAAGAGTTTAACGATCCATTCATAACGAAAACCTTATTCACTTCCCTAGTGCGGTCTATCTTAGAATACGCTTCAGTTGTTTGGTGCCCACGATACGGTTGTTATATAGACGACATTGAACCAGTGCAGAAAAAATTTCTTTTGTTTTGCTTAAGCTATCTTTATTGTAATACTGATTTTCGCTTACCACCTTATGAATATCGGAAATCTTAAATCTTAAATCTTCCTTCTTTAAAAAATTGGAGCATTATGATTAATGCTTGTTGAATCATAAAACTTTTACATGGATATGTCAATAGTCCATATTTATTGAGTAAAATATATTTTAATATTCCTCTTCGTCCTAGAAGATCTTTTGAGTTACTCCACATGAACTTTTGTAGAACTAATTATTTGCAAAATGAACCTCTTAGAAGCGCTTGCGGTGATTTTAATTTTGTATCTGATGTTATATCCTTAAGTGAATCCATGGACTCAATCAAACATAAAATTATAGATTACCTGCAGTACCGTCGTTGATTACGATTAAGTTTTCTCAAACATATATCTGATGCATCTGGTGATATTTGTAAACACATTAATATAACAATCCAAATGGATAAATGGACCTAAGCCTAAAATGGATAATTTTGGTGTATGAACATCTGAAAATTGGTTTGGTGAAGTTGACCTAGTTTGTCGAGTAACCACCCTGTCAAGCCAGGATCCCACCGGCTTCAGGAAGACAGAACGATATATATTATATGCAGTGTTGCGCAAAATAATAGCAACAAAAGCGATACGCTACTACAAAATCGTGTATCTTTTTAAATATTAGGGACATACAAAAATGATTATAGGAACCAAAGCATATATTCATACATCATATTAAAAGCAAATCATATTCCAATTTGGTTCTGTTTTCTTTATTAAATTTAAAATTAATGTGACTGCATTCAGTTTGTCAGAGAGCAAAACAAAAGCAACATAATTAATATTTGGTGTAAGATCCATTATTCTTGATAACCGCTGCACAGCTGAGCGGCATCGACTCTATTAAAGTAGATATGTTAGTATTAGTATATGTTCCTAATTAAGTTTCAGCGCTTCATACAGTGCAGTCTTATTGGGGAAACCTTTGACCAGAAACTTTTACCTTCAAAACCAAAAAAAAAAAAATTCAATGGGATTCAAGTCATTGTGACTGTGCCGGCTAATCAAGGACTTGAATCCCTTTGCCTCTTATATAATCTCTGATGAGCTTTGAAGTGTGCTTCGGGTCGTGATCGGGCTGAAACGTTCACTGAAGCGACATATTCTACTCTGAATGTGGTCGCATCTTGCTTTCTAAAATGTCATTATATACAAATCGATCCATAAATCCATCGATTTTTTGAAATGGTTCATCTTCATTATAGGACAAAGAAGTCCAGACCATAATGCCATCGCATCCGTGTTCAAAATTTATTTTGCAGTTTCGGGCTTCAAGTCGTGTACCTGGGTGGCGCCGTACCGTGCACATCCCATCTGAATTAATCAAGTTGAACTCTGATTCATCGCTAAAAAACGGTTTTCGATTTTTGAACGGTCCGATTTAGGTGCTTTTTTGCAAGACTGAGTCTAAAAAACAATAAATTGCAACTTGTTGTCTAAATTTCAGACGGAATTGTTTAAATTGTAACACCTCACCTTGTTTTTTATGCTTAGCTGTAAGCAAAGGTTTCTCTGCCGGTCTGTGACTTCTTTAATCGTTCTCAACGGCTCGTCTTCAAACAGTGCTGTGGTGGATATCTAAATCAAGTATCCGAACAACACACCACAAATGTTCCCGTCATCACGCAGCGATATTTTCCGCTGTCGCCCTCTTTAATGTACCGTTGTTACGTCTTTTGTGATGGTATATTTCTTTATTAATCTGCAATCTATTGACCGGTTAATATCAAACTGTTTCACGTTAGATATTTGCGAATTTTCGTTTTTATATTCGGAAATAATTTGTAATTTAAGAGCTTCACAGTATTTGAAACGTGCCATTATAAATGGAACAGTCAATGTCACAACTAGCACAAAAAAAAACTAAACTTAAATGTTTATGACTTACAAACAATACGTGCTTTACAATAACGGAACTTTTACCAATAATTCTTCGAACTTGTGTTCTCCTTTTACATTTTTCAAGTTTTGTTGCTATTGTTTGGCTCACAGACAAATTGAATGTAGTCACATTAATTTTAAATTTAATAAAAAAAACAAAACCAAATTTGAATTTGATTTGTTTTATATATGATGTATGAATATATGCTTTGATTCCTATAATCATTTTTGTGTGTCCCCAATATTAAAAAAGATACCCGATTTTGTTGCAGCGCACTTATTTTGTTGCTATTACTGTGAAACCTAAACAAGAGCGTTGAGCGGCGTGTTGCCAGCCGCTTGGCGTTAACGCTGAATTGTCATCCCTAAATAAGAGCTGCGGATTATGTCAAATGTTGTCAAAAAGTTTTTGGCATCTAGTAAATAAATTTCACTTATATTCTGTAATTAGTACAAAATTAAATTTAATGCGATCTAATTTAATTTATTAATTAATTTCTTACCTCCATTTGTGCAAGCAAATATGTATCGTCAACATATTTCAATATTTTTCGCAGAAACGACAACTTTTTCTTTGTTTTCTGTATCAAACTTCATTTCCTAACGCTCTGTCAAAATTGGATTTTCCAACCGCTCAGCGTTGACGTCGCGTTATTATGGTTTGTTTCATACAATTTATATTAGCATGACGATTTTGTGACAGGTAAATAACGCTGCCGCTCTTGTTTAGGTTTCACAGTTATTTTGCGCAACACTGTATATACTTATTGGAGTGGTGTTTTATTGGGTATGAGACCTTGTTTGTCACACGACTCCGCCGATGTCCGGATACAAAAATTGTTGCTAACTTGACCTTGTTTGTCTTGAAAACGCAACCCTGCTATGCTGTCTGATATTATTGATTTGGCTTAACTTTTTTTTTTTTTTATACAGGGTTGTCAATATTCGAAGCGCCCATCTGGCAACACTGTAACTTTCCGCAGTGATGCCAAATCGACTAATGACATACCGCGTTTGAAGCGTCATTCCAAGCAAATGTTTACAATGGAACAGTACACGCCACGCGAACGCTCTAAAATTGTTGAAATTTACATTCAACAAAACAAGTCAATAGTGAAAACTCAACTCAATGAGCGATGAAGCTCATTTTCAGTTAAACGGAACGGTAAACAAACAAAATTGCCGTATTTATGCCACTGAAAATCCACAAGAGATTCAAGAGGTACCAATCTTCACGATGCAAAAGTCACTGTTTGGTGCGGCGTTTGTGCTAAAATGCTCATTGGGCCGTTCTTTTTCGAAGATGATAATGGCCACAGAGTTACTGTCAATCAGGAGCGTTATCGCGATATGATAAACAATTTTTTCATGCCAATCGTTCTTCGAAAGCGTATCAGGCACTACTGCTTTCAACAAGACGGCGCGCCACCACACACAAGCCGCACTACAATCGATTTTTTGAAGCAATTATTCCCTGGCCGTTTGATGTCAAAAAATTGTGATTTCGATTGGCCGCCAAGATCACCAGATTTAACGCCTCCAGACTTCTTTTTGTGGGATTATTTGAAATCAAAGGCTTACGTCAACAAGCCAAAGACCCTAGAAGAGCTGAAAACCAACATCCGTCAAGAAATAACCGCCATTCCCATCGAAATGTTGAAGAAAACCATGGAAAATGCTGCAAAACGGGCACAATATGTCGTAGAGGCCAATGGCGACCATTTACGAGATATCATATTCAAGAAATAATGTAAGCAAATCTACTTGAACCCAATTAAATGATATTCATGACGAACAGACAAAAAATTGTGGTTTCTTTAATTTATTTAAAAATAAAATGGACGCTTCGAATATTGGCAACCCTGTACTTTAATAAAATTATATACTTTAAACTATTTATTAAAACTTTTTAGGTTGATAATAATACATGATTTCAATCAAAATCATACTTTATATTTTTAAATTATATTAAATATCTTGTTTTATAATTTTAAATTTACTATAAAACCTGTTAAGGTTTAGCAATCGAATAAATAAATAAATTACTCCATATCTATGATATGCAAATTTTATGCAAAAAATATGCAAGACATATGCTGCATATTTTTGGCTTATGCAGTAATAAAAATGGTCTGAATTCATAATATTTCCAAGTTAATTGAAATAAAGTATATTGAAAAAAGTGTTAAAAATGTAAAAATGATTTTATTGCATACAACAAAAAATTATGTTAACTAGAAATCGCTAGTGGTCGAAATTCGACCTTTTCACTGTGACATTCGACCTACACTGTAATATGAAATAGCTTTCGTTCTCAGATGAGCGTAGAAAACGGTTTAAAAACGAATCTATTTTCAGTTTGCCGCTCGGTGCTAAGCAACGACTTTCCATACAAAAAAAGCGTTGTACTGAGGAAATCTACAGTTTTCGAGATATCGCAATAATTTTGATGTCATAATAACGAGAAATTTTTTAGTTTACTATCCGTGAAAAATATAACAAACAAAGCTTTCGTATATCGTTATTTTTCTCAACCAATGACTTTTCATACAAAAATACGTTGTACTGAGAAAAGCTACAGTTTTCGAGATATCGTCATAATTTTAATGTCAAAATAACTAGATTTTTTCAAAATTATTCACATTTGTTAAATAAAAAATTGCTTATTGTAGGGTATCCGTAAGAGATAACGAGAAAAGTCTGGCATATATTTTGTACACCTCAGCAATGTCTAAAATTTCCTTTTACACCGTGTTCTTCCATATCTTTTAGCTTAGCTTTTATTTAAGAAATTCTGCTTTGAAAGTCCATATTTCAGGTCAAAGGTCACAAAAAGTATTCTGTGCACTTTTTCTCTCTACTTTTATTCTTTTGAAAGAAAAATTATCTAAATCGGTTGAGAAACACGGGAGAAAACGGTACCGAACAGTTTTTCCCACGCCTATTTATGTATAGATTACACTGTGCAACACATTTTTCTAACGGAAAAGCGGATAACACAGGATGATAGTACTAGAGTATAGTAAGAAAACCCTAAAAGGAATTTGCAAAGTTAGCTCGCTTTTAAAAGATATAGGCATTAAAAGTTCGCCTCTTGCAGAGTATTTCTTAAAAAGAAAGTGCTCATTGAGGTGTATCGAATTACAATTTTTTCGAATTTCGCATTCTAAGAGGTCTCAAAAGTTGCATGGTGGTCAAGATCTACAAACAAAAAAAATAAAGAAAAAAAAGGATGTCTTCCTCTTAAACAAGGACAAAGTTGTTTTTTGAGAAAAATAGTAAAAAATAACGATCTATAAATGCTTTGATTTTTGTAAGAAAAACTACATATATCTAAAAGCAAAATTAAATACAGACTTTAACTAAGAATATCTCGCCAAACAAAATGAAACTCTCGATTTTTACGCTTATTGTCCTGTGTGAGAGATACTCGAATCCAAAGGTACACTCGAAATAGCACAGAACTTTTGATTGTTATCTGAATGATGGTGTTGTTGATTGAAGTGTTTTCGTTTTCTTTAAATTTGGCGAATTAAATATTTGCATATTTTTCGCAAATGCATTTTCTTGTTTTCGAGAAATGTATTTTGAATGCAATTTTATAAGTTTTTCAAAAAAATTAAGATAAGGTTTTATATATTTTTGGCATCAGAAGTGGTACCGAAGAAAATTTTGTGAATTTGGATTCTTAAAATATTTCTGAACAAAACACTGTCTGAAAGTATTTATTTTAAAACACCAGGCTAAGACCACGATTCTTTTTTGTGTTTCAATTTTTAAAAAAATTTTACTGCTTAGCATGAAAATTATTATTATGTCAAAACACCTCTCACCTCATCATTTACCAAAATGTTAAACAAAAATTGAGTTTCTGAGCCTGCCATTCGATGAGTCTCAATTGATTTAACAATTGCTTTTAAGATGTGTTTTTAAAAAAAAGTAATAACCTTAAAGGAGATATCTGAAGAATTCAAAAAGTGAAAATTACTTTACCATGTCTGATGCCTGTGATTTATCATATTTTTATATTAATTATTTATTAATTATATTATTAATTATATTATTAATTTTATATTAATATCTTTCAAAAATTTTAAAAATTGCGTTCAAGTATGCTTTTCTCAAAATACAGTAAATGCAAAAAATGTGCAAATTTTAAATACACCAAATATAAGGAAAACGTAAACACTTCAATAAATACCGCTAAAATTAACACAATCACATAAAAATAAAAAGTTCTGTGCTATTTCGAATGTACCTTATGATTCGAATATCTTTCACACAGGACACTGTGACTGAAAATCAAGAGTGGCATCTTGTTTGGCGAGATATTTACTTTTGCTTTAAGACAAATGTAGTTTTTCTTACAAAAATCAAAAAACAACTTTGTCCTTGCGGGAGAGGGAGACATCCTTTTTTTTGGTAGACCACTCTATGGAACTTTGGAGACCTCTTAGAATAAGAAATTAAAAAAAGAATTTTTAATTCGATACGCCCTTCTGAGTACTTCATTTTTAAAAAAATACTCTGCAAGACTTAAAACTTTCAATACCTATATTTTTTAAAAGCGAGCTAACTTTGCAAAACGCTTTTAGGGTTTTGTTGGTCTAGATCAGTACTATCGATCTGTGTTGGTTGCTTTTTCGTTAGATTCCATGACCCTTGAATTGTCGCATAGTGTTATCTGTTCAAAATTATGTTCTATAATTCATATTACAACATATTATTAAAACTTCTTCTAAGTTGTCGATGGCGAAATTTTTACGCTTTTCAGAAAATATAATTTTGTTTGCGGAGAAGCTTCTTTCCACATCACATGAAGTCAAGGTAGCATACTTAAATTTAGGGACATGTTCGCCAGCTATTTTCATATTTTCAAATTTTTTAATACAAGTCTATTAAAAAAAACATAAAACTAAATATTCTCTTACAGATCGATTCTGTGCGTTACCTGTAATAGTAATCTTGTTACCGAAATTCGTTACCGGTCTTAGCAATCGGTATTCTGTGCACTCGTTAACGCTGTCAAACGTCATAAACTCACGTCATTGAAATAAAGCACTCGCAGTTCTGTGTGAGAGTGTGGCGAAACAAAAAAAAAAGTCAAAAAGAGAAGTAAGTGCCAAGAATGAATTGAATTTTGCTCTCTTTAAAATAGTATTTGCTTTTCTTAGCTGGAAATAAGAACGAACTACGCCAGCACAGCTGCAGTTTTATGTTAATTTTGTTCGCAGCCACTCAGAGCAGCTGCAATCTATACAAATGCCAGCTGTTTTGCTTGTTACCACCTAAAGAGATGGTAACAAAATTCATCGGTAACGCTTGGTTGCAGAATACCAAAAGGGTGTAAAACTAACCATAAGGTGAATTTCTTCGGTAATAAGATTAGCGTTACCGCGACAGAATCGATCCCTTAATGGTGCTTTCAGCTAAGTAGCCATAAAACCCTGCATCGTTTTTAAGTTCAAATTTCTCACGCAGTTCTATCATTATTTAAAACATATCCAAGATAACCAGTAAACTCTAAAAAACAGAGTGCTTTCAGCGGGCAACTATGACAAAAAAAATTTTATTAACAATTTAGACGGGCTGATTAATTCGTACTCAGAAATTCAAAAATATTTTCAACACGTAAAATTTATACAAAAAAAACAGTACAAAAAACAGTACTTTTGCGTACTGTCTTGGGTGCATGTCATAAAACAGTACATTGTCCAAAAAAACAGTACTGTACTGTTTAAAAAAGCGCATCTGGCATCCCTGTCCTGACCCCTCTGAAAATGTTCATGTCTATGATAGAAGTTACGAACATTCATTTGTGATTAAATGGACTAATTTGCATATGCACTTAATATATGCATATGCATTTTGTATGCAATATGCAAATATGCAAAAATTGTGTTATGTTTTCCGAGATAGAATTTCTCGGGACGCATATCTGTGTCATCGAAATTGTTTTGTGATCATTCAATACAAATATGCAATTTCGTATTTTCCGCTGTCTAGTGATGACTATAGACTCCAAAACTACTGCAACGATTGACCTAAAATTTGGGAGTCGATTTGTTTCAGGTACGAAATGGTTTAGGAATTTGAAAATTGTTTTATTTCAGACGGTTTTGGTCTTATTAGACTTAAATTTGGTAATATAGATTGTATGGTTACTGTCAGCAACTGTACTAAAAATTGATTTCCAAGCCCTCTTTTGCCGCCCACAAATCAGTGAAAATGTTATGTTTCAAGCAGTTTTAGCCGTATAAGGTTAACATTTGGTACTTAAGTTAGTATATTTACTCTCGGAAACTGAACTAAAAATGGGCGTTATCGCATATAATCAATCACCCCCACTTTTTGAGAAATCTTTGAAATTCACTACCGGGTCGATTGAGCTAAAATGTTGGCTTAGTTCATATGGTTGCTGTCAGCAACTGTACTAAAAATGTGTTTCCACGCCCCCATTTACCGCCCACAAACCAATGAAAATGTTTTATTTCAACGATTTGGGTCGTATTAGACAAAAATTTTGTAATTTAGTTCCTATGGCTACTCTCGGCAAGTGCACTAAAAATGGACATGTCCCACTTTAGTTACACTCACTTTTTGGAACGTCAGCGTGAAGTGAAGCAAAGCGCGCCAGGTTTAAGCTAAATTGAGCTGAATTTTGGCAGTCGTTTTGTTTCGAGTACTCGAATTCGTTAATAAAATCACTAATTGATAGCCACATTAGCTGAAAATTCCATCAAGTAACGGTTCAACAAATGTCAACAGTGATGTGTAAAAAGTTTTCTCAACCTATCGCAAGAGATGCTATAGTCATGAATAGAGTGCGACCAAATTTTGTTTAAACCGGGCTTTACTTAAAGCCTAGTTATCATAGGATTATTGCAGGATTGCATATCTAAAATGGGCATATTTTGAGTTTTTGAACTCAAATGACGACCCCTTAACTTACCTTAAGTTTACAAGGGAAGACAGCAATGGAACGGAATTCTTCGCGTTTCTTTTGTTTAATTTCCTCGCGGTAGGCCATAAATTTATCAAAAAGATGATAAATTATATCGGCTTGGAATATTTTGACACCCAAAGAATCGGCCATTTCTTGGGCATCACGTTCAACCTTAACATCAAAAGCCAAAATGGTGGCATATCTGCAAAGAGAACAAGAGAAATGCATTAAACAAAAAATCCATAAAACATACAAATATTTAAAACAGCTATAAAAAGTATTATAAAACCGCGTTGATATTATATCGGAGCTCAAATTTGAAAAATTTAATGACAGTATCATCGGCTAAAATATGGACAGCTACTGACAGTTGTTATAGCATCCACTGTCGACATTAAAGACATCAAATAAAATAAGTGCAGACAAGCTATGAACAGACAGACAGACAGATATAGATACAGAACAGTCATCAAGATAAGGCAGGAAGCTTAAACGACAACATGTCATGATCATTAAAATGCTAAAGCAACAAAATTTTCATCATTTTGATCATGTCATTTTTTTGTTGAAGTTGGCATTCAACATAAAACAAAAAAGGTAAAAACTACCAAATACTGCTGGAGTAGCCTAAAATCGAAGAATAATAGCAATTAATGGAATCACTGCAGCTGTAGCACGAAGACTGTCCAGGGTAGCAATAAGTAAAATAAAAAAGATCAACGATGTTGATCTGCTGATGATTGTCAATGATGATAATGCTGATCAGAGTGTTGCTGTGCAGCGTGTTGTTGATGTCGTTGTTGCTGATGTAGCCAATTAAATTATGGGAGAATGAGAAAGAATTTTATAAATTTCATTGATTTTTTATTTTTTTATTCGAAAATATTCCCAACTTTATTGTTATTATGATGTTTTAAAGTTGATGGTGATCAGCCATGTTTTTGTTGATCAAATTATCATCATCAGTGTAGAATCAAACATTACGATTAAGCTAATAAAATCTTAATTAAGAACAATATTGCTTTTAATGTTTTAAAATATACTCAAAAATTAGTTTTATGTTAATTATTTTATCAATTTTACTGAACTTAAGGACTGTCACTAGCTTAGTTTAATGAATAAATGGAAAATGTTCACTAATTAGCTTACAGACTTTAATTCACGGTGTGTGAATAAACAGAGGTTGTTACAACGACTACCACCGACTAAAATTTACATTTGCTCTAGAAATTTTCAAACCACCCACAAT